>VWYP01008896.1:42483-137168 GCA_013400435.1 Pycnonotus jocosus | reverse complement strand
TGCGGCGGCGAGAGCCCGGCACCGCGGCGCCCGTGTGCGGGGCACCGCCTCCGCCCGGGACCGGGACCCGGCTCGCTCCGCTCCTCGGTGAGCCCCGGGAGCGCGCCCCCGGCGTGCCCGCGCAGCCTTCGCTGCATTATTCATGTCCCCGAGCGGCGCGGCGCGGGAGGTTACACCGTAGTAGACATGTGGCAGTCGGGTCGGGCCAACTGAGCGCGGCGGTGTGGGAGAATAATAAGGAATTACTTCATAAACAAGTGCTGTGGAGCATCTGTTGCTGTCTATTGTTTTCGACAAATGCGCGATTTTAAGAGTCCTTAAGTACTGACCGACGTAATGGGCGCAGCGGCTCTGAATGAGCCTTTGTGCATTGTTTTTTTGAATGGATTAATGTTTTGTAGAAGTCGTGGGCATTTGTAGTTAACCTTGTCGCTTAAAGTTTAGCGCAGATAAGGGGTTTTAGTTTCAACTTTGTGGAATTCACTTGTCTTTTGTCAGTTTCTTAATCTGAACGCGGAAAAAACCCAACTCTTTGGACTCCATGCCAACACAACTAATCACTTTAGTTGTAAGGTGCTATTAAGCTGTCTTTTCCAGTCTGTGTAACACCCTAGACAAGTATTTCGTGTTCCTCTTTCTGGTGCAGGCTTTTAAAAAGATTCCATTTTTGAAATTGAGTTACGGGAGTGGCATTTCTGAGTTTTAAGTAGTTCTGTCTCTGGGGCTGGTTCATGTCAGGCTTCATCCCTGTATGTCACTCGGGTTTGTTTCCATCGGAGATGCCAGTCGCCGTGTCTGCCAGGGGAGCGTTTCTGGGGATGCGTGTGCCTGCACAGCACCTCGCACATGGAGAAGATTGTGGAGATGTGGTTGTTGCTGTCGGCTCTGGGTGCGTTGGCACAGCGCTGCTGGGCAGCCTGTGCTCCCAGGGAAGATGCGGAGTTGGTGTACGGTAACGTTATGGCTACTGCGATGAAGTTGGTTTTTAATCATTAACGATGGGGCAGGTAGTAACTGTGTATTGGATTATAGGACTTACCTCTGTTGATCTATTGATTTAGCATAAGAGGGACTCTGAGAAAAATAAACTGCGGGTCAGTGCAATGTTCCCAGATAAGCAGCCTCCCAGCAAATGGCAATTGCAAGGCAGTGGCGCCTTTCCAAGCTTTCTACTGAAGTGACACAGTTGTTCTGTTAGGTCAGGAAACTGGAGAGCAAAAGCGAAGCATCTTTAGAAAACGCGTGAAAAAATGACATGGTGTGACATGTCTGGAGCTGTCCGGAGAATTTTCGTTGAGTGCTGACTCATTGAAAAGAGGTAAAAGTGTGTGTAGAGATGACAAAAAGAGTTCTGCTCTCAGACTGTTTCTGCCATTGCAGCAGAGCATTGCAGGGCTATGGTAATAGTATTGCTAGAAAAAGGCTGTTACACAGAAAATTAGGTAAAGCTGTGAAGAGAGTGAGGACTTAGATCCACCTACGAGGTGCAAAACCAGGAGGGTAAGACGTGTAGATGTTATGACGTGAGAAGGCAGCTCCTGGCAGAGTTCCTTTAGCCTTTGGCAGGATAGGTGAACGGCCTTACTTCCTCAGCAGCCTCGCTGTGCTTCTTGAGAAGGGGTGCCTCTGTTGGCAGAGGTGAAGAGGAAAGTTGTTGAAGGCTTTACGTCTTTCTGTTGGATGTGTTAAATACATCAAAGCTATCCTATCGCTTTATATTGCATTAGAAGTCTGTGGGAGTAGAGGAAAGGGAGGATTTTCAAGTTTGTAAATGTAAACAAAGCTTTATACAAACTTTTGGAGAAAGAACTGATTGTGGAAAGATACTGATCCATTAAAGCAGCACCCAGTGTATCCTGCATGCTCAGAAAGTTTACTCCAGAGCTGAAGGAGCCTAGGTAGACTCTTTCCTTTCAACTGAAGAACTGCATTTGTTGGCTAACTTTACCAATAGGCTAATACTTAGCTGTACTTTGGATTTAAAAAGTATTTTTTTCCTTTCTGCTGTAGGTATTTATTAATCAATCTGTGAAGTGAAACCTTCAGGTCATGTAGTACAAAGAAAAAGAAATATGGCATTGTCCCAAAAAGGCAGTTAATAATCTTTGTCCTAGAACCCTGCAATTTAAGAACTCTAGCTAGTTTGTATGGAGAATGAATGATATGAGTTGCCAGTTTATAAATTTCCTTTATTTTATGGAACTAGTTGTAAGAGACATAACAGCATCGTTCAGAAAATACAGTGCTTGACTTTGAGATGAGATATACCCAAAATTCTGGGTACATGTCATATTTCTTTGCACACTGTATGTTTAGAGAAAGGATTATTGCACCTGGAAGCAGCAGTACTCCCATGAGTTTATATCCATGGTTTCCATTTTTGATGGTGCATCCAGTGTACGTGGTGAGATTGGCCAGTCTATTGTAGGACTCGTCAGAATCTTTGAATTATTTCTCGTAGTGCATTTGTGGGTACTTGAAGTTCAGGTTACTAAACTCAATAAATATTAAGTGTTTGTAAATTGTGTAGCACATCTGAAACATACCAGTTTATTAACTGGCAAAACTGCAAGTAGTGTACAGATATTCTTTAACGAGTATGAAGTTGCTTTTAATTGAATACTGTGTTGGCAACTGCAACTGAAGTCTGCAAGAAATCCAGTTTAGAAGTACTTCACTCTTCAAAATGTATTTTCCTATAGGTACATTGAATACATAAGTTGTACTGGTTCTATTGCAGTTATTTTTCAGAGACAGCAAGCCTATTTTGGGTGTTTCAGAGAAGGGAGGGTTGGGAGAATGGTGGTTTTAAGAAGGGAAAGATACAACACATAAAAAAAGTTGGTGTGTAAAACTCTGCATGTAATGTCTAGCACTGGTCAGATCTCAATTTTTGTGTATTAGTTGTACAAAACAGGTTTTTTTTGTGTGTGTGTGTGAGAGATAAATGGCTTGTTTCAGTTCCTGCCCTGGTTTGCTTATATTGCAGACAACTGTGTAGGCGGTCGCTCTGTCTGTCTGAAGAAGATGTATGCAGAAGTGTAGTCTGTGGCAAACAAACTTCTTTATTGGATTGCAGCAAGTGTGTAGGGAGCTGTTAGTGTGAAAGATGATTGCCCTGCAGACATTCACACTCTGCTTTGGAGTAGAGACGCATTTCTGTAGAAATCTGAGACCAGTTACTCAGGTCCAATGGCTGTGAGTTGCCTACTGCTTCCACTGCAAAGATCTAAAACTTTTAGTTACCACAAAAAATGGAATGGGGTAAGACTTTAAAAAGAATATATATATTAATTTTAAATAAGTTTCTGTTAATAAACAAGTGAGTTATATTGCTGTGGGTAAAGCTCTGTGGTCCCTGGCATCTATCTGTATTTAGGGAAATAGATGGTAAACCTCTTGCTAAAACTTAGGAGGGATGCTGCTGGAGGGACTGCTTCTGAGAGAGGGCCCTAAGTTGTCAGATGGGTTCCTGCTTTTGAGTGTTGCTTCTCTACCAGCCAAGCATCCTGCTCGAGCTTTCTGCCTGCTATCCCATCCTCACCTGACCTCAGACCCATGGCTGTGTGTATGAATGTTTCTTTTGAAAATAGCTGCTGCATGAATTATTTGACTGAATTTTGGCATCAGGCATTTTATGCACCATCATTTTCTGAAGAAAGCTTTCATTGTCATCTTTCAACAATTGCTTTATTTGTTGCTTTCTGTGGCATAACTAGAAACATGGATGATACTTATTTAAAAGTCTCAACTGCCTTGTAGTGAAACAAGTTGAAATCACAGCTTTTTGTTTTGAGAGAGTTCTTGGTGTTCTGGCTGACTTTTATATCTGTGTGTGATGTGGAGCCTGCTGATACTTTTGTTGGTTTGGTCCAGAGTCCAGATTACTGCATACACTCCTGAAGGTCCGGAGTGTTGTAGCAGTAGGAAGTTTGCAAAGTCACAACCCTGTTAATCCTGACTTGGAAGAGGCACCTTTAGGATTTTAAATGCTGGAGTGATGAGCCTTTCTGCCTAGTAGGTCACAAGCTGGTTTCAGAATGCAGGAATCAGAAGGAATATCATTCCCAATCCCAGTTGACTGAGGTCTTTATTGCTGTTGGTTTTTTTTTCTTTTTCCCTCACTATTTGCAATGCCTCTTCCCATGAGTGTTAAGATAAAAGTAAGTATAAGTAATTAGTTGCTTCAAAGTTAAAAATTTTGCATCTGCTAAATATAAATTTATCTGAACTGGCATTAGTAGGAAAAGTGAACTGCCACTCCAGTAATAGCAGTGGAGATACACCATATTTTGCCTGGCTGCAATTTTTGATTTGTTTTGGCCCAATGTTTGCCTCATGTTTATTTTGTTTCTAATGTTAGCTGGTGCCAATAATTGGGAAAGATAGGGTGATTTTTGGTTTTTATTCAGCGCTTATTTGATGTCGGTTCAATTCAGAGTTTTAAGATCTGTGAACTTCTTGATTTGTATATACATAAAATAGTTATAATGTGTTTGTGTGAATGTACTGTGTCAAAATCGCACAAGGTTTTGAATATGAAAGCATATTCAGGCTGACACAAGCTGGTTTTTGTATTCTATATGATAAGGCTGACACGAGCTGTATTTTGTATTATATTTAAAATGAAAACAATAGAAATAAGTTCAGCATAGTTGGATATAAATTCATATTGGGCTAGATTTTAAAAAATGTTGGTTTTTTTTACTTTAGTAAAAAATATTATTAGCAAACCCTTCAACAAAAAAAAATACATGGGATGCTGTTCGTTTTGCATAGGTTTTTTTTTTCCTGTTGCTCATATACTGTGATAACTTCTCAGGCCCATGAGATCTGTGGGACTAACAGTGAGACTTCATCTTTATTTAGTTTTATGCATAAGAGGATTCTTGCTTTTTGCTGATAACTTTGTTCTCTTGCATGTGAAAACATGTCTCCCAGTTGTGGTTTGATGACATGGGATTAACCTGTAAAACTCTGTGCTCACGTTTTTGATTTTTAAAGTTATCTTAAGGTTTTAAAGTAAGTTTTCAAAGAAAGAATTTATGGTTTGTTGATAGTATTATAACAAAATGCCTGAGTAAAACCCAAAGCAAAAATCTGGGACATGTTTATTAATGAATTTGTAGTGATAAAATGTATAAGGGTGTGACAGTCATTGTAGAAGTTGCTAGATGTGTTGTCTCTTAGAAGGAGCTCAGAAAGGAATCATTTGATAGCACAGATCTTGGTCCAGTGCCATGTGCTGTCTGTGCTCTCCTGGAGACTGGACTCCCTTATCAGTCATCCGACCATACCCCTTCTTTTCAGTGCTGCGTAGCTAAAGGCACGGGAAGGGAGCTGTGCTACTTTCTGTTCCTTTTGGGGCTGCTGAGTTGGCGCGCTTACAAAATGGTGGATGCGAATCTAATTTAGCTTTTGCATCGTTAATTAACTGCTCGTAACTCTAGGGCTTCAATCTGCCTTCAGTTCTGCAAGCATTGGGCCTCTGCTGTCAGAGGTGAGCACAGGGATTACTACAGCTTGGAATCCTACTGGCTGTTAACAGATATTAGAGCCAAGCTTGTTTTGGTTTCTGTTACTCTCCTGAATTTTTCCAAGGCATACATTAGGGAAGGAAGGGAGAAGAGGAGGCAGTCTCTTCTCTGAAAGGGAAACATGCTGTTGAATTTTTATCAAAAGCCAATTTTTTTTTTCCTCCCCAGGAAGCTTTGTGGTTAAAAGCAGGGGAGAGGAATAGAGGAAAAGTGATTCATAATGTTCAAGAATATACTTAACAGTATCCTAGAACAGTAGTCTTACTGCTGATGTCCAGGCGTTAGAAAGATAAATGACTTGTCAGTAGAATTGTCTTGTTAAGGTTTAGGGCTTGACACTCTTCAACCATCTCAGACCTAGGGGAAAGTTAGCAAAGTTAGGGAAGAAGGATGTTCCATTGACAGTGGGCACAGGGAATGCAGAATTCACGAGCCACAAGGACATTTGGCAGAACTCCCAAGATAAGAAACAAACAAAGGCAACTCAGCAACTGTGTTGAATCAGCTCCAAGTGGAGAAAAGGTAATTCTGGCAGGGGGAGACTGGGATCACAACTCGGGGCCCACTGACTGCCTAAGCCAGAGGGGAATGGCTGAGCATGTGGCAGGATTGGCAGGAGAAGGGAGAGAACCATTGAACCAGGAGAAGGTAGAATGTTGATCAAGAAGAGAGCCACGTAACCCGTGATTTCTTTGTTTGCTGAAATGTATGAAAGGGTTAATGCTTGGATGATTGGGGTGCCAGCCTTAGGAGGGTTCCCACCCAGCTCCCTGCTCTGTGCAGATCAGAATAAAGAAATGGGAATGCCTCGGCTCAGTGCATAAATTGGCACAGCACGTAAGGCAGCGAGCCTGCATTTGGGACGTGACTGATACTGTCCAGTTCTCGAGAGTATCTTCTGTAATTAAAAAAATCAGCTAGAATGTAATTGTCTGTATGCTAGGTGTAGAGTATTTTAGAGTTGAGCTAGGTTAGTTTATCATGATGAATGTAACTTCAAGATAGTGTTTTAATGTTTTCAGGATGATTTTCTGTTAAACACAGCTTTGTTCCATATCTCAGTTATGCTATTAGAGCTCTCTTTCTGTAACCTTTAGTCTTAATATTTGTTTTCTTTACCAGCCAACAACATTTATGCTTCTAAGTTGTTTTCATCCTTTGTCTGTTTTTAGTCCCTTTTCAAAAATATCTCTATCAATTAGAAGAAGAAATAAAAAATAAAGTGCTAGTGCACCTTAAATTGCTGTGTAGATGTTTCTGATATTTACTGTATTTTTACTGCCAAGAAGCAAGGAAAACTTCTTTTTTTATACATAAAAATACTTTAGTTTTTCATTTTTCTTTATGAATGAAAGATCAGTTATACAAAAGCTTGTTTTTGATAACTGGATTGCTCTCAAGTATTCTGTTTTTCTCCTTTTAAGCGCTTGTGAAGATTTTATTCATCTGTTGCAGCTGTGGAGTTGTAATACTGAAATCTCTGATTATTCTGACTAGCATGTCACACTCATTTTTCTTGGTATAACTGTAATTCCAGTTAATATTATTTTTGAAGGCAACGCAGTCTTTGATGCTCCTTGCCAACCAGCAGCAGTCTGATTTGTGGAAGTCATTACTGTAAATGTGTGCTGGAAGGTTTAGGAAGACTAGCTGCCTGCTCTGAGTTAGAAGGAATTGAAAAGGAGGTAGGATATCTACCAATAACTTCACAAGTGTGTTTTTTCAAGGCATGAAAACTTTATTGGAACAGAAAACAATAGTGAATACTTTCATTGCCACATAGACATACCCTTCTGCTTAAAAAGAAAAAAAAAATCTCAGTTATTTTAAGCACAGCAGAATTTCTTCCTTTCTGCTGTGTTGGTGTACTTGCATTTCTTTTCATTTGGGAAAAATTACTGTCATTCATTTGCTGAGAGAAACAAATGATTTTATAGCCAGGATATAAAAGTTTTGATGCTTTGAAATTATTAGAGCAGGCTTTTTGTCTTCATGATGTTTCTTGTAAATAATGTTAGAGGTTTTTAATAGTAGATGATGTATCATAACAAAACCTTTAAAAGAATTTATAGCACTTGGGGAACTGTTGTCTCTTTACTGTAACATGACTACATAAATGTTCTACAGAAACCTGGAAGGATGTTACTGCTTAGAGACCTGCGGATTCTGGCACTGGCTGAATTAGTTGCTCTTTCTATGTATAATCTACTTAAAAGTGTATTTTTTACATGTGGAGCTTGCTTGCTTGTTTTGGTATTTGTACTATTTACTATGATTAAGTTCTGATTAATTAAAAAACAACCCTTTTAATTTTGTTTTTGGCAGAAGGAGGCAAACAGTTTTTGGAAGATTTAAGTGGACAGGAGACTACAGAAAACAAGAAAAATGCCGAAACCAGTAAGTAGCAGGTTTATATTACTCTAAAATCTAGGAAGGTTTTTACATTTTAGAGGAATAACCTTATAACTGTTGTAATTATTTTGCTTCTACCCTTTCTAGATTTCATAAGATTTGATCATGTACAATTGAAGTTGAGACAGTGTAGTACCAACATGTGGAAGAAATGGTCAAGGGAGCCTGGTACTGCAAGTTGCATATGGGATAATTGGAAATGGGAGCAGTACGTGGAGCCCATCTGGCTGACAGGAGGAATGACTTTTCAGGAATTGTTGACTTTGAGATGAGCTGACTTACAGTAGTTAATGGAGGCATAATTTGAGCCTGACTCGGTGTCTGTGAGAATCAGTGGAAGGGTTTTCTGCAGGATTTGGCAGGGGAAGACAGAACGTGTGTAAAGTGTCTGCATCAAGTTAGATAGTAGCTTTACCATGGTAGAGGGTATCACATAGAAAAGAAGTTTTGAAGGGACAAAATAAGCAGTGTTTGTGATCTCCTGTTCCTCTCACTTCAGCTAAGATAAGGGTTCATGCATTTTCTACCCAGGGGAGAAAAAGATCTCCAACTTCCGTTTTGACAGCAATTCTAGAAGTCTTTGAGGAGATAATTATTCAGTAGGTTGATTACTCTTCTGTTGATGTTATATTGCTAGCTTAGGATTTCATCTGCCATGTGTTAAATGACTTTTGCTTGTCTCTTCCACTTGTATCCAGTGAGCAAAGCGTTCAGAAAGGGAACTGAATTGTCAGATTATTTCTACTCAACTCTGTTGGTTTATGTAATAGCCTTTGGGCTTTCTTTGTTTACTGATGTTTCATTTTGGTAGCAGATTAGGAGCAGGGCAGGTCTATTGCTAAGAATAAATGTGTCCATGTGCATGTGTATACACACATACATCCATATATGTACATAAATAAAAGGGTTTTGCTATTAATGAGAAATTACCCCTGTAAATAATCTGTTTTATGTGCCAGTATTTGGACGTGGTACAGCTCAGTGAATAATGTGAGCATGGGACTAAGGTCTTGAAGTTCTGTTCTGTGCTTTGCAGTTGGTCTGATGAGCAGTTGGCCATACCTTGTTTCTGTAATTTATTCTTTTCCTGCCAGTGGATTAGGGGCAGTATCTTGGCACTTTCTGCAGCTGGAAGTAGTTGTCTGTATCCTGCTCATTGGTGACACAAAGCTGCACTATAAAGGGTAGGAAAATGAATTAGCAGCATACTGTTTTCTGACCTGTTGGAGTGCTGGCTATGAGAATTGAGTACTGCCTTTGGTGGAGCTTCTCAACTGGAAAAATCTGTTTTGAGAATGAGGCAAAAACTCACTCTGAGCTCATGTGGTTTCTGAGCCTTCAGCTCAATGCAGCTGGCAAGCCATGGGGACACAGAGGGGGTGACTAGGAAAAAAAAAAGCCTGGATGAGGTAACTTCTTTTTAAATTCTGGGATTGGAACCATGAAAATTAGGCAGACAGGGTTCTCTCTATTTTAAGGACCAGAGAAAATTGAAGGAAATAAAATTTTTAGGGTTGTTCACAAGGAAGGCAATATCCTTAGAAGTGAGATTGCAGTGGTGTTGAAAGAGCACACAATCCACCCTAATAACGGATATTGGCTCCCAGATCTTGGCAAAGAATCTGGCCTTGTGCCAAAGATTGGGTTTTTTCTTTTATAAGAGACTTTTTGTAAAGAGTTCATGTGTGTCTTGATGATGTAGGTGCATGTGAAATCCTAGAAGGAAGCCAAGTGAAAGGAGCCATTATAAATGAAATTTATAAATGAAATTAAATTGATTACATTTCTCAATGTCTTCCTGTAAACTGCAGGTTGCTGTAATTATAGTTGGTAATCAGTGAATGAAGAAGTAGCACACTTTCCAAAGGTTAAGTAGTATTACCTATAAAAATCAAACCTCAGATTTTGTTCTGGTTGCTTCTTAAATGATAGATGGTTTTGGAGCTCTCTTCCTCCCCCCTCCCCTCTTTTTTTTCCCTTCTTTCTTTGGAGGCTGTAAGAGCCTAGCCATGGTTATATTTAATGAATCCGCAGCTGTTGTTTGAAGAGTCTTGCTGTTCTGCTCGGATTTGATAGTACAGGACAGTAGGAGGTCTCTTGCAGTGGGTATTTACTGAAGATTTTGGGAGTTGTCTTTATGGACAATCCACAATAACCAAATGTACTTCTAGTCCAAAACCTCTATGCTTTAACTCCTCGTTGCTTATTTTTGACAAATGTAGCAATAAGACAGTCAGTGTTCTGTAGCTTCATTGTTGGAAATCATTTAACCTGAAAACTAATGAAATAATCATGGGAAAGAGCTAAGAAAACCCAGTTAACGTAAGTGAGGAGATTTTTGACAGTGTTATTTTATCTCTCCTGTATTACCGTGACCTATTTAGGTTTTTCCTTTTTCAGACTCTGCTGTAATGATCCAATTGATAGTTTTCAGAAAAGTCTGGTAGTCTTGTAAATATGTAAACTTGTGCAGTACAACTATAAATTATTCTTGTGTTTCTGAGATTAATTTTTTTGTTAAGAAAACAAAAAACCAAATGAGCCATACATCAATTAAAATGAAATCAATACCCACTGGACCACAGAAAAGGCAATTAAATAGATTTTTAGGGTCACTTTTTTTGATTTTATGTTGAAAAGTTAAGTGGTATTCCGGACAAAATTAAATAAATGAAGACCAGTAGAAAATGGCGTATTGGAATTTTAAACATACTTCATATTTCCTGGGAGTCTCAGCCTGAAATAAGTTTCATGCCGCTGTGAATGATTCTTATACATGGTAGTAAAAGGTTGTGTTTTGGATTTTTCTTTCTTAGAGGGTAGTAGGTTAAATAGCTTGGATGAAAAGGCTGTTTTGAAAGGGTAAAAGCAACTTTAATATATTGTCCTGAGATATTAAGGTAATATGTGACTGAAAAGTATACATAATTGAAACATTTTCTTTCGTGATTGCTTCAGTAAAAAGTCTGTTCCTTCACTTTTGCTGGGTTTGTGACAAAATGGCTTTCCAGTTTTTCGAGCTGTTACTCAGCATTTACTCTACTTTTAAAACCAAATAGTTTGTTTTAAAGAGACTTACTATTCTCAGTTCTACCTAGCAGTGTGAATTTTAGTTTCATTTAGCATGTTGTGATCCATCTGAATGAAACTGATGACTTCTTTGTCTTATTACATCTTTGCTGCTAATCAAAATTTGAGCTGTTGCGAGTGCTGTTATCAATATGTTTAATTCCAGCTTGCTGAAGAGCAGAGTATTTGTTGACTCTTATTTTCAGTGCTTTCTTCTTAAAAGAATGGATACAAAATGTTTCTCAGCTGTGTGGCATTCTCACAGATCTGCACCGAAAATAGAAACATAGAAGCTAAAATTAGACATCATGGGTTACATAACTGTTACTCATTTCATATGCTAAGAAGATTATATTTAATTGACTAAAATATTGCATTTATAGGGTGTAGAGGGAGTTAAATTATCATCTGATTTTGGTGGTAATTTACATCACTTTTGTCCAAGACTGCAAGGCAAGAAAGAAAGCAAGCATTACACTGGGGAGTAACAGAGGGAGATGTCAAAGTTGCTAAGATGAAAAGGGATTTATTTTTTTTAGATCTATTCAACATTTGTTATACTGTGTGTTCAGAAGGAGTAAATAGAAAATTCTGAATTAATATAGTCGTTTAAAATTTTAATATTTGCATGATCAAACTAATTTCTGTAAGGTGGTTAAATTGAAATAGTGTATAAATTTTTTTACTACAGTGGTGTTGTTACACAGGAAAATCTTTGAGTCTGTTTAATGCAGTATTTGTAGTGAGGCTTGAATTTATGATTTATTTCTGTAGTATAAACAGACAACTGATGTTAGCTTGGAGGACTGATTTCTTTTGATTCATCTGTTAATAAAGTCTGTTTGGCATTATTCTGTAGCCTTCTGTTCCTAATGCTGTGTAATCCTTACCTTTTTACCTTATCTTCTTCATAAAGTTTTTTTCTTTCATCTCTTCCTGTAACTACTTGGATGTTGTTATGGGGATAGTCCTGTGTGTATATGTGCAGTCTGTAAAGCAGTGGGACTAATACACTGCAGCCCTTAACAGAATTTAATATACAAACTTGAGATAGTAAATGGCTCAGCCAGTGTGAGGAAGCTCTTTGGACAAACTTTTTTTGCCGTATGCAATTTTCTTAGGAATCAGACTGGGTTTATGGCTTTTACAAATGACTAATTTGTATTGCATTTATTAAACCAAAGCAAAACCTCTGGAAGCCATTTCCATGTTATTTTAAATGGCTTTTCTTCTCAGTATTGGTACCTGCTCAGTTTTGGAGTTCATGATGAAAGCCATAACTAATGTCTGCAAAAGATGGCTGAAGTACAGTAATAGAAAGTTTTAGATTATTAAGCTTACAGCCAGGTTTTGTGCATGTTTCATGGACTGTATCTGTTTGAGAAGAGGTTCAAAAGTTCATGTGGTGATGGTGTAATATTCCCATAAATTGTGGAGGGTTGAAGTTAGGTACTACAAGAAAATGTAGAAATACTTTTTCAAGTCCTTAAAGGTGAACAAATGCAATAAAAATATAATTCCTTTATGAAGTGCATGCTTTTATTAAGTACACATCGATGCTTGTTGTTCTAGATATGTTCATTGACTGTACTCTTTATTGGTTTTGATAAATTATTTAATAATTTGCTGTAGAACATTTTTCTATAAATAGTATTTTGTCAGCTGTGGCAAATCTCCTTATAACCCATTAGCAGCATTTGTTATCTAAACATCAGTTGCACCCTTGGCAAAGAATAATCAATGTGTGTTCTTCCCTTTCCTTTGGCTGTTTAATGATTCTGAAGCAAGTCTGGTAAAATAGAGATAAACTCAGCCTGCTGCTGATGCCAAGGACCTGGACAAGCTCGAGAAGGGGACAGTGTGAACCTCCTAAGGTTCAGCAAGACCAAGTGCAAGGTGCTGCACCTTGGTTGGGGCAGCCCCCAGTGTCTGTACAGGCTGGGAATGAGCAGACGGAGAGCAGCCCTGCTGAGAGAGACTTGGTGGTGCTGGTGGGTGAGAGGCTGGCCATGAGCTGTCAGTGTGCACTCCCAGCCCAGAGAGCCAAACGTGTCCTGGGCTGCATCCAAAGCAGCATGGGCAGCAGGGCCAGGGAGGGGATTCTGCCCCTGTGCTCTGCTCTGCTCAGACCCCACCTGCAGGGCTGCATCTAGCTCTGGGCTCCCAGCACAGGGAGGACATGGTGTTGTTGAAAGAGGTCTAGAGGAGGATTACAGAAATGGTTCTCAGAATGGAGCATCCCTCCATATGAGGAACGGCTGAGATGGTTGGGGTTGTTTTGCCTGGGGGAGAGAGGAGGAGACCTTATTGTGACCTTTCAGTACTTAAAGGGAGCTTATGAGAAAGGTGGGGACAAACATTTTGTCAGCGTCTGTTGCAATAGGACAAGGGTATTGGTTTTGAGCTAAAAGGATATAGATTCAAACTACATGTAAGTAAGAAAATTTTTATGATGCAGGTGGTGAAACTCTTTAACAATTGCCCAGAGAGATGGTAGATGCCCCATCCTTGGAAATGTTCAAGGTCAGGTTGGATGGGTCTGTGGGCAACCTGATGCAGGGGAAGTGTCCCTGGTCATTGCAGGAAGGGGTTGACTAGATGACCTTTAAAGGTCCCTTCCAAGCCAAACTATTCTATGATTCTATTTATTATGCAAACTTGAGATAGTAATTGGCTGAACTAGTGTGAACAAGAGAGCTGTCAGATGCTGTTACGAAGATGTGGGATCCTGGTGAGAGCAAGTTTGAAAAGCAGGCACTGAATGGACCTTGTGGTATGTGTAGTGGTAGCCTTCCAATACTTGCTACAGGAAACCTTTATGCATTTCTCATGTCACCATTGCAAGAGCTCCTTCCTGTTTTCGTATTTGTGCGGTAAAGTTGGTTCAGATTAGTCCCTGTCCTCGTAATTTGTGGTTCTGATAATTTCCCCTGTCACCAGTGTAAAGAGAATTGCTTCAAAGTAGCCGGATACCCAGCAGAGGTTACATGAGTGACAGACCATTGCTGAAGTTCCTGGAGCTGCCATCTCTGCCTGTATTTTCTCAATTCCCTGCCCTATTTATGATGTGGAAACTTCCCCTGTGACCCCTAATGTAGTTTGCTAGCTTTATTGTACAGACAATGCAGCTGATAGGAGAGGTTTGATTTTTGTTTAGAGGATGCCTTGTGATCAAGGGCTCTCAACAAATTTTTTTGAGAAAAAAAATGTTTTTCTTATTTGAATTAGATAATTAGACCTTTGGGGCTCTTTTTTTGGACAAAAGTAACTTTCTTATGTTCTGTGCCCAGAAATAATTGAAGGTGTTAAACACTGTTACAGGTTTGTAGGAGCCTGGTATTTGTCTTTGGAAAGAAAATGAACTGTAGTGTTAACTTTCTCTTCTTAAATCATTCATGTCACAAAAGATAACATTTTAACGCCATAATTTAATTTGCAACTTTCTTATTAGAACTGAATGTGTAAATATTGATTAGCAGCTGAGTGAGCTGTTAATTGGAAGTTCACAGATAAACAGAAATGCTCCAGGCTTAAGCAGTTACTGTAATGTGTGTAAGTGCCCAGGTACTCCTAATGTCTGCTTGTACCTGCTGCAGGTGTTGAAGCTCTGTGTGCTTGGAGCACTCAGACCTTTTGGAGCAGTGGCATCCAGAAGCAGGCAGAATTTAGAGCTGTGTTGAGTTGGTATTACAGCTGTTACTGAACTGCTTGGGTGTTCTAGTTCTTGTGAAGGATAAACTCTCAGGTAGTATTTCTTGCATTTGTAGATGACATTTGTTGTTAGGATATTTACATAAGAAGTTTCTACTGGCTGCTGCTGTGATTGGTTTTGAACTTGCTGTGCTTTGTAGATCTTCTGTGACGCTTCTTGTTTTGGCGATGGTGCTGTTATATAACAGAACACTTTGGCATTTAATAAAATTATTTTTTGGCCTTATTCTTTGTAACTTGCTTACTTGTGACTGCCTAAAGAAGGCTTCATTTTTTAAAATAGAAAAACTGTTTTGAAAAACTAAATTTTTGTAATTAAGAGGCAATCCCGCATGCTTAAACTAGTGCAACCTGCAGTGAGTTAGACCTACCATTTCAAATTAGTTATTTTATTAGAGAAATTATGTTCCATAACGATTTTGTTTTTCTTCTCTTGAAATGGACAGTCTGAGAGAATATGCAGAAAACATTTTCCCTTCTTCCTGACACACACCCTCTATTTTTAATTTTTTTTTTTTCAATAAAACTAAACTATTTTTTACTTGAAAGTCTTCAACTCTTGTTCTTTATCAGTGTTTGCACACACAGTAAAGTTGGCTAAGCCCCATCATTCTTGTTTGCAAGTCTGTAACCTAGAGGTCCTCAAGCTCCTGCTATTCTTGTCTTGTATATCCCCCTCGTATTTACCTTGACACTGAAGGGAGCAATGATCAAGCTTCATCTGTTGCATGGGGACAAACTGCTCTGTAGTTTTCTTTTCTCCACTTTAGATCTCACTTCCATGTTTTGTCTTGTCTTCTTTTCCAGACAATCACTTCTCAAAGTATTCCACTTGGTGACAAAATTAGGGAAATAGTTAATGGAAATGGTTTGCACGTGCGTGGATCGAAGAGTGTAGGAACATGTAATACAAGTCATAATTTACTCCTGTTCCCTTTTTTACAGTAGAGAGAAATTGGAATATATCTGTGTGAGTTTGGAGGTTTTTTGCATTTATAGGAAGGTATATTTGACCTTTAACACTTTATATTTCTATGCACTAAAGATTAATAAAATGTGATACCCTGGCAGTAGGAGTGGATGACCATTGTAACACTGAGAAGACAGTGCTGTGTGTTTAATACTTGGTTTTGTTTCATGAAAATTCTCATTTTTGTATGTACCAGCTGAAGAGAAATTGGAAAAGACTGTTGTACTTCCAAGTAAGGCTTCCAGTTATCTCCTGCAGTGTTTGATTTCTTGTTTTATGTCAAATAAACCCAGTGATTGTCAGGAGTCATGTGGAAAATGGTCCTCCCTTTCAGGAGAAGGAGGTGCATTGAATGGTGGCGATTTTTTAGTCTTGTAGTAAGGGAGTTGAAGGAGGTTGGCATTAAGGAGAGCTAACTTCTGTAGCTTCTCATTGATGAAAACCTGCTCCTAGTCTGTCCCGGGATGTACAACTCCCCAAACTGCTTGATTTGACCACCAAACTGCTTGATTTTAGAAATGGCAAGCAGGAGGCTGCTTGTTTTTTATATTGCTAGGCATAACTACCTTAAAATGATTTATTTGTGACCAATGCTTTTGCATGCATTTGGGAAGCCCTATGAAAGATAGTGCCCAGCAGCTGAATGTCCCAGTGTTCTTCAGCTGTTCAGTAGTGATGTCAGCTTTCCCATTAAATTTATTTTGAGCTTTGTTCTCTAATTTAACCTTCCGACCTACTGGTAAATACTATCCTGATTATGCTTTTACACTAAATAAAGATGAGAATTTTTTCAGATTCAAATTTTCTGTTTTTCTTACTGCTATGTTCTGTGTTCTCACAAGACCATTAAAATTGTTGAACTTACTGTTTCTTACAGTCTAATCACAGGATATAGAATTATTACACGTTTACAGTATGATTTAAATGTTTTCTTATGTTCTGTAGATCAATGTCAGAGTAACCACAATGGATGCAGAGTTGGAATTTGCCATCCAGCCCAATACAACAGGCAAGCAGCTCTTTGATCAGGTAACTTACGTGTCTCTGTGTATGTACGAGTGCAAGCACATGAGAGTGTTGTGGTTATTAAGGCATAGTCCGAAAAAGTGGTAGTGTTCTGATGTACAGGTTGTTTTTCCTTATGTAATCTAAGATATGCTCTGAGTTAGTGTGAATTTCCTCATAACTTCTCAAGGAACATACTGAATTCAAAGACAATTCTCTAAATATGTTACCAGTGAGGCTTCAGATAAATTGTGTGTGGAACTGCTTTGAAATTAATTATGGTTTTTATGTCTAATAATACTACGGTTGCTACTGCAATATAGTTGTTAGAACTGCATATTTTAGAAACGTGTATGTCACAGTCCATTAATGAAAGCTAACACAATTGCTTTCCAGAAAGAGATGCTGTAAAATGGTTTTTCACTTCCCAGATGTTAGAACTAAATACTGTTGTCCTGTCAACCAGTTTGGAATTTCATGTTAAAATAAAAGGAAAGGAAAAAAGAATAGTTGAAAATGATGACCTTAATGTGCTTATGGATTGCAGACCTATCAGAACTGCACACTCTCACTTGATGGTGTGTGTTGTACATCAGTCAGATGGACCAAGTGAATGATTTCTTAAATAGGGTTGTTCTTGCACTCATGGGATGTTAGTCATCAGAACTTGAAACAAGTTTTTGACTTGTATTTTGGGGTGTTATGGGAAACCTTAAGAATAGAATCTTGTCAATGTCTTGTGTCATTTGCCAGCCAGATACCAATAAATATGTTTTATTATCTAGATCCATTTAGGAAATATGGAAATACCTGAAATTACTCTTCAAAAGTAGTTAAGAGAGATCAACATTTATGTCTAGAAGTTGTTTATGTCCATTCCACTATAGATGCTTGAAATATGTAATGATGAGTACTAAGACAAAGTAACCCATCAAAAAAGTTCTTTAAACTTTTAGTTGACCTTTCAGAGTCAATTAAATGTCTTATATAAATTGAAAAGAAGAGAATGTTCATTGTTTTAGTACGGAACTTTTAGATTGCCTTTGCAGTTTTTGTTTGAAATGATTGACTCTTAACACTTACTGCCTGCAGTTTTGTCTAACATCAGTAGCAGTATATCTTCAGCCCCTACGAAGAAATAAACTTCATGACTCTTAAAAAGACTTCTTGCAAAAGAGGCTGTCTTGCTTTTTGTCTAACCAGCATCATCATCATCAAATAAAAGTATGGTATTGTGTGGCATAGAAGGATCAAACTGTTACTTGTCTTCTGCCAACCTTTGCTATCTTCTGCCATGCACTGTTGGGCGGGGTGACGTTCTGCTGTGTAATGTCTTGTGCCCAGGTAATCAGGCTCATCCAAATTGGGGCATTTGCAAACCAGGAACAAAGATACAGTTCTGAATTTGTTGTCATGCTCTCTTCTTTGTTCCTCAGTTCTCTGTGTGGTGTTTGACATCTCATCAACTCTTACCTCTGGAGCTTTAAATTGAAAAAAAAATTTAGGTCAGGAAAAATCAATCAGAATAGTTGTGTGTGAGAAACATTTTTTAGCCTGATCTTGAGTTGTTGTGTGAGTTCCACAGGGTGACATCAAGACTGAATTGTATTGTGAAACCAGCGTGAAATTTTCAGACCAAAATTACCCCGTTTCTCTGTAGGAAGGGAATTGGATAGCACTGTTACTGGAAGGATTGGCCTTCAGGGTTTATGCAGAAGTGGTGAACGTGACAAGCAGGTTGGTTATTGTTTGCAGAAAATGAAAAAAATTGTTTGCAGAAAAACTTCTTCATGAATTCAGCTGTTATCTAGTGCTCCTCTGCATTTTTGGTGAAGAACTTTTCAACCTTCTACAAGCCAGTGTTCTTTTAAGCTTTTAATAGGCATTTTCTGGAGTTGTTGATTTGTTTCCCATTCCATATGTGTGTTCTCATCATCTTCATCTGCTAGCAGACAAGAATTCAGCATTTGAAATCTGTGGCTTTCTCTTTTCTCTTCCATTGTCAAACACAGTAAACTTCTTATTTATTGCACAAGCTTTATTATTATTATTATTACTTGCATTTCAGAAGGTGTTGGAACATACTTATCATTGGTCCCTCTGTCTGTCCTGTCAGTGGTCAGAAGAGGCAAGAGGGCATCTGTCCTCCAGTAGTCAGCCAGTTAAGCATTTACAGCTTTCCTGGGAGAAGAACAACTCTGTCAGGGATATGTTTCCACACACTGTTGGTAATCACGAGGGAGTTGTTTTGTTTTGTTAGCACTGTGCATTAGTAGCTTTTGGTTCATTTTAGCTGCCATTCAGAAGGAATGTGAGGGTTGTCTCCTTTATTTCGTGTTGTACCCCACTGTCCTTTCCAGATGTCTCCAAAGCCTTCTTTGCAATCTTGCGGAAGGTGACTGTATGGAATCCTTGTTGGGTTGTCTTTATGTGTATGTTGTGATTTGCACAAACATACATTGTTCAGGTTGCTTTTCTTCTCTGAGAAGTTTTTATTGCCTATTAATAGTCAAGTTGTAGGATGTGATGGTGGATAAATCTTTCACAGATGTGAGGAACAATTGCCTGAAGCTACTTAATAGAAGTTTTAAGCCAGAATCACCCTCCTAAGATTTTCGTTCTCTACTTACTTTTCATATCGTGCTACTGCAGTGCATAAGTGCATGTATTCTCTTGGTAAAAAGTTTCAGAAAGGTTGTTTCTCTTTCCTTGGAGCTGAGAGGCAGTGTAGGCAATGCTTTTTCCTTATTTGTGGGTTCTTCTGGTTTTAGTGTTGATTTTGGAAACTTGTGTAGCTCTGCATTGCTGTACCCAGGTTGTCCGTATTTAAATCATGTTCATCTCAAGGGCTGTAGTTAGTGGGTTGAGAGCAAAATGTTTTGACGTGAGCATAAGCGCTTGTCTCCTTATGCCTTACGGGCAGAGCTGTTGAGCATCTGCAGTTCTTTGCAGCTCAGAGAGCTGATAAGGCACAAGGGCTCAGCTGGGACAGCTGCTAAGTGAAGAGCATTCTCAGTCATCTGATAAAGACATAAGCAGTTTGATCAGTGTTATATAGGAGATCTGTGCCAAAAGAAACAGCAGGTCTGAAATTCCTGAGTTGGGGCACCAAATTTAATGCTGCTTGGGACCATACTACTAACATACACCTGTTCTTAGCATTTCTTATGATGTAAAGTAAATGGGAATTCTAGAGCAAATAACCGTGCTCAGTCAAGGCATCAATCAGGTTGGATCCACAAATGTTGTCCATTTTGTGCTTTGGAGTTTGAAGGTGAAATGATTAAGGAAGAAAAAAGGTGCACATTTGAGTGGTTAATTGATTATGCAAATATGCAAGGCAGCAGAAGTAAGTTTGCATAGTTATCTTATGACATTTTCTAATTTTCAAAATCTTAATTTTGCAACCCAATAGTACTACTTTAAAATGGAGGAGGATCTATTTGTAAAATTCTATTTACTTCACATGCATCTGAATGCTTCCATAAAACAGCCTTCAGTAAAGCAGCTTGGCACCATGGTCCAACCTGAGGACATATGTAAGTACTACCATACGTGATCTATGGAGCCAGAGTTTACAGTCATTTAATAATCTTTGCTGGACCTTTGTGATTAATTGCTTATTAAATCCACATATGCTTTTGCTGTGCAAAAGACTTGTAAAATAATTCCACTGTTTCATTATACTTTGTAGTAAAAGTGCTTCTGTTTGTTTGCTTTGAGCCTGCTATGTCATGATTTCTGTTGATTATCTTAATTCTTACATTGTAAGAAATAATGAACAATCATTCCCTATTTTCCTTCTACACGCCATGCAAGTTTTATAGACCTGTATTATATCTTTCCTTATTTCTGTTAGTAGCCTTAGTTCTTGTCTTAGCTATGCAGAAAATGTTCCAAGTCACTGATCATTCTTTTCAAGATTTCTGAAACATTTCCAGTACTGCAGCATCCTTTTTATAAGTTGATGTGACCTGTCCTTATATAGAATTAGAGATTTGTGAATATCATACATGTGTATAGTAATGTAATAGCTTTCTTGCCTTTTTGCTTTACAACTAGAGCTCTGTTCACATAATTTAAATTCTTGTCTTTTATGCACAGTGTTTTGCTTTTATTAAATATGATCTTTTATTGAGGTTCATCTTTTTACTGTTATTCACAGATCTTTATGGAAGGTTTGTTACAGCAGATTTTTGTCTGCTAAGTTTCATCCTTTTTTGAAGTCCTGGGAGACCTCCCTAGTGATTACACTACAATTCTATTACGAAAACAGCTTATGTTTTTTGTCTGTCTTTTTAAGCAGTGTATCTATAAAACAACCTTCCCTCTGTGCAAGGACAGTTTTTCTTCTTTAGTAGCTTTTGGTGATAGACCTGATCTGAAGTCTTACAGGAAGGTCATGTATGTTTAATTAGGTAGATCATCCTTACCCCTTTTATCATTAACTCTTAGGAGATGGCAGAACTATTTGAAAGAGTCAGTTCATCCTCATTATGTCATACTTGTCCACAAATATTGCTCTTTATTATTGCTTCCCCAGTTGTCTTCTGTTGAAGTGTCTCACATCACTGTAGGGCTGCAGGTCACTTTCCAGATGTGCTTTGTAACCTCAGGGTCCTGTTACTGCCTTCTGTTCCTCAGGTGCTGATGTACACAGTGAGCTGCATGCTCCAGTTGGTAGCTTGGAACGTTTGAGTTTATTTAGAAATCTGGGGTTCCCTGAACCTGATGTTTTGCTACTATTTTATCTTCTTTTGTTCTTGTAAGACTTGATTACATTTCATCTTGAAATTGTTAACATAACTTTATTCAGCTACACAATGCTAGTTAAAAAAATGTATTATAGTGATTGCTGATGGTTATGGCTCATTTTTCTTTAGGTGGTGAAAACTGTTGGTCTCCGTGAAGTCTGGTTTTTTGGGCTGCAGTATGTGGACAGTAAAGGCTACTCAACTTGGCTGAAGCTAAATAAAAAGGTAACTGTTCCCTCATATTTAGCTAAGTGTACAGCTTGAATATATTTTGTAAGCTTTACTCATTTAATATCTTAAGTGAGGTATAGCTGGCTTCAAATTTAGTTGAAAATTTGCTTTTCATGTGCTTTAAATGACAAAATAGTGTTGTTAGATTAGTTATAAAGAATATGCAAAGCTGCATCAATATTTAACTTGAGTAGATAGTTTCCAGTAGTGTGGAATGCATGCATGCATGCATTAGGAAAACTTGAATTCATATGATTGTCTGATTTTCATGTAGCAAAACAGAATAGAATAATTTTTTACAGTTTCGGCATGTGTGCGGGAAGTATTTGAGCTTCAGGAGTTTATATGCGTAGAGCTATGAATCTTTAAACAAGGCAGAATAATCATTTTAGGTATCTAATAGGTAGATTGTAGGATATTTTTTTTTTTCCAAATGGCATTGAGTACCTTGAATCTCCCAGCTACTGGGAACTGGGTCATTTCACTTTAAATTGTATTTATGAATTTGAATGGTCACTTCTTATTTTAATACTGGCTGTCAGGTTATTTGTTAATGTCACCGTTTAGAATGGAGACACTTGTTTTTTAGTTCAGCCTAATCAAGAATACCTTTTTTATCTTCAATATTAGAAGGCAAATTGGGAGGGTTTTAGGAGCAAACCCCACTGTCTGCACTTATGTAATCTTTGCTTCTCCTCTGTGGTAAATACAGTGAGTTAAGCCTGGTAACCACCAAATCTGTCTCCTAGAATTTCATGTGTCTTGTTTCATATACTATAAACATTGTAGTGCTACAGACACTTGGTTAACTGTAATGGCTTGTCTCAAGTGGTTGGAGACTGGGATTTATTGCATCAGTTGTGAAAAATACAGAAGATATTGCTCTTTGAAAACCTTTGGCAAGTTAAGTTTCTTGTACAGTTCAGAAGCAGCTGAGGGCATGCTCATTTTTTAAACTTTGACTAAGAGAGTTATTTGTCTTTTCTTTAAAAAAACTTGTAACATTTGATTCTGAAATGCGTCAAATTAACTGTTTCTCACTTCTAAATTAATATTTACATATTTTCAGTAAATACAGATAAAATCTGATAAAGAATAGATGTGCAAGTAAGATTTTATTATGATGAGCACAACTTATTTTTCACTGGTGAGATGAAGTGTCGCATCTGTAAATAATGCACGACGATAATGAAAAGTGAGAAAAGCTTTTAAAACAGACACCTCAAATCTTGAATATATATGTACTTACACTGTCTTAGGTGTTTAGAAGGTTGTATTTATTATATTCACAGTTTTTGAGTTCCTGCTAGTCGAGCAAACAGATACATCATTTCATGCGTGACAACGAGGTTTTAGTGGGACTAAGAGTACATATAAAACTAAATGTGTAATAAAGTTGTTGATCTGGGATGTATATGAGAATTATTTTCCAATGAATGTACATTTTAACAATTACTATTTTATGTTAAAATTAGTTTAGTTTTGGATGTTTTTGCTTTGGCCATAATTGGTGCTGCATGCTGGGCACCCATGAAATTGAATTCTACATAAAAAAAGTGTTTGTTGAAATATGCAGTAGAGGAAGTCTTAAGACCATATCTGTTTTTTTGCAGAAATCAGTTTTAAAGCTTATCCATTCTAGAAAAGTAATGTGAATAAAGGAGTTAAGGTTTTTGCACAGGGACAAAGCACATATATTTATTTCGATAGTTGAAAGACTTAAAAGAATCTAACTTCACACTCACATTGAAGAAATGTGCTGTAGTTCTTGCTAAAGAACTGGTGTTAGACCCTAATTTATTACTTCCTGCAAATCATCCTTCGATACAGTTTTGATCTTTGTAAAGTCTATTGCAGCTTCTTAGTTCCCAGGTCTTTATTGTGGTAAACAAAAATTCACACAAGCCTACAGAAAAAAAAAACCTCAGTGAGCCTTTAAATAGTATTTCAAAACTGTCTAGTTTATTCAAATTAATGTACTTGTTTGCACCATGTGAACCTTTCAGTGAGTTCCACGGTGGGCTCTGGGTTTCAGTGTAGAGGAGCTAAAGAGTTAAGTACTATTAAATCACATTTAATTTACCATTTAGTGCTCTTTTTATTTTTCTCTTTATTCCTCTCCCTCAGGTAACACAGCAAGATGTACGGAAGGAAAATCCTTTGCAGTTTAAGTTCAGGGCCAAGTTTTTTCCAGAGGATGTATCTGAAGAATTAATTCAGGAAATAACTCAGAGACTTTTCTTCCTGCAAGTCAAAGAGTCAATCTTAAATGACGAAATATATTGCCCACCAGAAACTGCAGTTCTTCTGGCTTCTTATGCTGTCCAATCCAAGTATGGAGATTACAGTAAGGAGATCCATAAACTGGGCTACCTAGCCAATGACAGGCTTCTCCCCCAGCGGTGAGTGAGATGGGTATTGCACCAAATGCTGCACATAAACTTAACTATAGCACATTTTTTCTAAATAAAATATTAAGCGATAACATGCATTTAATGGTGGCTTTCTTAGAGTTACTCTTTTCGCTAGTAAAATTTAGAGATCCTAATTTAGACTTTAAATAACAAAGAAGCGTCACAGCCACAAGTTACTTGGGATGAATTTCCTGTCCTGTCCACAAACACCTGCACAGATTTAGTTGAACACATTTCCAAAGTACTCCAAAATCACGTGATGTTACTGGAGACTTGCTTCTGCTAAATTAAAATCAAATTACTCCAATACAGAAGTAACTGAAATTCATTTGATACTCTCTCCTTTTTTTCAGTTTTCATGTTTTTGTACAATTAAATGATAATAATTTCCTGAAAGTAAGTGTATTGCAAATTAAATGTATTGCATTAAAATAAAATTGTTGCTTGAGTACAATACAAATTCGTATACTTAGGGTGTTCCTTTTCAGTAGGCAAATGCTCACATGATTTTTTAATTGTCCTTTCAATTTCTCCAGAAAAGCCTGAAATGCTGGGTGCATGGAATTAAAGCATAATAAAGTTATCATATGCATTTGATTTCGTACTGCAGTACTACACTGTAGTGTAGTAAGTAGTGCAGTAGGCCAGAATATAATTCTGTCATTGCAACCTCTTGTAGATTAAACATCAAATAGCTTTCTGAAACTGCTTCCCTATTGATATTATTCATAAAGGAAAAATAACAATAAAAAACCCACAGAAAACCTCTCAACAAGGTTGTCAGCTAACTTGTAATGTCTTACCTTTTCTTTCAAATGTCAGCAGAATGAAAGCTCGAGTGTATCTTTGCACATGTAGAGATTAATTTGCAGCATTGCTGCCAGAGGATTCTATAGGTGTGCATTTTCAGTTGTTACATTTTATGACTTAGCTGAGGTATGCAATGGTGTGACTTTTCTGTTATGAAGAACATAGAATACCAAGAAAGAAGACATGACTTTCACACTATTTTAGAAATTTGTTGAAATTTGTTGAATTTAGGAATTTATTGAAATCTAAAGTTTCTGTTTCTGTGCTGAAAATATGAGCAGTATATAGGAAGTCATCTTTTAAATTTATTCAGTTAAAGCATATTTTGTGCTGTGCAACAAAAGGGGTAAAGTTTATTGTCAGTGTCATTTAATAGCAACAATTTCTATTCACAGCGTGTTAGAACAGCACAAACTGACAAAAGAACAGTGGGAAGAAAGAATACAGAACTGGCATGAAGAGCATAGGGGAATGTTAAGGTAATTCTGTAAAAACTGTTCATGACACCTTTCATTGTTACTAGGCTGTATTGTGGGAGGTATTTGTTTAAAAAGGGTTTTCTTTTATTCTGACCAGGGTAGTAGTCATGAAAGACTTTCATGAGAGCTGAGTTTCCAGTTAGGTTGTTGGTTTACCTGCATGATTTCTGGTAAGGTTGTCAACTGCCTTTGTCCACAGTTGCCTGCCTCTAAAAGATATTTAGTATATTTCCTTAGCTCATGGGGCAGAAAGACAAAGTGCAACAATTGGACTCTATTTGGATATTAGGGTGTAGAGCTCCTAAAAGTATTTGAGTCAAACTATTTCAGAGAGAGATCTAATTCCTAACTAAATTTTACCCCAGCTGTTTATTCTGCAGTTCCCTTATTCTTACAATGTACTCACAATTTGTTGTCTAAACTATACCAATTTTTCTTTTCATCAGGGAAGATTCTATGATGGAATACCTTAAGATAGCACAAGACTTGGAAATGTATGGAGTCAACTATTTTGAAATAAAGAATAAAAAAGGAACTGAATTGTGGCTAGGAGTTGATGCTTTGGGTCTGAATATTTATGAGCACGATGATAAGTAAGTGGGAAATACTCATTTTGCAGTTCTGTCCTAGGAGTTGCTATCAGAGATTGCACAACCCCCATCTTACTGTGTGTTCAGTAAGATCTGGCAAAACAGGTTTTCCTTCTAATCTATGTAAGAGATAGAAAAAGAGAGAGAGAGATGTTAACTGCCAGAATGTTTGAAGTTTAAAGATGAGGGATGCAAAAGAAGGGAAAGGAAGAGCAGTTGTAAAGAAGTTAAAATTGACATTGCTTTAAATGGATTATTACATCTTTATATGGTTTCTTCTGTGCCTTTCACTCAAAACATTCCCTTCGGTCAGAATGAAAAGGACATTTTAAAGCTGAGCAATGTATTTAATGAGAAACATTTGTAAGAGCCATGATAAGGATTATAGATGTTGGAGCATGAAAAATTTAGATACTTAAAAGTGAAACCTTTTAGACACCAAAGAAAATAGATCATTCATGCATCCTAATAAAGAGATCAAATAATCTGTTTTACTTGAAAAGGGAAAAGCTGAAATGTAGGAAATATGGAGAATTTGGAAACAGAACAACAGACTTACTCCTTTCTTTACAAGTGCTGGTTAGTAGTATCTGATGTCAGCAGACTGTTCACAGTGATTTGAAGTTACACATGATATGTCAGACTCCAGACAAGAGCAGTCAACTTTAGATATATATACACTCTGTAACAAAATTCTGTAAGCCTTAATTGCCATTAGATGGCAATATAACTCCTGAAAGCTGGAAATATTCAGAATGTTCAGATCAGATTGAGCTATGAGGCAATTTTTGGTATTTCCTGCCTCCTGATAGTTAGTAATCAAATACTTAAATATTTTCTGATATTTATAATTAAGACAATATGAATTGAAAAAAATTCTGTGCTGACAGAAAAATATTTACTGTTATGCAGTTCATGCATAACATTGTAACAATTTCTGAATTTAAATTGTTTTGCTTAAGACGCAAGGGAAGCAAATTTAACTTGAATTCTGAAAATGTAAGAACACAAATATGAGCTAAACAGAAGTACAAGATAGCTGAAAGATACTTTAATTTCAGTATTTGAAATGTCAATTTGTCACATTTAAATAGTTACTCTTTCAAGTGAAAATGCAGTTACCAAGGCCATATAAAGCATGTGTACATGATTGGGATGTTTAGCATCTAGGTAATAGTAGTAGAATAAGTCATAAATCAAAATTCCTTTTGTTACAATGCCATGTAATTTATTAAAATGCAATTAATTTGATGGAATATTTGCAAAAAGAAAAATCTACCAGAATATGCTTGAACTGTTGTTAAAGTTTATGTTAAAGCATAATGTTGTTAATGTAATATTCTGAATGTAGCTAAGTGTAATGGTGAGAATGGTACAGACATAAGCCTTATTAAACTCATCTATACATATTTAAAGTGCATGTCCTTGCTGCTTCTAATGAGAACCTTTTTTCTTTGAAGGCTGACACCCAAGATTGGTTTTCCTTGGAGTGAAATAAGAAACATCTCTTTTAACGACAAAAAGTTTGTCATAAAGCCAATTGACAAAAAGGCCCCTGTAAGTAGTGTGTGCAATAGTATCACTTCCTATATGAAGGGGTTTAAGCCTGCAGGGACTTGCTCTGGCATTAAGGCATGAGTAAATGTTGGTGACATTCATTACTTTTACTGGTAGAATAGTTAGTAATCAGAAGAAAACGTTCATTTTGAAATATGGTACGTTTATTTTCTCTCTTTTCATTCTGTTTGATACTACTAAATTGTTAGGGGGTTTTAAGTCAACTAATACTTTGTGATGTGTTGAAAAGTCAGCATAGGATGCTAAATTCTCTACCTCTTTCCTCCTCTGTTTTTCTTTTTTCTTTTTTCTTTTTTTATTACAACAGCACATTTCATGAGACTTTCTAGGTCAAATGACTTCAGAATAGAGAATAGTCTATTTTTTTAAAATTTTAAATAATTTTATATAGAATAGCTAATTTCTGGAATATTCCAGGTAAAATTTTGAATTTACAAGTTTCTAACAGTAACTAGATTTTTTGATTATGGTGTTTGCTTGCTCAAAATGTCAAAATACTTGTAAGTTTTCATTTAACCAATGCAAGAATGCAGTAATGATTTAAATCTTGTCATAAGTGTATTTTTTAGGTTAATGGATATACTGGAATTACTTCTTTCCTAGGATTTTGTTTTTTACGCACCACGTCTGAGAATTAACAAGCGAATTTTGGCACTGTGTATGGGAAACCATGAATTGTACATGAGGCGGAGGAAACCTGATACAATTGAAGTGCAACAGATGAAGGCCCAAGCTAGAGAAGAGAAACATCAGAAACAATTGGAAAGGTAATTAACAAACTTCCATGAAACAGAAAAAAATTCTACCTTTTTAAGAAGCCATTGAATATCGTATATCTTGGAATTCTAGAAAAGAGGGAACTGCTTTTCTTTCTGCACTGTGTAAGCAGGTTTGTGAATTGGCATGGCTCCGCTGTCTTAATATGGAAATGTATCTTTTGGAGCTTTCAGCACCGGAATAGAAGCTGGACTGTTGTTCCCCGTTACGTATTTTGTGCAAGTCTTACCTCTCTGTTGCTTGGTTCTTAGGGAATTTTTACTCTACAGGTGAACCCTTAAAGCAAGTTCAGTGAAGAATGTCCTGGCTTACCTTTTGTGTGTTTAAAAAATACTATTGCCATTTCTAGCCCAGATGAAACATCGTGCCTAAAATGCAGATATAATTGTGGATTTACCTTCCTGAACCATAACCAAGGTTGATTATCAATTCTGTTCATAAATTGTTTTTCTCTACAGTATTTTGAAGCAGAGGCTGAATTAGAAGCATTTAAAATTGTCCTTCCCTTCTAGATGAGTAAACTGAAAAATTTACTCAGCTACCTGAGTAATTCTTGAATTCAAATTTACTTTGGCTACCTGCATCCAAAGAGTAGCATTTAATATGCTGGAGAGTACAAAAACCTTTTTACTTTTTTTTTTTTTTTCAGGGCACAATTAGAAAATGAGAAGAAAAAAAGGGAGATAGCAGAAAAGGAAAAGGAAAGAATAGAGCGTGAAAAGGAGGAATTAATGGAGCGCTTAAGACAAATTGAGGAGCAAACAATGAAAGCTCAGAAAGGTGAGGCCATAGATTTCTTAAATCTAGTGACAGTGTTTAGTTTAGCTGGGTAGTTCTGTTTCACAATTCTTTTTGTATGTCAGTGTGCTTTGTTACTTTGTGGAAGGAGGGTAAATTTATTTTACTAATAGTGGCATGAATTTAGTGGTATTTTATTTGGTATGAGAGATCCTCTTTTTCCGTGTTTAAACAATGGCGTGCATGCTTTTGTCTGTATCTTTTTAATATAAAACCAATTTCTAATATAGCAAAAGTTTTGATTTAGTAAAAAGAAAATTAAAGCATATACACAGTTCAGCTCAGAATTATGAAATGCTTAAAGTGCTGAACACGTGGAGTTAAAGGGAGCGGGGGAACGGAAGGATGCAAAGTACTTTCTCTAGTCTTCTATTGAATTTAGCTTTTAATTTGGAAATTCCTTGTTCCTTCCTCCTTTCCTATTCCCTTGTAAGATTTGAGAAAATTAGAATCTTGCCAGACATTAATGACAAAACACATAGTTTCGCCAATCACAATTCTTTGTGTTTAATCACCCTGTAGAGTCTCTGCCTCCATGACTTCTTAGTCCCTCCTCTCCATGTTTTTGGGGTTTTTTTCTTTTTTTCCTGCTTCAAGTTTGGTTCACATTCATAAAAGTTTTGTTGCTCCTTTCTTTTCCTAACTCTTGGCTCCATGCATCATAGAGAGAATCACTGATTAACTCTATGCAAATAAATTAAATATGCCTGGCACTGCTCTCCAGCTCTACCCTGCGTTTTTCACTCCTTCAATGCATAACAGGTTGGACACATCCAGACAGGTAACACACTAACCGTGCCAAGGAATTGTTTAGGGAGAGCTATATGGCCCAGGACAAAACAGTGTCATCATTCTGGATAATACACACTTTCTCATAACTTTGTGAGCAACATAGCCTAATTTCTGATACCATACAAAATGTTCATGTGTCACTGGTCATTTTAGCCTTCTATTCACACATGGAAAAGTCTTTATATCAATGATGTCTGTGTTAGTTTTGTGTTCTCCATCTTGGGAAGATTTATTTGAGTAGTGTTTTTAAATAGTTTTGTGTTTTATTTAATTTCTAGGTACTGCATTTGTAGAACCCCACATACTTGTGATGCTGTTCACTTAATTGTATAACTGAAGTAGTAGTAGGCCCGGGAAACCAGCTGAAGAATAATGAATGTGAGACCTAATTAAAAGTAGGAATGCAAAGATGAAGCATGTGTCAGCATACCTGGGGAGGTGCTTTTATAGTATTGAAGCTTATGGTAAAAGCAAATGGATTGTTGGGAAAAATGAGTAATTGTTTAGGTTTTCTCATGAAGGAGTCTGATACTGTGCCTAGCAAAGAACATAGTGGAAATTTTATCATGAGAACCAGCAAAGTGCTTTAGAAAGACTTTTTTCATAGTCACTTAATTTTTCTCATTGGAGAGGAGTATATTTTGTCTGTGTAAATCTTAGCTTGCGGTACTCTTAAGATTATTACTTCTTCCTATTTCACTAAGGGTTTTGCCCTTTAGATTTCAGGATTTTGCTATGCAGGCAGCTGGACAGCTATTACCTCTCCCTTGATTTAAAATTTTCCTCCTCTGATGTACAAAGAATTTTTCTGACCCTTCCAGTGGGTCTTAAGTCATTTTGCTGGAGGCATGTGCCTAGATTTTCAGCTGCAATTAAGGAATCTGTCAGGCATTTCAATAAAGAGGAAGAGTTTTTTTGCTTTCTTTAAGAGAGTGATTTAATGTACATAAATTATCTTTATGGTAGGAGCACATGCATGTGTATGTACACGTATTTGGGTGTTTAGTTTTATCAGTGACAAGTGACACTTTTCTGAAACACTAGGCTGTCAAAAATGTCAGGTGAGATGAAGTATATCCAAAGAATATCTTAAAGTAGGGGGAAACCAGACATGGAGCTCTGGATAATGTGCTCAACAGCTTTTCTTAGTTTGAGGTGGTCTTGTAAATCTTGGTCAGTGTTCTGGGTTCCTTTATTTTGGGTGTATTACAGCTGATATTGGTGATACATGAGGAGGAGCTAGGTATTTATACCTTGTCTGCACTCTTTCCTCTTGGCAGAGCTAGAGGAACAGACTCGAAGAGCTCTAGAACTGGATCAAGAACGGAAGCGTGCAAAAGAGGAAGCAGAACGCCTGGAAAAAGAGCGTCGAGCAGCTGAAGTAGCCAAAGCTGCTCTAGCCAAGCAAGCAGCTGATCAAATGAAGAACCAGGAGCAGCTAGTAAGAAACTTTATTTTTTTTCCTCAAAATAGGGTTAAAATTGGAAAATACAGTTGAAAATTTAGCCTTTACTCTTGTTTCTGTCAAATGAAGAAGTACATTGAAACACAAAAGTACTTGAGATACTGTTACAGAGTGTTGTGGGAACTGCTTCAGAAAACTGCATTAGACTTGCCACTGCTTTGCACAATAGAAATAAAACTCTGGATCTCTGGGAGATTAAAAGACAACCACCCCCTTTCAGACTGACAACACTCATTACATTCTCTTCTAATAGTCTCAAGTTTATCCAGCTGAGAACAAGAGTAGCTTCCTTCTGCAGCCCACTGGGAAGCCTGTTCTCTGAGGCAGGTCTGTTCTGACGCTTGATGGTGGGGCGTTGGTGACAGTGGGGTTCGTTGGGGTATTTTTGTTGTTTTTCCTCTCTCCTTGCCAGTATTTGCAGTGTCTTCTCACATTCTGTGTTAGACTACTTCCAATTCAAGATTTGTGCATAATAATCAAGAAAGGCATGAGAATAGAAGAAATGATTTCTCAACTATGAATGGACTTCAGATCTTCTGTAAACTTAGCATGTAATTCTGATGGCAAGATTTAGCTTAATAGTGCTGAGATTATGATCCAGAATCATAATATTAATGGTGGGACCATTACAGTTGTATTAGACTGAAACAGCCTGGAATGCTAGTTTGTAATGACAGCTTGCTGTTTCCCAGCAAGCTTTGGAAGTGCAGAAGATAAATATTTTTTTTCTGGGCTGATTTTCTTTAGGCCAGGTCAGAGTACTCTGATTCATTCCCTTTGTCATGTATGCTTAAATTTTCTATTTTTCACAGAGAAGCGGTGGATGGTAACCAACTCTTTTCAAACACGATCATAGCAAAGGCTCTGCTTTCTTCCACTGCAAAGCCAGACTGATATCAAATTAAAACTTCTACTTTGTTCTTTTGTTTGTTTCAGGCAGCAGAAATTGCTGAATTCACAGCCAAGATTGCACTTCTAGAGGAGGCCAAGAAAAAGAAAGAAGAGGAAGCTTCAGAGTGGCAGCACAAAGTAATGACCCCATGCTGTGTGAAGTCAGAACTTCAAAGAAAATAAGGGAAATGAGTGCGGAAGTCTCACTAGAAGTCCGTGGGGTCAAATCTCTCTCTTTCCCTTAGGCTTCAGAAAAGTCTTTCTTAAAGGCTTTTGTCTCCAGTCTACTGAAGCCAGCCTATGCTTCTGTTTAACTCATTTCTTGATATTACATAGCCATCAAGGGGGGGAATTGTCATCACAAAGGTATGGTCAAAGATTAGAAATGGCTTCCTTTTGTGTGATAATGAAATAGATTGTGTTAGAGAGGAAAACACCTCAGGAGAGGGGTGTATAAAATCATGAGATTTGATGGAAAGATGAACCAGAAGAGTTAACAAAGGCATGTGAAATTCAACTGGGCAAAAATTTGAAGCAAAACAGTATTTCTTCTTAAAATCTGTAATTAACTATGGAATCTGAATAGTTACTGTGCATGGGCTCCAGAAGGGTTTGAACAAATTTTCATAAGTTCCGGTTAAGTATGAAATTTGAAGACATCAGCTTTGATCTAGGAAATCCCTGAGCCTTAAATTTCAGGAGGCTTGGAAAGCTGGAAAACAATCAGTATGACTGCCATATTCTTTCACTCTCCTCTTGTCTACTGCTGGAACTAGCTGGTCCCTAGTACAGCTTATTTTGAGCCATATCTGGTTTTTACTCTGTGTCTCTGTTTGACAGTTTGCAGTGCATAAGCTGGTCATGTCAGTTACAAAGAACTGTTTCATGTGTCTGAGAACATCTCATATTTATTTTTCTGGCTCTTGATAAATCATTTAAAAATATGCTAAGTACTGTTTACTGTGTTTAGGCTTTTGCAGCCCAAGAGGACTTGGAAAAGACCAAAGAAGAACTGAAATCTGTGATGTCTGCTCCTCCTCCACCTCCACCCCCACCAGTTATTCCTCCAACAGAGAATGAACATGATGAACATGATGAGAACAATGCTGAAGCCAGTGCAGAACTGTCTTCTGATGGTGTCATGAATCACAGGAGTGAGGAAGAACGGGTAACAGAAACACAGAAAAATGAACGTGTTAAGAAACAACTCCAGGTAATGAAGATTCATGGTTGTATCAACACAGTTCAGGCTTTGGGTTTTCATCCTTCTTTTGTAAGAAATTTCCCTGTCGTTATGATCTGCCAAGGAAACAACTTCTTTATAATTTATTAGTTTTATTATCAGTTTACCAACCAATATAGTTCATAGTGTTTTAGAAGTGGAATATATAGAAAGATTGGATGTAAGATTGTGCTTTATAGCTTAAAGGTGTAAGTATGCTGTTGCATTGGCCAGCAAACGTTTCTAATAATTATATAATTTCCAGAACTCCGCGTGTTAAAACGTAATGCTTTCCTTTTTCAATACAAAACTCATTAAGTGGTATGAACAGATGCTTGCTTGGTAGCATTTATGTTTGTTTGTAGTCATGTAAATGCATAAACTCAAATTACACCCATTGTGGATTACTCTTATTTCCCTGAAACTGCTGAGCAATTCCTCCTGGGCTAAGTCTTACCTCTCGAAGCATAATAATCTGTGGTAAAAGTGGTAGCCCTTTTCCTGGTTATGAAATGTTTGTTTGGGAAGAAAACAGAAGAAAAGGAAAGCTGCTACGTTGTCTGGCAGCATTGTCTTAGTAGTGTGTATGTGTAGTATTCTTGCTTGGTCAGTCACTGACCAGATCGGGGAGATAAATCTTTAGTTAAAGAAAAATTGAAAAATAAGGTGGTTTTCCTGCTTTATCCTGCTGGTCCCTTTCTTCCTGGATTTTATGATGTGTGAGGTGGGTTTTTTTATATACAGTTTGATGCCCACACTCATGAGAGGAAAGAATCCTGTCCTCTCCTTATCTTTCCTTCTACATTCCTTCAGATAGACCTCACAACTTGAGTTACTGAGGAGCTGAGGAGCACAACAAGCATTCCATAGGTTGGCATTCAAGAAATCCTTACCCAGATTGCAGAACAGTTGTTATCAGAAACTTCAGAACTGTTAAAGGATTAGTCAAAGCACTTAAATTCAAATATTTTATTCAACAGGCTTTAAGTTCAGAGTTGGCTCAAGCCAGAGATGAAACCAAGAAAACACAAAATGATGTCCTTCATGCTGAGAATGTTAAAGCAGGCCGCGATAAGTACAAGACTCTCCGGCAAATCCGACAAGGCAATACAAAGCAGCGTATTGATGAGTTTGAAGCAATGTGAGAGCTGGTATTTTGCATATATGTTCCTCGTAAAGCTGAACCACCAACAGAGAACAAAGCAGGCCTTTGCAGATTTGATGGATTGCACCCCACTTTGCCAAAGCACTTAATACCAGGTTGACTACAATGACTAGAAGACAAATTTAGGGAAAGCTATTCAACAGTAAGGCAGTCTGTTAACCCTAGGTTTTGGGTGGGGGGAGGGCATGGAGGTTAATAGTAGGTTTTTCCCCATTGTGTTTTCAGTTGCATTGTTTGGGTTTCTTCCCCCCCACCGCTTTGGAAACAGATGTGAAGTATGTAATGACTGACAAGTGTATATATTGCTTAAACATTAAGAAATAGAAAGAAGAATGGAACTGTACCTAAACTGGATAGGTACTATTTCAGTATGAAGTTTGAAATTAGTTTTCAATGTAGCTACTCCATTAAGAGTTTGATACTGCTCAGTTTCAGTTTCTTTTTTTTTTCTTATTTTGTTTTGGGGGGTTTTGTGTTTGTTTGTTGTTTTTTTTTTTTCTCCCGAGTGAAATTCTTTGGTGTTTCATGTCCTGTCATCATTGATGGTTTTCTTTGCCTACCTGTTCACAAAGGTCTGGATGGCAGGTGGTAGTTCCAGGAAATGTTTTTAAATGGAACACTACCTGTGGGCAGCACATGGCTGCTGATAGGCTTGAGTAAGTATTGCTTTTCCTAGCTGATTTTTCTAGATGTGCAAAATATTCCAGTGCAGCAAAGAGGAAAAAATAAACAAAGCTTAATGTGCTATTTGTTTGTAATTATTTTATTTGCAGTAGGGAGACCTGGACCTTTCTGGCAAGGGAGCATATGAAAACATCAGTCCCAGGGAGGGGACAGTATCCTACCTCACTACTATGTACATGATGACTGGTCCTTCAAACACCAGGAAAAAAACTGTTTAAATACTGTCACTACACAGTAACATCAAAGATTGCTAGGAGCCCTTACTCCTAGGATTCTATTTTACTTTATGATGGATTTTAGTGCTGAATACTGTCTAACTGCCTTCTGTTGAGTTTAAATTGTAAAAGCATCTGGTGTGTTTTAAAGCTGTAACCTGTCACTGGTATTCTATATTCTGGGAGGGGTGTAGAATGTGTGTGTCAGTCAGTTTGGGTTTCAAATACAACATGAAACTTCCCAGAATTGGAGTTAAAGTGTTTGTAGCTTCAGTTTTCAGTGAAGCTAGTATTGTAATTGTCATATCTGATGTCAGATTATTTAGTCCTTTCCCTCTTGAAAAGGAAACCTGCTCTTTTGAGAAATTTGCTTAGAAATTGAACTTTAGTAATAACTTCAGTTAACGTGGACTTCAGTTACTCCCTATGTTAAAGTAGTAAATATTGACAGTGGAAGAACCTAGGTTTCTCTGAGGATGGTTCAGCTTTTTTTCTGTTTGATATTATGCACTCATAAATTTACACTTACCTATTAAAATTTGCCATTTTATTAAACTTTTTTTTCATGCACAATAGGTCTAAATTTCTTATGAACAGTCTGACTAAGTTCTTTTTTTATTTTGCGGAGTAGAAGTTTGGCTATGTGGGGTGACATCATGAAAATTAAATAAAGATACATTAATATATTTTTGGTTTGTGGGGCTAAACATATCTGCTTGACCTTGAAGACTGATGTGCAGATGCTGTGCACATGCTTCAAAATGCTGCTTGGTGGAAGTTGGTGTTTCAACTTGCAGTGCATGGTAAGAACAGTTTTTGTTTCACAGGCTTCATACACCGAAGCTTAAGCAAATTTCTGAAGTGTTCAAACAGTTTGCCATGGCAGGTGAAATACTGTGCTTCCAGTGAGTTTTCATTTTTTACTGAAAAGTGTGCACTAACACTGATCCATCAGTTTCAGTGTTGGGAAAAAACACCAGTAGAGATTGTTGTTCATAAATCTACAACATGTAGAGTAGGGCTAAATGGATTAGATCCATTTATAAAGCTGTGTGTTTTTTGGATTTTTTTTTTTTTTTTAAATTCAAACAACCAGGAAACAACCATTTGTAATACAGGTTTTCACAATGAACAAAGTGGTAATGGCTGCTGTCACCAGCAGTTGGGAACACTTACTGGTGCAGAAATACTAAGAATACATCTAATGATTACTTGGTGAAGTAATTTTCCACATGCTTTTTCCTTTAGCATCATGTTTTGTGTTGTACAATTAAGCTACAATTACATCTACTATTTTGGATAACATTCATTGGTTAACAATAAAGAGATACAGTTAATTTCTCTGAGGTCCATTGTTGTTATTTAATGCCCTTTTTTTTCTGATAGCTTTACTAAGCACGCTCCAATAGCCTCTCTTTCCAGAGCAGTGCAGAAATTTTGATCATCTTTTTGTTTCACACTCTGATCAGAATGAAATAATAATTTAAAAAAAATCAAATTGTATCCCTAGAGAATGGTATTTTGCCTAAGAAATTACCACATACAGTTAGGAGGAAGCACTGGTGTTTGTCGATTCAAAACAGGATGTGAATCATCATAGCAAATTTGCTCTCTTGAGAACAGAGGGTAATTTGGCCATATAAGATCTCTGTGGGTAATGTAAGAACTTTCAATCACTGCCTACATATTGGTTAGCCCCAGGTTTAGTGAAAGTTAGTTTAATGGGTCAATATCTTAATTGTGAAGCCTTGATCTGTTTGTTAGCTTGGTTTTTTTTTTTAATACACCTTATAGTGAACAGTGGTTTCAAACACATGCATGGCCATATGTTTTAAACAATGGCAAGTTAATGGGCTTTTTCATTTCTCTAATATACTTGAAAAAGACAGGAACAATCTCATGTAAATAGGTGTACAAATAACCTGCTAAAATGTTCTCACATAAATTAGACCTCTTCTCAGGTGCCATTCCATTCTCTCTTGAATTTGTTTGGCTTTGCACTCAGTACAAGCACATGACCCTTTCTGTTGCTCCATAGAGCAGAATTGCCATGAGGAATTAAAACTTGGTATTTGTAAATGTGCATATTTCTAGTTTGACACTTCCCTCTTGTTGGAGTCCCTCCTGCTGAAGCCTTAGCTCTGAGGTTTCTCACTTGTTAGAGAGCTTCTGCATAGGTACTTAGCTTCTCAATATTGTGCTTGAAAGGGGAGGTAAATGCTTTGAAAGACTATTTTTTCAAAAACAGGCTCTTGAGGTGGGGAGAAAAAGATGCAAAATAGTGCCACTATTTACAGACTATTACAAGCAAACAGATTGCCTCATTGTGCAAGAAGATCCTCTGTCTTCTTGAAGTAGTCTCTTCTACACATCAAAACCTACATTTTCTGTCACTTGTACCAGTTTGGAAAGCATTATTGTGCTTTTGCCTTTTTTAAAAAACATGTTCTCTGCGGTTTTTCAGATTACCTGCTTTGAGCACCTCTGAGGAAAAAGGAGGTTTGTTCTAAATGAGGTATTTCAAACTTCTGAAGAAAAAGGACCACAAATATTTTCTCTAAATTTTTAAAGAAAATGTAGAGATTAAAATAATTAATTAAAACAATTTTTTTTTGAGAGGAACTTCTATGCAAGCATTGTCCATGTCTGTTTACATATGGATAATCTAAAAAGTTGTTCTGCCGAAGACATCAGGGATTTTAACAAAGATGACATATCCAAGTGGGCCTAGGTAGTTGATCCTGGTGTTTGCAAATGTACTTGGAGTAAAAATAGCAACGTAAAATTGAAAGCTTCCTTACAGAAGAACGAAATTCACTTGTTAATAGAAGTTGTCTCATACACATAATTTAATTTATCTTGGCTGGGGGATAAGGTTTTCCTGGAAAATGTAATACATGTCAATGTATCAGTATACAAACTGGTGATTTCTTTGACTCCCTTGGGGCATATTTGCTGTTTGTGCTTGTAGGTAGAGAATACCTGCTTCCCAGTGGGAATGCTGTGCTGCCTAGGTGGCTGAGGAGATGCTTCTGGCCGGGCACCTGCCAAGCACTGTGTTCCACTGCTCCGTTCCCAAGCAGCACAGTCCAGTCCCTTTCCTCCCCACAAAATTGGTCTGCAGGCAGGGGAATTCTGCCTGGCTAATCCTTTTTCCCAGTTTGGAGACCCAGTCAGTAGCAAGGGGCAATGTAAAGCTGGTGTGAAGGGGCAAAGAGCTGGTGTGATGGTAGAGGGCTCAAAGAGGAGAAAACCCCAAACACAAACATGCACTAGATTCCCCTACTGGCTCATTTATTTACTTGTGTGGAGGACTCCTTTTCAGTGTAGTCCTGTGGCAGGTATGTGACTAATAATCTGTTTAGCAAATTTAGCAGCCAATTTTCTGGAGCAAGTTGCACTTGTCATTTCACTGAGCTGATTCTAGATCCATAGGCATAGGCCAGTTGCCTCATTTTGTTTTGATTCATGCAGTTTGTCACTTGTCTTTGCTTTACTGTCTGAGTTGATAAGCTGCCACTTTGGAGTGCTGTTAAAGAAGCTNTTTTTTTTTTTTTCCTTCTTCCACCCAAGAGATTGCTGCCATATCAAATAATATATGTTTTGTTCAATCTGAATGAAGTGGGCTCACCAAGCCCAAAAGGCTTTCTCACCAAGCTATCAAATTTCTTCAGAAGGGTCCACAATACTTGCAGCAGTGCCTCAGGAAGAGAAAGATTATGCCCACATAGCTCACATTCTAGGGAATGGCAAAGTTAGCAGGAGGAAAACAGAGCATTTTGAATTATGGGTATTCCATGAGGTGTTTATATTGGCTTTTGTAAATAATATATCAAGAGTGTTTCTGTTCACAGCAGTAGGCTTTAGGCAGCAGAAGAAATGAGGGGAGATGGAAATGCACATCAAAGGAGGCGGCCTGGTTGGTGTGAATGTTCCTAATGCACTTGTGCATGAGAGTTAATGTTTCCTGTGCTCTGGATAAGTGGATCAGGTGAAAAGAGATCAAGCTCAGAGGTAGGACAATTGCATTGCTTTTTCTGCTTATTTGGTTTTGGGGGGTTTTTTGTTTGTTTGCTTGTTTACTTTTAAGCTATGTTATTTACAGAGCAGGAGTTGCCATTATTTGAAGGCTTTTAGAAAGCCTGCTGCCCAGCACTAGAAGGTCTTTGAGTTCTTAAGGTCACGTGCTCCTGGCCTGGCCTCTGTATTATAATTTCCTCTGCAGTGTGGTAGTTTTGCCCTGGCACATTTCTGCAGGGCCAGGAGCTGTGCACATGCAGGGTTCTGTTGCCCCACTGCTCCTTCCAGCAACATTAAACCCCGTGTGCCCCTGTGAAACAGTAATCGCTCCACAGCCCTGCTGCTGCCTGCACTCAGCTCAGCGGGATCTTGTGTCCACAGCTCCCTACAGCCTCAGCTTTCACACCTCTTATTCACCCTCCATTTCTTCTTTAAACTTGATACAGTATTTAACTTCTTAATCTGTGGCTTCAGTAGCATTCTGTTAAACCGAGCTTATGGTGAATGGTTAACAACTGTGTCAAATGCTTTCTTAAAATATATCAATGAGCCACACTTTTATTCAAATAGCACTTCTGATTAATTAATAATCTCTGTGAATATGGTAATTGCAGTTGTGTTGCCAGAGATTCATTTGCATTGAGACCAAGGCTCAAAACTTCTGCCAAGTGCATTTCAATCTTCAGCAAAGTTGAGAAACAACACCCAGAATACACAGATGAGCTGATCCTGCTGCTGCCTTTATTGCTGGGAACAAGTTCATTTACATCCAAGTGAGCAGATTCAGTGTTTGAGATTCAGGCAACCTTGTTCACACATCAGAGAAAATTCTAAAAATTATAAGAAATGTTCACACCATTAATCAGCACTCCACTGTTTGTTTCATGTCCTTGATAGTGTTTCTTCCGTTAAATTCACCTTTTGAATTCTTGGATCTCCTCTCTTGTGAGCAGTAGTTTGGGTGCCTGGCTAGCTGCATAGTGCCAGTTGTACTTTTCCATATCATTTGGAAACACAGCTCTTTCTTCTTTTGCACTTAGGATCTTAGTGTTGTTTTCAGCAAAGCCAGTGAATTCATCATCTTCAAATTTAGAACTATTACTGCTGCTTCTCAAAATAGTCTTTGGATTAATTTTGGGTGCATGTTCTCTTTTCAGATGTGCATGGCATATGCCACCTTATAGCATAAATAATTGTATTGACTAGTTAATAATTGCTGGTAGCTTTCTGGAGAAAATGTCAGAAAACAAATATGTTAATGTAGAATCTGAATCACAGTGTTTATACCCATGAGGTTCAGCTTTGAGCCTGCTCATGTGCACAAGGGAGCATGTGGGAGAGAGAAATTCTGTGCTTTCACTGTGTAGCTCACCTGGCTGTCTGGACTAGGCAGGAGAAAGCACTGGAGCAGGATGGTTATTCCTGCTCAAACAGCAGAGCTGTCAGGCACAACTGCATGGTGCTGCAGCTTTGCTTTTCTGCACAATAGTTGTCCTGGATGTAAAAATAAAAAGAAAGAAAAGCAGCTATGAAATAGTTGGCTTTTCCTGCGGGGTCCTAAATAAGACTTACTTATTTTATATTCTGTCTGGCTTGAACTTTCTCTGCAGGTCACACTTGTAAAAGCTGAACTCCTCTATAGCACAAGCACAGATACCTGAGAGCAGGAGTCAGGTATCCCATGGTTCTTCAGCCTGCCCTGTCTGTAAAACAGTGGCAGATGTGGGGAGAAAATACCTGTCTCTGTTCATTTTAATAGAGGGCCATGAAAATAAATTCTGGAATTCTGCTTCTTTCTAGCAGTGGCTTCTGTATGCTTTCGGATGGCCCTTTCATATGTGCTTCTCTCAGTCTTCTTTGAACTGGTTCTTACATCTCACTTCTCTTTCCTGCTTTACTGCTTGGTCTGGGCTTGTCTTCATTTTGTTGGGTGTTTTTTTTGTTGTTGTTTTTTTCTTTTTTTGCTAATGTGTCATGCCTTTTATTTAATCTGAAGAACAGATTTTAGTTTACATCACTGAGAGCTTCAATGCAATTAAATAATTTTGTTTCAATACGAGAATGCAAATTAAGACAGGGAAGGAAGATGTTGCATAATTATTGGTTTAAAAACATTGTGAGGGTAAGTTTAAGCCTGAAGTCCTAGCAAAAAAATATGTTGCACTTAGCTGACTAATTAGACCTTAGACTCAAGGTGAAAAATGGAGGCAGACAGCTAGGTATGGCAAGGTGGACTTCTCAAGCTGAATTCATAATAGAAAAGTACTTTGGTAAAACTCACGTGGCTCTTTATTTATTTGCACTTGCTGGATTATTTTGAGGGCACTGGAGAAGAAAATATTGAATCATTCTTCAATCATATTTCCCTTAGTTCTGTTGTGGCTTATTCCACCAATTTAAGAGTAAAAATGCTTTTTTTTCCTCTCCAGCAATTTTGTAAAATTATGTTTTGCCTATGACACTGAAATTATCTTTGCAATCTACAGCTTAATGAGCTTAATGGAAGAAACTGTTTTCTGAGAGAAAGGTATCATGATTTTGTGTTTAACTGAGCTTGATAATTTATATGTATATGTATGTGCACATATATATTAATATATATAGATAGCATGGTTAAACTGGAGATTTCTAATTTTTAATGTGATATCAGGCCTTGTAATGGCTGTATTAAAGTGAAATGTACAAGTTGCTACTTATAGGAAATTTGATCTTGAATAGTTTTAAAAATGAGACCTTTTAAAACTGTGTTTAAAATACCATTGGAAAAAATATCACAACAGGGAGAGTGAATATGGTTCAGTTTTGTTCTTGATCTCAAAATCAAATCTACTTATCTGCATGTTTGCTTTTAGCCAACTGTGAAAGCCAGCTGTTCCTGGGGATCTCTTAGTACCAGGAAATATTTCACTGCTTTCAGTGGTGCCTTCCCAGCCTACAGTTTCACTCACTGACAGAAACCTGTTTCTTCTCCCCACCCATGTCCAGAAATTGCTGTCAGGCTTTTAAAACACCAGTCTTAACCACATGCCTTATTTGCTTATGGTCAAGCCCTGGAAGTTCTTGCTGACTTTCTGTGCCAGAAAATGATCTGTGAGGGAAACAGGCTGTGGTATAGAATTTTGATGTTCCTACACAATTACATGCTGTACCTGCATTCATAAATGAAAAAAAAAAATGCTGTTGAAGGCTTCTTTCTTTTGAATAGCTGCTTATTCCCCATGCTTATTAATGTCAAAGAGAACCTGGTTATTTACTGTTTTTCCTGATTAACTTTGAAGAGTATTATGGTATATTGCTACTTACAGCTGAAGTGTTTCTTTCTCTGAAGCAATCAGAAGGAGATGTTCACAACAAAGGAAGGTTCACATAGGAAGGTTGAATATAAAATACTGGTTATTCTTTGCCTAGTCATAATATATTTAAGGGAGTCATTCTCAAAAAGGAAGGCAATTTTCAACCCACTTCAACAATGTTTTTTTGTAAAACTCAACATGGAAAATACTCATTTTTGAAATGCATCTCCACTCAAGTAAGTTTTGACTCATTGTAAGTATTTCTACCAGAGAACTTTAAACTTTAGGAGAGAAATAAATTCGAGAGAGATTCTTTATGCTGTCCTCACCTTTTTATCCAAAAGGCTCATGTAGAGGAACAAACGGAATAAACTAAACACCAGAGCTTATGCAGAAAGTAACACATGTGCTGTGCTAAAAGGAATATATGTCTGAAATAATACAGGCTGTGATTGAACGTTCTCCAAATAGGTCCTGTATTGGGTGTATTTGTGCACAAGGCACTTTATTTCAGCTATTGGGAGCAGTTTTAACGCAATCTGTGTTACACCCACATGTGGTTTTCGTTACCTGCAAGAGCGGATTGGTCCTTTAAAACTACTCCCTGGGTGAATTTTCAGTTAGGTTCTTTGTGATGCTAAAATCTGATACCAAAACTGAACTGCTATGTGCAAAATTTTGGTATAGAAGAGTACATAGACAGTTGGACCTGCTCTTCAAGCTGACAGTCTGTGAAGATGGGTTCTGGGTGTCCCTGGGTGCCTTGGCCACAAGAATCGTGTGTTTCTGAAATCACTGTGTTTCTGGTGGTGTTCTGCTGACACCTTAGGAAAAATGTTCGGTCAGAAATTAAATATGGAATAGCTGCAGGAAGTGAAGTATGGCTCATATGATGTTGCTGCATATTTCTATTGTTTAGTATCCTTTTGCTAAATCTATTTGATCTTCTCTGTGTCTTTCTGTGCAGGTTACAAAAGTACGATCTCTTGCAACCCTTAGGATAGGAGCAAGGTAAAGATCTGCAGAAGACCTGGGGTCTGCCAAGGCCTGCTCTTGCACTTCTGTAAATCTGGACAGTGTACAGTGCTTTAAATTAGGTGCCTGGTCTGTGAAGACTTTTTGGAAGGACCGGGAAGTGCTGTTACAACATTTCATTAGTGTTTGATTCTCTCATGGTCTCTAAATCTTTCCTTTGTCGTCTTTTCCCAGGAGAAAATTAGCTATTTGAAGTATTTAAGCTGTTGTTCTTTCCAGGGAAACACGAAATAATACTAATGTGTTAATCTTTAACTTGTAATGGGATGTGCTAGAGTAATGTGACCCTCCAAAGTACTTGGGGCATCCTGTAGGCTTTGTCCACAAGTGATATAGTGTGGGAAGCCTGACTTACATCCAGCCTGGGTAAAGTGAAATAACAGTAGATACTTTCCAAGTTTTATTGGTTTTCTACACAATTTCTAATAGCCTTGATGATACCTGAACAGTGTCAGATAATTTTCTAATGTAAAAATCCCAGTTTATTATGTCTGTACATACATTCCCAGTGTAAGCACCCGTTGCTCCTTGCCTTTTTGTATGCTGTCAGGATGTGCATACTGTGTATACGTAACTGCTGAACTGTGCACCCTGCACAAAAGCCTGAATAAATGGGTTTTAACGTTCATCCAAAGAATCACTATTCATTTGATGATCAGTGGTGCTAGTGGATTTTCTTTCACTTCTCTGAGAAATTTTAATTCATTTTGTAGCACCAATCCCAAATGGAGTTTCCAGATAGATAACTTGTGCTATGACCAGGTAAGCCAGTGAGAAGCTTTAGTTACAAAGAATGGGTTACTCTTGTAGGAAAAGACAGCTGATAATTAAGGAAGCTGTTAACTGAGTAGGTAGACACCTGAATTATTCTCAAATCCAGCTATACCAAACCTTGGTCTATTCCTCAGAGTGAACTTTGTGTTCCTTGCAGTGCCTTCTCGCACAATGGCCTCCTGCACTGGGAACTGTGCCAGTAGATCCGTCAGAAGACTTGGATCTGAAGCAGCAGCTGCCAAAGCCTTTGGCATGTGCCCAAAATCATTGGAGGAAGCTGCCCCGGGGCACTGCAGGCACTCCATGGATCTGGGACCACCTGCCTAATAAACCAGTGGTGCTGCTGCTGTGCCTCCTGTAGGCACCACCTCTGGCAGCAGCCCTGCAGCTTGGGCTGTGTGCTCTGGACCCTCCGTCCTGGCAGGGTGTGGAGCCACATCTCCCACACCTCAGGACTGCAGGGGGGGAGGGTGGGCAGTGGGTTGTGGCCAGCCTCCTGCTGAAACCCTTGCAGAGACAGGGGCTGTCGAGAAAGAAGCCTCCCCTGCCTCTGATTGGCACACCACCAGCTGAAGCAAGACCGTGGCTCAGCCCTTGGAAGACAAAGGTTTGGGTTTAGGATGCCAAGAGGAACATAAAATCCAAAGCTGTGGAGTTTCAGGGTCTGATTTACACACATGGGTCAGCACTGGGGTCTTGACTGGCTTGCTCAGCACTTGAGTGATTATTTAAAATTGTTTCTGCAGCCTCCCCTCTCCCTGCATGACCCATATGGGGGTTTAGAGATGTTCCTGGTGCTCAGGGGATCAAGGCACAGTGGCCTCCATGAGTTTTATGTCTAGCAAGTGTTTCTGGAATAGCTGCTGCTTGGAATAGTCCTTCTTTAGGACTGTGCTTGCTTCAGGTACCAACAGTTAAAGGTTTTAAACCTTTTTCATGCAAATGCATCTTCAGTACCACCACAAAATGTGCCTAAGGATTTTGTCCAGTGCTACCCTTGCTGCCTAGCATGCTTTTTATCTTCTCTAGTCGCTGTTGAAGTTCCCTGGTGGATGTCCTGCAGAGGGGGAATTGGGCAAGATGAAGTGTACCTTAGCAGCCAGGTTTACAAACAGGAACATGAAATAGAAGTTCTGATATAATGAAAGTTTTGGGCTCCCTCTCAGTGCTGATTGTAGCGTTGCTCAAGCTGGCCTGCTGTGGCTCTGGCAGGTGGGATTGGCAGCTCATTAGCTGGAACGTGCATGTTCGCACCTGCTGCTAGCAGCCAGCAGGAGCTGGTCTGGGAAGGGGTGGGAGCTCTCCCCTGGCAGCTGTTGGAGGACCCAGGCTGGGAACTGGTCTTGCTCTGCTGCAGCAGCCGCTTTGGATGAGCCGAAATGGTCGGAAATTGTCCCAGTCTCTGCCCTGCAGGGGAAGGGGAGGGGGGGCGCGGTCCTGCCGCTGGTCGGACTCAGGAGGTTTCTCAGTCACCTCCGCGGCAGTCAGGATTTTGCCCTGGTGAGGATGTTGTTGGAATTGCAGATTGGTGTTTTACCTGTAGGTAAAGGTCTGAAATGTAGCAGAGTTGTATGATGAAAAATGCCTTCCTTCAGGGAGAGAGTGAATTCAGTCCTGCCTCTGAAAGGCTGGCATCAAAGAGCAGTGCCTGGTCTGTAAGGCAGGAAGCAACTTGATTGCTACTTGAAACGGTGGTGTCCTTCCTTGTCCCTCTCTCCTACATGCTGTTTCCACACTTGATGGCTGGCCAGCAGCTTTGCTTCTACTTGGAGTTCATCCTGGGTCTTTCCTCTAAATTCATCAGTGGTCTTTGCATCTGTGCCTGCAGCAGGGTGTGGAATTAGAAGCAGCTGGGCTGCAGGTGACCCTGGCCAGGTGGGCAAGCAGTCACTGGGTGCAGACACCCTGAGTCTCACAGCTCAGCCACCTCACTGCCCTGACTGCAGAGGGCAAGGCTGTAAACCTGCAGCCATTTCGCGTGTCTCTTCCCAGTTTTTGTGATGGCCTGACTGAGGTTCTGCTGCTGCTTGGCTGTCCGTAGTTGATGTGCTCTGACGAGTTAGTGAGTGGAAGCCTGCCTGCCTCCTGTGGCAGCACTTGCTGGCCCTCAGCTGGGGGTGGGTATTCCATTAAATTAGTTTTAAGTGTTAAAAGGTGGGCTGAACAAGTTAACTTTCATTTAAAGTCTGATCCAGGTTTAGAATAGGGTAACAGCCCCATTTCCTGGTGGCACATGGCACACTAACGATTTCCATTTTTATCATGCTGACGTTTTCCTTTTTCCGAAATGGTTCTATAGATGTAGCCCATGCCAGCCATGAACAGCTTTGCCGCATCCTGTGTACACAGAGTTTCAGCATTAATGAAATCACTTTGTTGCAGAGGAACCAAGGGAAGCTCATTTAATCAGGTATTAAATAAGCAAACAAAGAAACAAACAAACATAACATCATCCCTCTCTGCAGTTCCTGGAGCATCTGCCTCTCCTCACTATCGTGACCAGGATGAGACCAGGGCAGAACACGGTGGGCAGGTCAGTACTGAGGATCAACATGGTCTGCATCTCCCAGAACCCCCAAAATGTATAACTGGGTTTGAGCCCCAGCAGATCTGTGGTTATAGGCACTCTGCAAACATGAGACTCATTCCAGAGTCCCCAACAACTGCTGAAGGTGGCTGCAGTGAGAGAGCAGGCAGCAAAACACTGCCTGAGACAGGGAGTTCTGCCACTGAATTCAGTTCACTTTTTCCCCCACCAGGGAAAATAGACTTTCTATTCCTGAAATTGGTAAAAACATAAGTTAAAATCCACGTTTGTGCATGCCTGAAAGTTTTGTGGAACTGGATGAAACCCAGAAATTCCTTCTCCTAGGTGCCCTGGCCAGACCCCAATGCGATTTTCCCCCTTTCAGGCCACTTCCTAAGGGTTGGAATGTTGGGTCACCCAAACCACCCCTGCAGCTGTGGTTCCAAGGTGCAATTGAGGATCTCTGTAAGGTGATCCTGGCTGGCGTAAGGAACCTGCCTGGAGAACGTTGCCAGCTTCTTATCCCCCACACTCCTTTTGCTTACGCTTCACCCAGCTCATGTAAGTTAATAGCAGCGTTGAATTTCCATCATATCTACCTGCTGCTCCTGGCAGTTCAGCTGGGAAAGAAAAAGCCCCACTGTTGCTATAGAGACCATCAGATGGAATGGCACCAGAACATCAGCACCACTGCCACTGAGTGCTCACGTGTGTCCCAGCACCCACCTGGTGGCCATGCTGGGAGTGGGACCCCTCTGCTCCTTGAGCCACCCCTGTCCTGCCCTGCAGAACTCCAGGGAGGACTGATCTCCTGGGTCTCCTACTAGCTGGATTTATGCAGGTGTTCTTCAGCGTGAAGCTTCTCCCAAGCTCTCCTTGAACAGGCTTATGGGTTGGACATGTCCCCAGGGATGGGCAGGGAAATGCAGGGCAGCAGCTCCTTGCTGGTGCTGGTTGTAGGAGTGTGGGAGCCTGCTGGGAAGGCTGCATGGAACAGGGGCTGTGACAAAGCTGGCTGGTGGGGGCAGCTTCAACCATTTTCAACACTTGTGCTGCTGGCTCTGCCATGCCAGGTGTCTCAGGAGTGGGTGTTGAGGTCCTCTGCTGTGACACTGAGGAGCAGGATAATGGTGTTATTTAATGCATGTGCTCAAAATGTGCCCAGTTAGCGCCAGCTTTTTCTTTACAGTTCCAGCAAAGGGGGCAGTTTATGCACCAGGACATAAAATCTCTCGATGTCTCTTCCATTTCTTCAGCACAGAATGAGCTCAAAAATCCTGCAAGGCTGGAGGATGCTGCCCAGAGCAGCCCAAGTGACACTTTGTCCTGCTTGGAATTGGTCTTGCAAGGAACATCCCTGTGTGTTTGTACAGCAGCCTCTCCTCAGCTTCTGAGACAAGGTCATGCAGGTTGTCAAGTTCAGGTTTCAGCTCCAGGATGAGTGACAGAGCCCTTTCATCTCCAGTGTCACAACATTTCAGCCTGCATCAGGGGCTGCTGTGATGCCTGCCAGGCTCACAGGCATTTCGTTAAAGCTTTTGCAAGAGAAATTTGTAAACAGGTGACAGGGTCTCCAGGCCTGCCCTGCAGGTGATGTAGGCAGATCTCATGGGATTTAGGGAATTGACTGAATTGGGGAAACTCATGGTCCTTGATCAGCACAAGGGAGAAGGCAGAGCTGTGGATGAGAAGCCTCAGGTTGTGGTTGGAGCACCATCCAAAGAGACCAAACTAGACTGTACAAACACCAGCAGCTTGATGATTTGAGGGAAAAAAAAAAAAAAGGCTCTATTTGGCATTCTTGAAGCAATCTGAAAAACTGAAATCCAACCTGTGCCAGCAATTCACCTGTAAGACATTGGCTGCACTGATGCAGCCAGAGTTTTGTGGTCAGTGCCTTAATGTCCAGGTGGAGGCCGGTGATGGATGGTGTCCCTCAAGGCCCTGTCCTGGGACTGGTGCTCTTTAATATCTTGCCAGCACCCTCAGCAAGTCTGCATGTGGCACCATGCTGGGTGGTGCAGCTGACATACCTGGAGGATCAGATGCCATCCAGAGGGAAGTTCAGCAAATCCAGGTGCAAGGTGCTACACCTGGGTCAGGGCAACCCTAGACATGAGTACAGACCAGGAGAACTTACTGAAAGAAGCCCTGTGGAGAGCTGGGGTTTCTTGTGGATGAAAAGCTGGACATGAGTCAGCAACATGTGCTCATAGCTCACAGAGCCACTGGTATCCTGCTTGTGGCCAGCAGGGAGAGGGATGGGACCTTGCCCTTGTGAGACCCCTCCTGCAATGCTGCTGCCTCCAGCTCTGGGGTCCTCAGCTCAGGAAAGATGTTGACCTGTATGAGCAGGGCCAGAGGGTCACAGGGATGATCAGAGGGCTGCGGCACCTCCCCTATGAAGACAGCCTGAGAGAGCTGGGTTTGTTCAGCCCGGAGAAGAGAGGCTCCTGGGAGGGATTACAGCACCCTCTAGGATTTAAGGGGGATTACAAAGAGGAGGGAAATGGACTCTTTGTATGGGCAGATAGGACATGAGGCAATGGTTTTAAACTAAAAGAAAATAGGTTTAGATTAGATGTTAGGACGAAATTCTTCACTGTGACCACGGTGAAGGACTAGAGCAGGTTACCCAGGGAAGCTGTGGATGCCCTATCCCTGGTGATGTCCAAGGCTAGGCTGACCAGGTCCAGTGAAAGGTGTCTCTTCCCATGGCAAGGGGGGTGGGACTGGATGACCTCTGATCCCTCCTAAATTAAACCTTTCTATGATTCTATCTTTCAAACTGTTCCAGTTTACTCAAAGTGAGCAGTTTTCTTCCAAGTTTTGTGCAGGCAGGAACACAAAGCTGTCTATAACTCACTGCTAACTGCTCTAGACATTTTTTTTTATGAAACAAAACCAGCCCATCAATGAGGAGAATGAATCTTTATTTTTTTCTCTAAAAGCAGAATCCATGTACACATTTTTTTGTATGCTTTATAGGTGGTTTTAAGATGTGAACTGTCACATCACAGAAATAATACAGAACAATCAGTGAAGGAATGAAGAGCCAGTTTGACAAGAGCTTTATCAAGTAGCCCAAACATTATTTTTAACTAATGGTTTTGCCAGAACGGACTTCAGGACAGTATTAAAATCTCACCTACTCAACACAAATACAGAGATAATGACTGGGAAAAGAGCTACAAAATACAATTATTGCTGCTGTATCTGCATTGCTTCCTTGTAGGATACTCTACTGTATGCTGGGAAAGCAGTTTTTAAATTTCAGTTTCATTAAAAATGCTATTTAGATAGTTAAAAAGTAACCAGCCAGTCTTGCATGGTTAATTTATCTGAGACCAAAGAAAATGGGCCGTTCTACAAAAAAAGCAGAGAGGTTTTGTTTTATAAGGCGAAGAGTAGATTGTTATACTTTGAAAAACAGAGGATGGATGTGCTTAAACATCTAAGTAAATTTGGTTTGCAGGTGTTCCCAATACCTGCAAAGGGCAATCCTGGCCGAATGACCTGTCAGCACCAGTGAGATCTCCCCTGAGCTGGGGAGGCTCTCCAGCTGTGCTCCTCAAGGTGCCAGCCCAGCTGCACTTACACACACACCGGTCTGACTCAGGTCTTCTCTCAGAGCACTGAACTGGCCCACACCTCTACTCGTGCTGAAGTCAGGTGTACGTGTCGGGGTTTGCCAGACTGGACCGTCCAGGGAATGAGAACCATTGCAATCATTTAGTTTAAAGGGTAGACAGAATAATAAACACTCCAAGCACAAGTTATGAGAACCCTTTAAGACCTAAAAGTGGAAGGTGGAAAATTATTTCAAGCACACTGATAACTATGAAGCACCCATGGTATTTGGAAGTGCCTTTAAAAACATCTGTGAGAGACTTGATGTGCACCAGCACATTTCGCTGTACTGCATGGCAAGGAAAACACAGCATTCTGCAGGATGCTTCCCATGCAAGGTGCATTTCCCGTTTGATTGGGTGCCTAGGTCGGCAGCTTCTGATGAAACCTTGAGAAATCTAAAAAGATTTAGAAATCCAAAGATGAAATTGGAACATATCTTGTGTTACTGAGCAAAAGGTTAGCTGGAAAAACTCTAATACAGGTGATTCTAGGTTTAGTTACGTGATTAGTCTAAACAACGTGCCCAAACCTATTTCATTTGAGCAAAATTCTTAAACTATGCCTCTCTATAATTTACAAAGTATATAAAACATGTGATTTGACATTTATAAAACCTCAGCCCTTTTACAGAAAACAAAACAAGGTCACAGAATTTTAAGTTTAAATCTATTGGTTTTTCTTCTCAGCAGTTTTAGTTCCTATGATAAAAAAATTTCAAAAAACGGCATTCCACCATGGCCTTGTAATGCAAGGAATAAATTAGCAAGTCACACTGTAAATAAAAATAAATAATTTCTAAGGTTTTTTTTAAAGTGGTCTTTTTAATTGCACAGTATTTTAAATTTTCAGTAGCAATAAGAAGTCAGTTGGGTATTTTACTAAATGCTCCAGAGAGCAGGAAAGCATTGTGTCTCATTTTTCAAGTCTTACACATTGAAAATACCTTGGTCACACCATCAACTGATAAAACGGGTAAATGTTTTGGTAGTCTCTTACTGTGGCAAGATGCTGCAGTATCTCTCACCCAAGGGATTCAGTCCTCCAGTGCTCAGCCTGCTGGGGCAAACACCCCCAGTGTCCCCTTCCAAGTGAGGTACTCTGGTTTACACTGACAGCTTTGATATTTTTGGAAAGGTCTTCACTATCAGCTACAAGTTTCACAACAGAAGTTCATCAACATCTCAGCAACAGTCCACACCTGCTGAGTCTCCTTTAAGGGCTTCCCCAGCCCGGCATGCCTTCTCTTTTTGGGGTGTCACAAACTCATCAGGTTTTTGGCTCTCCCCAGAGCTATTCTGCAGTGGAGGACCAAGCTACAATTCAGACATACCAAAGAAAATGGGACACTTGGAAAGGTATGATCTTACCTCAGAGCATTACCAGTATCTTAAACCCACTTGCCAAATACATGTGTGTATATATACAAACATATATATACATATATATATATATATTACACATACTTGAAAAAATTAAAACAACAAAGTGATTAATACTGTCATAGCCTGGGCATATTTAGCTCAAAGTTAGTTATCTACAGAACATAGTTAAAAACACTAAATATTTGCAACATGTTGCTGTATTGAAAACAGTTGTGGGCAGATGCCTAATGTATGTGCATTAAAAATACTGTATATTTATATACTATTACTGATGCAGTTATAACAGCTTGAGATTTTATCTAAAAATACAGAGTTTCTGCTGAGTATCAAAACAACTCTCAAGTACTGAAGACAAAGGGAAGTCTTTCCCTCTTCTTAGCAGAGGGATGGCTCTAACCTAAAAGTACTAAATCCTTCATTGCATCTCTCGCACCCAGCTGGGGCCAAGACAGTATCACTGAATTACCTCTGCTGTTTAAGGATCATGGGAGGTTACAGTTCATTACAGTTCATTATTTGCATCAATGCAATTACATAGACAAAGGTAGTATTTGACCAGCATCATTGCATCCATGTTTGCTACTGGTGTACTCTTTAGAAGTTGTTAAATATACAGACTGATCTCATCATGGAGATGTTCACACACAACTCCTCCATCTGTTACCACAGCAAAACAAAAGGGAATATCAAGGCAAAAATTTTGTCCACAGTAAATTTCCTTTACCCAACATAAGCGAGTCTAAGGGGAACTAGCACATCATTGCACAACATTAAAATCCACCAAATTACTCCTGCTCTTGTATTTTTAAAGCATTTCCAGTGCTTGGGTGCAAAGCACAGAACCTATCACAAGAATTCCCTAGTGATCACCACCCTTTGGGGATTCAGTACTGCCCTGGCTGTGTGCAGAGGCAATGGACACTGGTAACTCAGGCCTGGGCAGTGCAGCTCCTCACACTGATATCCCAATGGCTATGCCTGCTGAGCCCCTGCTCTAGCCCAGACTGTGACATGTGCTTGGCAGGAGCATCCTGGTGCCCATATCACAGGAAAAAAACACAAAACACTTCTATCACATATGCACAATTCAGTTCATGCTTAAAGGAATTGAACTTTTGGCAGAAGTAAATACCTACATAAAAAATAAATGTAGAAACCCATTAAAAACACCAACACAATAATTGCATTATTAAAACAGCTGCATCTACACTATGGTGTAGTACTTCAGTGTAATTCAATTTAACCAGATCTTAGCGTACAACTAAGATGAGACCCATTTCCCAGTCCAAACCTCAGCATCAGAGCTGCATCAATCTCTACATTAAAACCTGCTCTACGGATGGTGACCAACCAAATCCAGGGAAAAACTGTTGCCACAGGTGAAGAGGTCTTCTCCCTAAACAGACAACGCAGGACAGATGGTGTAGAGCCCCTCTGGCCTTGCCACGGGGACAGGCAATGGCAGAACCTGCAGCGCTCCGGCTGCGGAAGCTGCAGGAGCACCACGTCCTGAATTGGTTTGCTGAACATGGTTCAGATTATTGGATATGTCTATAGCACAATGCTCTTTAGAAGCATTTACTGTATACCCAAACCCCACTTGCTGCAACACATGGTGTCACACAAGTAGTGAAAACGTCTTCGTATTCAAAGGTGCTTGGACATAATTTTCAGGCAGCATTTTACCTTTATTTTAGTGAGTTCCCACTACAAAGATTTTAAAAGGAAGAAGATGCCAATAGTTTATTTTTTTCCTTTTAGTATGTGAAATTGAGACAGACACCTAAATAAATACCTACTTTTACTTGCCTAAATCTATTCTATGTCTGAAGTCTCTAATTTTTAAATAAGGGATAAAATGTTGCCCAAAAGACTAGTTATAATTATACATCTGTGTTTCTAATCTACAAATCAAAATAGTTTTCAGTTAAAAAGATACAATTTGTATCAACAGTAAAAGGTACTTTCTGGTTCTTCAGGGCCTTACTTAAAACTCCATCAAGTGTACCAAAATTATCAGCTCTAATAGTGTAAACAAGTGACGTTTTTTTTAACACTGAACATCGTTACAATGGATGGCAACCAAAACCATCAGCAACCAATCATGTACATGGAAGTACATCTGACATCAACTGCAAAAACTATTTCTATTTTTTTGTATATATATATATATATATAAAAGCTTAAGAGGTGCTAGTAAAACCCATGACTTTAAACCAGAAATATCCCTTACTAATGCTAAAACAGACTTGGCTTGTCTGTTTCTAAAACTACACTATTTGTGGCAAGAATCAGGCCTACACAATGTAAAAAGCAAACAACTAACTCCAGGAACACATATGGTATCTTCTCTCCCCACAACCCTCCCCTCCCCAGCCAAAAAAGAAAAACAAAAAAAAAGTTTAAGTTATTATTTTGAGCTACAATATCATTACCATAGTGCAGTTAATAAATGTTGCATATCCTGAACACACAAAACCTTTTCAGGCCAGCCTTGATAAATAGCAAGAAAAATCAAACAGTATCTTAAATACAAAACTTGCATTGAGATAATTAAATTCATTTAAAAACAGGCAAATATTTTATGAAAATCATATTTTATCCAGTACAGTTGTGCAGTAATACAAAGGAAAAACATATAAAACAACTAAACAGGGCCCTACGATTTCAGGTCCCCATCTACTAACCAGAAATACACGGAGTTGGGTAACAACACACGGGAACTGAAACAGGGTGGCCTGGTTTGGGCTGGTTCTGAGCATTTGCACTTTCTCTTAGCTTCCAAGGGGTTTGCAAATTCTCAGTACCTTTGAAAATCAGGCAATAAGGCTTTTAACATATCCATAAATTAGTAAATAAAAATAAAAAAATTCTTTTCCTCCTCTGCATCTTATTACTAACTGACTGCATCAACAAAAACCTGTAACTATTTGAGCAAAACAAAGAAAGCAACGAAAAGTGCCATACTATAAATTACCAATATATTGTTATCCATTTCACTGTTAACTGGTAACTTAATTATTTGTTTCAAAAAATGAAGTCAGTGCTGTAGTAAATCTTTGTTTTCTACAAACTGGTGATTACAGCTATAAAAAGCTCACAAAAACAAATAAACATACATCAGACATATTCCTGGTGGTGTAAAAAGTTCAGAAACTTGGCTTGAAAATTGGCTTGAAAATTGCCTGCCAGAAGTAGCAAAATCCTTTCTGCAGGTTAGTATCTCACAGCCCAAGGATGAGCATCCAGCAAGTTAAAAAACAAAACCAAAAATCCCAACAAAATGTAACAATGATAAGAAAGTGCTGCATATAAACCCCTGATGCACCAAAGATTATAACCAGAGACCACAGATTTTTTTTTATATATATATACATATATATATATATATATATATACACATATATATATATATAAATTTAAACTGCAACATCCTCCAGATGTGAAAATAGAGATTTAAAAATTTTCAAACTAGAACACAAAACTTATCTGGTACTTCCAATGCATGGGGCTATACATACAGACTCCATGATACAGAATTTCACATAAATGGATTACTATATAACCTCCTTGCTGAGAAGGAGATCCCAAATGCTATTGTAGCAAACCTCCCTCAGCCTTAGAGCTGAGCTGAAAACTGCGAGACACCACGAGGATGCATCATCTCTCAATAACCTAGCTGAGATTTCTCCACCAAGATGGCCGCAGCGAGCTGCTGAGCGTCCGTCACGTGAGGGTTCTTCTTCATCACCATCCTCACAAGATCGGGGGGGAAGATGTTGCAGAGGTTAATGTAAACTTTCTCCCGGGTGTCCTGGAGCCTCGGGGGGTCTTGCGGGATTCCACAGTAAGGGACGCGCCAGGGCTGGTCCTGCTGCTCGGGAAGGCTTTGGAAGGCAAACTGCTCGTAGCACGGCTGCGTGGTGTTGCCGGGCAAGGAGTACGTCTGGCGGTAGCCGTAGGCATCCATCCCGTAACTCTGCCTGTCCCAACCTCCCAGCCCTTCCTGGCTGGAGTAAGGCTTCCTGTGTCTCAAGGGAGAGCTTTCGTACAGCCGCGAGTCTGAAACGCTGTCCATCCTCGTGGACACCAGGGCCCTCCCCAGGTGCAGCGCCTTTGAATGAGGCGAGCTCTGAGGTGCGGAGTAGTCGTTCGGACAACTGGAACGAGCACCGACTGCCGGGTGCTGCAGATGCACAGCCATGTACGGAATGGGAGACTTGTGGTGATGCTTTGGTTCTTCGTGACTGTAGCTCTGCACTCGAGTGAGGGGCTCGTGGTAGCTCTGCAGGAAGGGCTGAGTGTTAAGGCGGCTGTGTGGGTGCATGTGTTGGCACTTCAAGTTCTCCTCCAGCTGTGGGTCGGGTGAACTCACGTAAGAGCGGTCGCTGTACCCCACGTAGGAATCGCTACTGCCACAGCTGACGCTGCCCTCGCTGCTGCAGTCGGAAGCAACAGAGCTAATCCGATAGTCCGTGTCCAAGGAGAAGCGCCTTTCGGGACTACGCGGCCCAGATATACTGAGATTTGAATATGCACTCAGCATAGAGTAATACCCTACATCCACCGGAGACTCACATTTGGGATACTGGTCATAAGGCATTGGTGTTCCATGATTTTTGGTTGCCATCATCACTGTAGGATACTGTCCCTGTGGTCTTTGATCCTGAGGTGGGAAGTGAACTCCGGATGGAAGGCCGTTAGTTAAAGGTGCAGTACTTTGGGGTTTTCCAGCAGAGGAACTTGGTATACTAACTAAAGAAGGTACAGACCTGGTTTCCAATTTGTTTTTGGTGGGAAGCTTTTCCTCCAAGTCTTGATAGACTTGAGTCCTTATACTAGGATCCGATTGCCTCTTTGGAGCAGCACGCTTCAGCTCTGAAGTGCCATCACTTTTAGTGCTACAGGGAACACTATTGCTTTTTACCAGTCCTCCTTCACTTGTAGTTTTCGCAGCTGTGCTTCTAGACATGGCACGAAGTTCATCAGCTACGGATCGCTGAGGCTGATTTCCTCTTTCTGGATGATAGTATTTGCATTTGTGTCCATAGGTACATTTCTTCCCTATTAATACAAACATAATCAGATTTTAAAATTGTCAAACAAAATCTGTTAGCCATCAAATAACAGGTATGCCCCTCATTTGAAGTTTTACTGTTGATTTGAAAGATCTTGCAAACAAGATTGGTTTCGTGCAACTCAGGGTGTGCTCTAAGAGCTCCTCTCCTGTTTTGTGGGGAAAAAAGAAGCAGTGGTAGTGTCCTGCACCTGGTGCACTGAGAATGCAGACCAACACTACCAGCCACGTTTTGAGCTGGATGTGGCACTGCCAGGGAGGCTGCACACACCTGCTGTGATGCACCAAAGCAATACACAAGCAGAAAACTTAATAGGGAAGTCCCACAGCCCTAAGGCCAGCAGGTTTCAGCTCAGTCAAGATGCATTTAGGAATGCTCAGTAGCTAAACTTGTGATAGCTCAACTAATTTTCTGGAAGAAAATCTCAGTATCTCATGACATTAGAAAAGGGCTTCTGGAACCTGCAGAATTTAGGTGTTGATTTGGATTTATTCCAATGAATGATTAATTAAGTTGCTCCTTCAGTTTAACTAGTAGCCAGAAATGTTTTTTAAGTAGCACATGAAAAAATCACTTCACTTTCCACCATCAGCTCAGCATTTCAACGCATCTCAGGCTAAGACAACAATGTTAAAACCAGTGTTAAAGAGTTTTAAACAGTTTTGGCAGTGTTAAAATAAAGCAGGAGCTTGGTCCCCAGTCCCAGTACATAAAAATTGATGAGTTAAATTAAATTACCATATGGACATGGTTGCTTCTTATGTTCTGGCACAATAGGCTTCTTCCTAAGAAAATTGTCCAGACTTGGACCGTGGCGGCCAAGAGGATCATCAGGAGGCATAAATCTATAAGGAAAGAACAAAGTATTATGGAAGCAAACAAGCCTTTTCATACTTCTGATGCTATGACCAAGAACCTCAGGACTATGCTACACCATAACCTGCCATCCCGTCATTTTTAAATCCAGGAACCTCCAGAGCAGTTTTGGAAGGCCATCTTTCTGCTGCAGGTACTGCCTGAGAGGTAGGTTACAGGAAAAGACTGTGTGGACACCCTTGGACTGCTACAGACACCCTTGGTCCAGCTCAGCTGGTGCTATGTGGCAAAATAACTCATCCTGAAATCAAAAGTAAGGGCTGCAATACAGGCAGCCATTTCTTAAAACACCATACTAGCTTTGCAAAACTGTGCTGATGGCTAGGATTCTTTTGTCAGCATTCAGACACCTCAAGACAAGTGCCTACTTGGGGGAGCACTGAGTCTACACTACAAGAAGCCACCAGCAGTAACTGCAGTTGATCTGCAGGCTTGCGTACAATTACTATAGATGGATCTAATCAGACTGTTGAACTACAGATCCCATGAGGTTCATTCCAACTTGGGTTTTTCTATGACTCTAGGACTTAGGAGTCTAACCACAGGCACTCAGAAATGTTGGCTCAGTATAGCAACAGAGCTGGAATACTATACCATAGCATACATCAAATATACATTGGCATATACCACAGAGGAAAAAAATAGCATAAAAAGACATTAAAATGTTGCTACAAAAACAGTTTCAAGTACTTTTAATCAGAAGATCAAATTCATGATTGACTATTCCTGCTGTTTTCCTACATGTACCTAATGATTTGGGTGTAAGATAAAATGTTCGTACAAATCTTCAAACTGTCCTTTCCTCAACTATTTTAGTGGCACAGGTAAAGACAGAATGACTTACTTGTCATTAACAAAGGAATACATCAACAAGCGTTCATCTATAAACTTCTTCCATTCTGGCTTTTCATTAGCTAGATCCCTGTAGTTGTCATTAGAGACAATGATGCCATCTGACTCGAAGGCCAACTTCACTATGAATCGATCATCGTAGCACACCACCCTTCTCCCCTGCACGCGCCGGGATGGTGTGAAGACCAGAATCTTCTCCTTTTCTAATTTACGTAAGATTTCTTGATCTACAAGGAACAAGAATCAAAAGTCAAACATGAAAGAAAAGAAAAAAAGTTTGTTTAATCTCTAAAGATATTAGATTTGAAGAAGAAAATCCAAACATTTAGGACTAAAAATGTCTTAGATGGTTATAGTCCAGCAGAAGGTGTCCCACATATGATATGTGAACTTATAGTCAGCAGTCAGCTGGCACTAATTCCAAAAAACCCAGAAACAAATAAAAACCTACTGCTCCACACCATTTCTCTAAGACTAGCACAGGGGACATAGTTCATGTTCCTGTGGCTCAGAAGAAAAACCATTTTATCAAAAAGCCTGTGCAAAACTCCTCTGGCTGAAGGGTAACTTTAAACACCACTGAATACAAAGACTATACCCAAGTACAGCCATGGTTTTCCCATAACTGAGCTCCCTGGTGAAGACAGACCTTTTTCATCTCTTTGTAGAACCCAGCAAGAAACATCTTTTGAAAGAATTCGAGTAGCTCACGTTAATGGGACTATCCCATGAAAGTCTCTGCTCATCAACAGAAGGGGTACCCTCAAGGACTAGAAAACCCACATTCTGTAGAAGCACTCAGGTTCTCCACAAATATCACCAGCATTCCCCAGAAAGACATCTCATGGCACTTTGTAACCAACAGTAAAAATGGTGATGGTTTGTTTTGGTTTTTTTTGTTAACACCAATAATAAATTTCCTTGAATGGTTTACACATTTATACATAAGTTCTTATCAAAGGCAAACAGATTTCTCTTCAATCCTTCTAAATAAGCATATTTAGCATTTTATGTAGTTCCTTCTTGTTCTACACAATCTGTCACTCACATCTCCCAAAAGTATTTTATTTTCACTTTTCCTGTGTAGAACCTGGAGATCCCAAGGAGCTTTGAAAGACAGACCTCAGGCTATGAAGGAGGTTGTACCTAGTACTGGGGCACCTACCCCTTAATGCTGACTCTCCTACCTATCACTCTCCTTGGAGCAGACAAGCTATGAAAGCAAAATACACAAAAAAACTAGGCAACATCTAAAACAGCCGAAGATGCTTGCACAGTGAATATGAGTCATGGCTATTAGTAATGGTTAAGATCTCAAATAACTCAACTGTTTTGTAGCATAAGAAACTTGACAGGGAACATGTTCCATCTGAGGGAAAAAAAAAGATTACAACAGGGAGAAATACTGCATTAATATTATATATAAGCAATATATTTGATACAAGCATTTATTTGCTTAATAGAAAAAGCACAAGATTTTAAATGAAATACAGCCTTTTTGTATTCAACCCCCCACAATGTGCTAAATGATGAGTGAGAGTGAGATGGAAGGTGATTTCTTTTCCCTGCTAAGAAAGAATAAAAAAGATCTGCCATGTGATGACTGGCGGGTACTGGTAAGAAAGATGTGTTTGCTGTTTAGTCCACGAGACTTCTCATGAATGCTGACAGTCTAGAACCATCCCCACCTAGGTTAGTCACCTAGGGCTTTTTCAAAACTCCAGCTGGCCACCTATTTCAGGTGCATATCTCTGGAAACAGTGTCAGCACCAGGTATTTCACACGCCTGGTAGCACACAGGCTCCCTGCATCCTTAGAGGAAAACAGAAGATGCAATTTTTTACAGAAGATACAATAACTTGCTCTGATCTTCCTCCCATTCTCAGGGTCCATGATGACCCATGGAAAACTGATTTCTCACTGCTAGACAGTCGACCATTGCTAGGTCAATTCTAGCCTTGCTGCTTTCTTGAAACACCTTTTGGGGCCTTTAGCCCTATGTACACTTCAAGCAGATATCACATTTTAATTCAAAGTGACCCAATTTTTTTTACTTAGCCAATGCTCTTCTCATACCCCAAACACTAGTACAGCAAAACTGAATGGCTTCAAGAGAAAGGCTCCACACTGCCAGTGCTGACAGGATTAACAGCAGCTTTCCAAATGTTTCCTTGCGTTAACATGCTATATTCTAGCAGCAATCAAGCAAATGGAATGAAGTGTTGCAAGGATCTTCCCAGATATTTGAAAATGCACATAGCAATCAAAACATGCTTCTGTACTCTTTTAGAAGCTACAGCTATTAGTCTCAAAAGTTTCCCTTTTTTAATGGTAGCTCTCTTGCCCCCCCTGCTCCATCCTCTCCCGTCAAACCTCCTTCCTCCTCTCCAAGTTCTAGGGTTTTTAACCCCCAATTCCTTCCTGTTTCAACCCTAGGGCAGCACTTGGAGGATGTCTCTCCAGCCTTCACAAAGAACCTGTTTGATGAAGGAATAAGTACCTCTACACCTGTTTTTTTCCCTAGATAAACACATTGAAAATTAAAATTTTCAATTAAAAGTCATCTATTTGCTAATAGTAATGACAAAGAGGAGAACCATTCCCTTTCTGTCTGGATAGTTTCCACAACCCAAAGCACGGGCAGTGACAGGCCAGCCTGGCAGAATCTGCTCACCACAAGAAATAATACCCAGTAAATGACTAACTTCAAACCTCTTTGCTACTAATGCTGCATGGACATAGCAGATTTTTAAAAAGGGCACTTACATTCTTCAAGAAGTAATTAGCAACATTTTAGAAAATTGAGCAGATGAGCAGAACAGAACAGGAGGACTTGGAGAGGAAGTTGCTTTGTCTTTTTCCTGCCTACAGATCACAATGAAATTACACCACAAAAGATACTTTCTGTTACAGCCTTTCATTGCTAAAGGTTTGTTCATCTGAGCAGTAGCACTCCTGCTGGGCAAAGCACTGAACAAACAAGCAAAGATGGAGCTTACCTGTTATAAGAGCATCTGGTCTTGACTGTTCTTTCCTCCACGCTGGCACAAACACAGTAACATCCTTGTGGCCTCTTTCCAAAAACCAATCTACTGCCAATTTGATTCCTCGACAAGAAAATACTTCTTTGTTCCCGTGGCTGAAACACACATTAAAATTCTTTATTAGATTACTTTTTCTATGACTATAAATGGAGCTCAGTAAAATGCAGATGTCATAGCCATGCTCTTCACTTGCTCCATGGTTTCTAAAGGCAGCTGGGAGTCCATCTGAGCCTTGCCCAAACACAGCCACCATTTCCAAGATGGTGTGGGAGAGGGCTACTAAATCTGCCAAACATATTTATCACCTGTACACAGATTTGACAAGCAAAGAAAAATCTAAGTAGGGGCTTTTAAAAATCCTCATAGCCCAAACAAATGTATGGGGTATAACAGTAAGCTCAAAGACTTGATGAGGGAAAGCAGAAGGCCCAAAACACCAACATGAGAGTGCATTGTGTTTAGGAAATGGTAGCAGATGAGCACAGGTGTGCATTGCAGCAGAGCCAGCTGCTGCAGAAACTCCACAAGGTTCTGCGTGGACAAGGAAAGAGGGAGGAGAAGGCCTCCAAGCCCAAGGGGATGGCAGGCACCCAAGAGGACAAATTAGGCAAACTGGAGAGATTGTCTAAAATCAACATGGCAAAACTAAGAATGTGCTTAGTAAGTACTTCAGAAGAAGAAATTAACGTGTCTTTAAAAAGCTGTGAAGAGACAATTAATTGTGATCAGACACGAGCCAAACAGAATATGCGTCTGTTGTGCAATAACTGTCTGGGGTAAGGCAAGAGACGCAATTATGTCATTTTCTAAAGGCAGACAAGTCCTTGCCCTACTTCTACATCCAGTTTCAGGCATGACATTATAAAAGACATAGATGAAATGGAAAGAATCCATAAAAAGTGAAAGGAGACCCATGGGAAAAGGCTGAAGGAAGGACATTTAGCTAATCTTTTTAAAAAAAGCAGCTTGTGGATGAACAAACCAATCTTCCATGTATAGGAAATAACTGAAATGAAGGACAGCAATCAACCAATGGGTGTCCATAGAAAGAAATAGGTGTCCACCACCAAGAAATGGATGTCCTGGGAGCTGCAGGGTGGTTGCTGTGAGAAGCATTTGAGATGGCCCCATGATGGGCACACCCAGCTCCAGCCAGCTCCACAATGCAGGAGATGGGAATGAGGGAACACCAAGGCATGAGGATGAGAGGAGCTGCTTCACGAGGAGCAGGTACACCCCCAGAGAGACCTGCACACTGAAGAACAGGGAAAGTGCAAGAAGGAAGGAGAAGCAGAGAAAAGCTGTGACATTCTGACCCCAGTGCCCTGCACTGCTCACAGCTGCTCTGAAAGGACTGACTGCCACCTGCAGCTGTGACAAGGTGTAAGAGTGACGCTGTGGTGAGGTAGCGAGAAAGACACACATTTGGAGTGAAGCAAGACTGGAAAAGGGGAGACAGTCTTCTCCCTAAATATTTAAATGTTTGTCTTTTTTATTTCCCAATACCTGATTTGGAATTAAATATTTATATTAACTGGCTATAAATGAAATTGAATTCCCCAAGCTGAGTCTGTCTAACATAAAAAATTACTTGATGAGTGATCTCCCTATCATTATTTTGAGCCATGGGTTTTCTTGCTTCTGCTCCTCCTATTTTCTCTCCCATCCTGCTGGGAGGAGGTGAGCCACAGCCAACCCACTATAGTCCCACCAGTTAAGGACAGAAAAGTCCTCAGCTAGAGTAACAAAGAGTTAAGCACTATGTGAATAAAACTTTTCTCCCTGATCTGTGGGACAGTCTGGCCATGGATTTTGGGATCTCCTCACTGGACACTTTGCAGAACAAGTTAGACAGCTCCTCTGAGGCCTGTCTAGGCTCTCTATGCATAGAAGGAGACAAGCAACTTTTGTGACATCTCTCCCAAACCTGCAGCTCTGTGTAGCAGAAGAAACACAGAGGCATGGAAACAAGTCACCACATTTCACTTGGCTGGCTTGTCATTTATAGCAGGTATGCCACAATTGCCTTCCAGAAGGGTAAAAGACAATTCTTTGTGATTAGTGAAGGGACAATATCATGAAAGATAGTCACAGGAATTTTAAAAGTCCCTTCTCCTTGCATGTTTTGTGGTAAATAAAACACCAGAAAGGTTTTTAAAAACTTTTTTCCCCTCAGGAGGAAAGTAAGTACCTACTTTTTCCACCTTTCTAAAACATAGCACTGTCTTTCTTGACACTGTGGGAGCTTGAGTAATTGTGCAATAGACAAAGTGCTAAAGAAAAAGTGAGAAAACTTTTGCAAATATGTTCTGATTTCAGAAGCCTGTGAAGGAGGTGGTGTACACTTGCACCTGTGTCAAGAGAGAATGAGTCATGGCTAACACCTCTTACAAAGCACCGTTCTCAGCAAAGGCTGTGTTGAAGGTCACAGAGTGATCAGACACGAGCCAAAAAAACCAACCAAAAAAGAAAAATTAAGAGAAGGAAAAAGGGAAAGAAGACCCCACTACCATTCACTGGATTTAAGTGAGGAAGTGTCCTACTTCCTTTTCTAATGAAACTGGAGACAGTACCTGCAAACATAAGCATATACTCTGATATTGCAGTTGTTGCCAGCCATAATGATCAAAGCTTGTAGATTTTAGCTGGCATGGGGTACTCAAAGGACAGTCTAAGCCCATCTTCTGTGCCTTTAGGGCTGCACTAGGAACACTGTGAGGAACAATAGATCTGTGTACCTCAATATTCTGTTCAGCTATAGTTACAGGCCTCTGCAGTAACCCATTTCCTGTTTTCTATGATCATATCACACAAGACAGTATTACATCATAATAACACTGTAATAATAAAACACAGACCAGTATTTTTTTCTAGGTATTGTTTATACAACTATACTATACAACTGTTCTTGTGCTTGTTTGGCTGCAACAGTAGTATCTTTGTATATTTCAAAACTTACCAGGAATGGGAAACTAAACCACACACAGATGTGACACACTTTAAGTGCACATGCACACAGTGCATAACAACAATGGCCAGCAGAATTTCATCCATGGTCTAATTCCATCTTCCCTCAACAACACAAGATTGGGACACTTGGTGCATATTCAATGACCAGGGGCAGCCATAAGGCCTCCTTTGCGAAGCCTGAAACAAGAAGTTACTGCTCATGCTATCAGCAGGCTGGGTGCAACCACAAACAAATTGTAATCCATTTAAAAACAGTCAGAAAGACCTTGTTCCAGCTACTAAATTCCAGTGGAATCACTGTACTGTGATTACTCTACACAATCTCCATGGTTTCAAGTGGATAAACCCACTTCTCACTTCTGACAGTGGTGTGTTAGACTACATTTTAGCAGCACTATGCTTCTTTCTGCAACTCTGAGAAATAATTTCAGGAAAAAAAATTCCTGGACTCTTGGGAAAAAAAAAGGATATCCTTGGCTATTGCTTTCCATCAGTTTGTAGTTCAGGCCATGCTTTTAAAGGCAGAGGGAGGACCAGGCAGTTCAGCTTCTTACCTTTCTGTTGCCTAGTACAGACTGTTTAAGTTCTTTCATCCAGAATATACATTTTAAATATACTTAAACTGTATGAAACAGAAGTAGGGAATGCATTATAGTGCATACCAGCTATTCTGCACTGCTGAGCAAGTGAATTTATAACTTCTATAAATCTTCACTCTTTTTTCTGCTCCTTTTCAGACACATGGCTAAGCTCATATCTGAGCAGATACAAATTCCAAGGAATTTAAATCATTAGTGAGAAAGTCCACGAAAGAGATGTGCAGTTAAATTTTGTTCTTTTGTTTTTATGCAGATTTGGTGCTCTTCATTTTGTATCTTTGTGCTTCATCAGCTTTATGATACGTCATATAGTGAAAAGACTGAAAACATGCTACTGCTTCTGATTTCTTTTCCTTCTTCTTAATTGTGAAAAAGATAAGAAATGTTTGTACTTCTTTGTCAAGAAACTTCCTTTTAAAAATCTCTTTCCAATTATTAGGAATATGAGAAAGTTCAGACCAGTTGAGTTGACAGCTGTAGCCCTGGGTGAAATATTGGTTTATAGTACTTTGGTTCTGTTTGCTGATCTACCACTCTCAGTTGAAAGATAAAGTATATTCCTTTAGAAGTACCTATTTCTTTTTCATATCATTTATGAATGATTCTTTTTACCACCACTTTTATATTTGGTCTGTTGATAGTTGTAGGGTTTCTTTTAAATGAAAGAAAATAAAGTAGTATGTTTCCTGAACAAAAACATCAATCAAGCATTTTTTAAGCTTGGAGAATTAGTAAAAATTGTAAAATTTCTGATGAGAACACTTTCCATTTTCTGTTACTTCTAGACCCCAAATTAGATTTCCCAGTGACTGTCTTGGAAAGACTTGGTACACATGCTTAGAAGACTATTTAGAATACTTGCAAGATTTCTAGTGTGGTCTAAAACAATATCCAAATCAACACTCAGAATCTGAAAGCTACAGAGAACACACACACTGATGACAAGAGGTGAGTTCTACAATAACGTCTGTTGCATACAGGTTTTTATACAACTGAAATCTGGACATATCCACAGCTCACCATGTAAAAGCATATTGACTCAAAGCAAGAACAAAACTAAAACGCATACCTGCCTGGTACAAGTTATTACAGTTACCAGACTATTTTCTTCCATCATATCACGGGAGGAAGAGTGTTCAGTCCATAGCACAGACAGAGAAGAATTTCCACCCTGTATCATATCAGTGACTCATAACCTGGCAGCCTGGTTTTGTAACTAGCCTCATCCCTTTTTAATTACTTTTTTTTTTAAGCTCTACTAATTCCCTAATCACAGAAATCATTTATCCCAAACCACTTTTCACTAACCTGAGCCTTCTACCAGTCCTGCATTTGTTCCCTCTATACATGTATATTTTGGTGCTGACATGAAGTAGACAGAACAGGTGCCAAATGTCTTTTTTTTTTTTTTCCATTAGCCAAATTACTTCAATGCTTCAAGGCGTTTTAAAGAAAAAAGCCTTGGAAGCTGTCACATATTTCAAGAGACCTTTTGCCTGTAAGGCTTCCAATGCTGGAGCACTCTGTAAGTGCAGCAGGTGCTGTCTCCAGCCACAACTGCACATGGGTCTCTGTCTGAGCATGAGCCACACACTCAGCACTTGAGGTCAAAACAGGCAATGAGAAGCTACACTCAAAGCTGCCAGTGACAAGCTCCTACCCATGTGACTGTTAGTTGCTGGAAAAATATTTTTATCTATTCCTTAAAGGGACTTCTCAAAATAAACTAAAAACAATTTGACAGACAGTGCTACTGAAAGATGAATGTCTGAATCAAGTACCAAGATACAACCATTTCTACCAAACTCAGCAACACAATCTGAGGAGAAGCTAATGCAGCTATGCTATTAGTTTGTTAAAATAAATGAGCAATTAAATCGCCACATGAAAACTCCACGTGACATAGACAAGACAACTGAGCCGTCCTTTGGCTGACACAGTGTCCAGTTGTGGAGAACCTTCTGTGTAAGCAGGGTATTAGTGAACCTCTTACTACAGCCAAATGACCTGCCTCAGGGTTAACACACGGGACCAAGGCTCAGCTGCCTGAACAGAGATGTCTAACACTGGTCAGGCACCCCAGTGACATTTCCTCCAGCTGAATGCTACTCCTGAATGGCACAGGGGGCTCTGCCCATCACTGTCAGGCCTGAGTGTATGTTTCTGGTGCCACTAAGCACCTACAACATCCACATCTGGCAGGATGGCTGGGCATGAAAGCTGGAAGAAAATTGTAAAATATCTGTCTTAAAAGTGGAATGTATTTAACTAAAAACCAACTCCTCAAATGAGCATCTTCCTCTTTCCAAACAAAAATTAGTACACTATTTCTCTTATGCTGCATTTTCCCTTGTGCAATGCTGTACAATCAAGGACCATTTAAATCAACATGCCACGGTTTTCCAGAAAGGGAAGCTGAAATGCACTACATCCTTGGCCTGGGAATCTCAAGGGTGAAGTTTTCAGAGGAATCTAATTGTCCAAAACAAGATCAATTAATTTCAGTCTGCAAATCAAAACAGCACATGATCAAAATACTTTGATTCTTTTGCCCATAAACTTTGGAAAGTTGTGGTCTAAAACTAGTAATAAAGTAAGTAAAATAATCAAATAATTTTACATCAGTGTTATCTTCATGTTGCACTCTCTGTAGGCACAGCAGACTTCTGCCAGTAAGTTTTCAGAATAAACTTTTACATGTATTTGAAACATTCTTTTCACAGTCAGCAAAGAAAGTCTGAAGGCACCCAGGGTACCTAGGGAAAACTAATATGGAACAGAAGCAAATGAATAAAATGGTTATAATTTTCTTACTGTCTTTGTAACTAACATCTTTGCTCTTTATTCCTTATTTCTTGGTGGTAAAACCCTTACTTTGATTCCAGCAAAGAAAAGTATCACAGCAATAACCAATTTTAGGCCATTTTCAACATCTCAACCTTATCCTTGAAAAGGACAAGCAAAAGCAAAGGACTGCAAATATGCTGCCGTGTATTTCTCTCTTCAGAAGGAACTCCTTTGTTCTCAATCTTAGCAGTAAAGTCAAGTCTTGAAGGGCTTTAAGAGAACCTTAAAACCCTGCCGCTGTTGTCTCATGGAGAAACAGGACCTTCCCCCCTTGATCCCAGACTAGGGAGGCTCAGCTGAAGAAGCTGGGGATGCATGAAAGAGCAGATCCAAGAACTCACTGGAGAAGAGACAGATAAAGGGGTGACAGTGATGACAAAGAGCTGACAATATGCTGTTGTTAGAGGGATAGAGATCACTTTCTTTTGCTTACCTCAACTATGTAAAAGGAAAATTTAGGGTAGCTAAAATCTTGCCACACAAAGAGGGATACAGAAATACTAATGACTGAAATATGTTACCTGGCTAGTATCAATGTTGCGCAGCTTACACTAAATAAGGTCCTGAGTGCATTTTTATGGAGGACAAATGCCTCTCTCACTCACATGGACCCATGTTCTAAATGAAGATTTTGCTTTATAATATTATTACCCACATGCAAAACACCCAACTCACCTTTATGAAGCAGAGTTAGAACTACACAGATCTCTGAAAAACTGACATAGGTCATTGCTCAGATATGGTATGACTGAATTCTGGGTCCTATCACTTAGTTCAGCCTCACTTCCTGCTGTGGGAAGGGTCTATCAAGGTCCACAATAGCTCTAGGGGACTATCTAATTTGCTGTTAAGCTCTGATTTTAAGTTTATATACACAGAAAAATCAGTCTCATCTATAGGAGCATTCTAACAAAAACCCTTGATGCTTAAGGCTTAAACTGTGGGCATCTTTCCTCTTCAAGAAAAGGTGTAAGTCAGCACCAAGAAAGGTAGAATAACAAAACAAGACCAAATTTCAAGTATCCTACAGAAGCTAAATTGCAATTCTTCAAGCCATAGCTTGTGAAAGCCTCCTTTCTGCTATTCAGTTGAAAGAGGGTGGGTTTGTTTTTAAAACTACAGCCAACTCATATTATTTAGACCATATTGGAGCTTTAAACTTGATATATACAAGTTTGATGACTCATTTACAGTTTAAGGTACAAATAACAAGCAATGTCATATGAAAGTTTAACAAAAGCTTTCCAAATGTAACCAAAAGGCAGAAAAATTGAGTGTTGGGTTTTTCTGAATCTACAGTTTGCTAAAGCAGCTTGTCTGTAACAGGAATAGTCACCAGACTAGACTGGCATACATGGGGGCTCTGGCTTGCCAGAGTAAGTTGTTCTGACCCAAGTTGTTCTGCCCACTTGCTCTGTGCTGCTCTGAAAGAATTCATGGATCCATCTTCATTAGATGCAACCAGTTCCACAAATAGGAACATCCAGTTACATAATCAGACATATCCTTCCTCCTTTGTGTCAGACCAAGCCATTCTCCCAATGACAAAAACAACAGATTATGTTTACATGTCTAATGGAAAAGCAATCCTTTCTGATTCCCCTCACTAAATTAGAATCCCCTCGCAAAATCCTGATTCTGAATTAGGAAGGTGAATCAACTCATTTTGCAGCCACCCAGTCACTAGATGAGATGCAGATAGGAAAGAATCCCACCTGGCAGTGGGACAGAGGCAAGCCTAAAAGTAAATCATTCTGTGTCACTCACTGGATGTTTTGTGAAACTACATCCTTAACAGTCATGGAATGGGGTAGCACAGTTTTTGATGCTTCCAGAAGAGGACAGCTGTCTCATCCTACTTGAATTATTGGACATCAGTCACCTCAACCTTCTCCATAAAACTTTCCCTCCCCATCAAATATATCCTTTAAATGAAAATTAGCAGCTCTTATCTAGAATAATTCTAATAGTAAATGGTATCATCAAGTATGTGAATTACAACAACATGGGAGTAAGAATATAGATGACACTTTAAGCATTCCTGTGATAATGTGTGAGAAATTTTCCAAGAACACCTCTCAAAAGACCATCTACAATCTTGCTTAGGGCACAGGCCCGTTCCCCTTTAGCAATTCCAGAGTCAAATCATTGGCCATAGCTTGGAAGAGCAAAGAGGAAAGACAAAACTGTGACAATTTATAGCTATTCATAACAGGATCCTGGACATTTACATACATACAGAAATCTGAAGATTGAACTGCAAGTGAACTCCTGTCTCTCTTGCATGTAAAAGCTGAAATCCTTCCAGTATTTGAAGTGCTTAGTTACTAGTACCTATTTTCTTAAAGGGGAAAGGATAGATCCTATGGGCAAACAACTGGTTGCACAACTGGTGTCAGCAGCTGAGACTCATCTTTTACATACACAGGACTGGCTTTCCTAATCTAGCACTGATTTCTAGAAAAAGGTGGGATGCACTGGACCAACCAGCCAGTTGGCAAAGATGCTTTTCTTCTGACCAACACAGCAAGGCATCAGCAATCCAGGAAGTTTCTGGAGTGCTTTTGTGGTAACTTCTTAACACGGGTGACTGAGTACCTAACAAGTGCACCGCCTGAGGGAGAAGGAGACTGAGACTGGAAGGTCAGCAGCAGCCTTTGCTGCAGTGACCATGAGAGGCAGATCCTATGAAGAAAGATCAAGACAAAAAGCAGGATTAAGAGATCAGAGCTCAGGAGAGCAGATTTTGGCCTACTGAGGAGAATCCCATGCAGAGAAGAGTGCACAGGAGAGCTGGTAGATTTTTCAAGAATCACCCATGCCAAGCTCAAGACTGGCCCACAGCAATGTGCAGGAAATTGGGCAAAGGTAACCGGCTAACACTTTCCCGCAGCTGACTTCTGGCAACACTGAAACAGAATATTGTCAGGCTGCTGGGCCCTGATGGCTGTTAAGGGAGCTGGCTCATGACATTGTAAGGCCTCTCTTGGCAATGTTTGAAAGGCTGTGGTGATTGGGGATGTTCCTAATGCCTAGAAAAGGGCAAATATCCTTTTGATTTTAAAGGAGGGCAAGAAGGATAATTCAGGGACCTACAAAGCTGGTCAGCCTCAGCCTGATCCTGCCAAGGTGATGGAGCAAATTGTCCTGTAAACCCTTTCCGTATGTAGATTGGATGAAGGTGACTGGGAACAGTCAGTATCGATTTATGAAGAAGAAATATGCCTGAGCAGCCTCACAGCCTTTTATAGTGAGATGACTTGTTCAGTGGATGAGGAGAGCAGTGGACACACTGTTTACTGTGGCTTTAACAAAGCTTCTGACAGCCTTGTTCTTGTAATGGCCTTCCCTTATCACAGCCTCACTGACAAACCAGAGAAGCAGGGGCAAGGTTAGAGGGCAGAGAAGGACTGAAATGTGACTGAACTTCTGGACTCAAAGGTGATAGTGGCATAAAGTCCAGCTGAAGGTCAGTCAGTATATGTGTACTCCAGGGACTGACACAGTGAAATGCATTGCTTAACATCCTCATAATGACCTGGCTAACAGAACAGAGCCCATCCTCAGCAAGCCTGCAGAGGATGCTCAGCTGTGAGGAGACCACCAGATGGATCTACTCTTATTCAAAGTGACTTTGGTCAGGGTAGAGCAATGGGCCAACACATACCTCAGCAAATTCAACAGAGGTAAACGCCAATCCTGCAGCTGTGGAGGTCTAACACTAACCATCAGTGCAGGCTGGGGGCTGATCACCTGGAAAGCAACTCTGGAGTGAAGGACATTGGAGTTCTGGTGAACATCAAGCTGATCATGAGGCGCCAATGTGCATTTGCAGCACAGAAGGCCAACAGCCTCCTGGGGTGCGTTAGGAAAAGCACTGGCAGCAGGTCAAGGGAGGGGATCCTTCTCTACTCATGCATCTGGAGCAATGGGGTCAGTTCTGGGCCCCCCCATATAAGACAGATATAGACAACACTGGAGAAAAGGCCAGTGAAGCACAACAAAATCAATCAAGGGACTGGAGTGCCTTTCATACAAGGAGGAGGGGCTCAGAGATCTGGGACTGCGTAGCCTAGACAGGAGAAGGCTTGACAAGATTTTATCTGTGTCTAAATACCCAACGGGAAGAAATAAAGGGAACAGGAACTGATTTCTCATTGGTGTCTAGTGAAAGAAGAAGAGACAATGTGCAGAAAATAGAGTTTTTTGAGAAAATGTTGCTTTAACATAAAATAAGGAAACTTTCCTACAATAAGGGCATCCAAACACTGGCCCAGAGAATACGTTGAGTCTCCATCTCCTTAGAGACATTCAAAACCCAGTTGGACATAGCCTTGAAATGACGTGGCTCTGTGTAGGGATCTCCAAAGACACCTTCCAAATGGAATGATTCTGTGATTATATTTGGTAGAAAACAAGGAAAGACCTGTTAATTTGATTCTTGGATACAGAACAACCATTCTATTAATAGATTTAATCTGTTCCAAGGCCCTGCAGCATGCATCCCAACAGTGGGTTCATTTGATGCAGGTGGTCAAGAAAGTAAATTGAACATAGGAAGGCAGATCCTAAATATTTATGCTAATAGCTGAATAAACATTAAGGAAAAATGACAGATCTGGAGCTAATTCTGCAATGTGTTCAGTACAGTTTGTATGTAGGAGAAGTTGAACCTAAGTCCACCCACCAAGTCTGAGCCATGCTAACTAGCTAACACACAATCATTTAGGACTTACGTGAAGTACAATAAAACTCCATTTTAGAAGTCTCTGGATAACTTCTTGGTTGAATGCTACAATCATGTTTGTTCAACTAGATATGCCTCCTCTATAGCTTAAGTTGAGCTAAGAGATAACGAATGACACATCCAGCAGAAAGAGCTCACAGGAATATACCATATTAAAAAAGTAATATCCTTGCCTTATGTGCTAACTCCTCTACTTAAAAAAACCCCAAACCCATCATATTGGCAAAAATAAGTGGTATATTTAAATTTCATTTTAAAAAACTTGATTTAAAGGGAATTGACTTGATTAGAAGCTAAAAAAAAAGTCCCAAGGAAGTGCCAGGTTTTTTTTTTTTCCAGCCCAGGAAAGTCTTGCATTAACTTTTATTCCTAAGCTAATGCAAACCATATCGAGTTATCAGAAAATGAAAACTGACCTCCTAAACCTTGCTGTTAGTAATCAGATAATCCTTCTGACTTACTGAAACAGTTACCAATCAGTTGATCATTTAATCATTTATATTGCCATAAAAACTTAACCTCTCAGCATGTCTCACTGCCATTTCCTTCTCTCTTTAATCACCGACAAAGCTTTAACCCCTTGCCTCCACAGGCAAGTTTCTTGTTATGCATCCAGAAGACTGCTCAGGATCAGTGAATGCTGTAGGTAGATGTGCTATCCATGGGCATGGCCCTCTTTCACACACTAATCTCAACAATTACTGGCAATAAAACCTAACTCCAAAACCAATAACCAAGACCAATGTTACAGGCAGATCAGTTCCCACAGATGAACCAACTAAGAAGTATCCCTTACGTTGATTAATCTTGTATCACTACCTCATAAGCTTAAGGAATCTTACATTTGCTGCAACTTTTGGTATGTAACACCATCCAGCAACTGCCTCTAGCAATGCTGACTACCAAAAATCAAGGACTACAGTGGGAGTGAGAAGGAGAGATTTGATATCTGCCTAAAAAGGGAGATTTGCATTAACCTCTGGTTGTTCTAACACTGAGTAGTACACCACCAAAGTCCTACAGACCTGTAGCCTGATTACAATATCAGCCCACTGTGTGGTTGACAAAGACACTTACAAGAGACCCTGCATACAGTACAAGGCAGTCACACAAAACATCAGTACTTGAACTGATGGGCAAGACCCTTCTGTTTCCATTTAAATAGAAAAGCAAAACCTTCATGGTCACATACCTCATTGCAACATTGCTGCCATCAATAACTATTGGCCTCAGGTTGTCTCCATCCTCTGTCACATCCTCCTGCAGTGGAGACTCTGACCTCTGAGACTCTATGGAAGACGCTTCACGCATTACACTAGTGTTAGCATTAGTTACAGTCTGATCAGTCTCAGTTTTATTCCCAAGTTTGACAAGTTCTCCCAAAATATCATTTATTAAAGCATCAGTACCAAGTTTATTTAGTACAAGTTGAACCTGCTCTTCAGAGTAACCCAACTTAAGTGCAAACTCCAGTTTGGTTTGATATTCTTTCACCACATCAGGAGGCTTTTTGACTTCCTTAGGTACTATCTGAGCCTCTTCTATCCTAAAGTCTTGCAAGATTTCATTTCTTTTTAATATATGAGGCTCTAAGCAAGGAGATCGGCACAACTGTCGGTGAGTCTTAGGCAATAAATGTGACTCCGATGCAGAATTATTCAGTCTCTCTGAATCATTATCAGAATTTGTGCTTTCTTCAGAGTCACAGTTGGAGCTTCCAGAAGTTTCTTCAGATGCCTCCTTTTCTCTGTCTTCTTTCCTAGAATTAACCTTATCCATCGTTGGCTTCTCCGCCATGGACCAAGGTACAATTGCATTTATTTGCGTGCCAGTGCTCCCCACATAAAGGTGGCCTAAGTCATGCCCCAGATGATCCTTCAAGCCCATGAAGCTGCTGCATGTACTTGACTCCACTTTGCTGTTTTTCTTGTATTCCTGAATATAAAGTGTTCCGTATTCCTAAAGAGAAAACAAAAATGTTGCAACTGGTTACACGCATTACTTGTTTTCTATTTTCTTGCTGCTTCCTCAGAAATGCATTTATTCTCTTGCAGCAGAGAAATCAAACTTTTTTCTTTTTTTAAACATGGAAAGCTTTTTGTGGGAAAAACTCTCCCTAAGGAATATCTACAGCTAAGTGGATAAATAACTAACCACCTGTCTTCTGAATGTATCAAATGGTTTTACTTATACATTTCTAGAAATGAATTCATGAAAGAATACAAAACCAAAGACTCCAAGTTTACCTACTGTAATGCAGAGACAGGAGTACAGCCATTATTTTAAAACAATCAGATATTTCTTCTAGCACAAGACTATGTTGTAACAATGGAAAAAAAAAAGTGACTATAAAATACATTAGAAAAGGTTTTCAAACAAAATACCTTACAGTATTTAACAGAAAAGAAAGAAATTAGCATACTGCTAGATTCTCTGGCTTATTAGTAACAGAAAACATAATTAAATAAAAACTTATTGGCCCTGAAAGACACTCTCAGTTCAACTGAATACACTCAAACTATTTCTGAATTCCCTTATAAAGTGATAATTAAATGAAGAAAGACTAATTGCTCTCAACAGAGTGTTGTACTACTCACACATACAGCATTTAGGGACATGGATTGATCTAATGGCCAATAAAGCCAATGGAAGTCTTTGCACTAATTCCAACAGACCATTCATCAAGCCAGCAAGGCAACAAAATTAAAAGCTGATTTCAGCTCCTGCACTGGATTTCTGCAAGCCTTTTGATAAATCAAAACTATACATGTATAGATATGAGCCATTTAGGAAGAATGAAAAAAAAAGAAGTTGCACTTTTCTAGACATCATATACTTGCCATATCAGATTTTCTTGAGGAATTTTGCATAGCAGTAGTTATACCAAAGTTAGTTACCCATTTCATCAAAAACATTACTTCAACAACCTACATTTAAAGGCAGATTGGTACCTCTTTCCCTTACTTTGTTGTTTTAAACAGGAATCTTTGCTAACTGCTTCAATAAAGAAAATAAAACATGAATTATTTCTCATAAATAAAAATGGACCATATGGACCAATTGTACTGCAAGGTTACCATGAAAAAGAAGAATTTAAATTAAGGAAAGACTATGAAACAAAGAGTTCTTTCAGACTTCTATCTTGTAAGGCAGAATATAAAGCAAGATATAGAGACAAAGGACTTCACTTGAACTTAAAATTTCTGTCAGCAAATACATTAACTGTCCCATCCCTTAGCAGGTGAGCATTTAAGATTGACATATTTTTAAAGTTGTACTTTAAAGTTGTACTTTAAAGTTGTACTAATTACAGTGTACTTTCCTCTTCTTGTGATGAAGATTTGAGAGTGTGCATCAGAGAAAGTCATCCAGGCTTAAGATTAGAGAGAATCAAACAAATAATCCAATCCATGGTTCAGTAGAAGTAGATTCTATAGGCAGGGAGTGCCAAGAAGTCATCACCATTGTGGGTAGAGCATTCTGATTACGGGGCACAAAATCTGACTTTACCTAAACATTTCTAGTTAACATAAATAAATCTTATCTGTCATGAGTGCTTTCATCTCCAACACCTTAATCCCAGCAAGACTGATAGGGAAGAAAACAAAGTTTTATTTAGATCTTATCTTGTTAGAAGGCAGTAGGGCTGTAATTCTCAGGCAGTGTATTAATGAATATTGCCTTCTCTTAACACAAAGCTTTAGGATTTCAAGCAACCCACAGATTAAACACAAGAATTTAGGAAATGGATCTTTTCACATGGTGATTTATTAACTAAGATAATACACTTGATAGCACAGAGGTAGTAACAAATCACAATATTCCAATAAAAAGATACAGTTAAAAAACCAACACTGAGGCCTTCACAGAACTGACACACACACACGCACAAAAAAATTAAAACAAATCGCAAACAAGCAGCCCCTATTGGAAGCCAGGCTGCTTAGCAACCAGCCTCTAGTTGCTAGGATGCACTCCTTTAACATACCATCATGAATACTAGCACAGCCAAAGAATAATTTGGTATGAACAAAAGCCCATGAAAGAGAGCGGGACTTAAGTGCGTCTGGTTTCCCCTCAGAGAACAATGCAGCTGCCAAACCAATCTGGAAGCCCCGACATCATTGTTCCACCAACCCCACAATCTGCTCTGACTTGAGGAAGTCTAGTTAATGGGCAATACTTTTAAGCTGGACTGAAAAGTTGAGCTGGTTCATGTACCGCTGCTGTAGAATACAGGGAGATAATGGGTCACTGCCTAAATCCGTGTACTGTGAAATGTCATTTTAGTATTGAACTAAAAGTGAAAGGAGGGGTTTTTTGGAAGGGGGGGGAAGAAGAGTATGTATATTAACAGCATCAAATACTGAAAGCCTGAAGTGCATAGATTAGAAAGAGGATTTTTTAAAAAAAATGTTAGTTAAAATAATACTTAAGTCATTCTCCAATCACTTGTTTCTTGAAGTTTAAGTGCTTTACAGCAACTACAATCATAACACCCTCCAGTGGGATTCAAAGAAGTCACTAGCATATGAATGTGTCTGAAGATCAGGCATTATATAAAACGTATTTTAGATGATTTGCACATCAGCTGCATATGAAAAATGACCATAGCCTGAGCTTAGTCCATTGTTAGGAATATATACATAATCAGCCTCATATCTATCTGCTTTAATTCTCCTGTCAATCTCCATCATGCTCCAGTATATAATTGCTTGTTTTGGAAAGAACTCTGCTGTTTTTCAGAAACTATCTAAAGAACTTAATAATGAAAGCAGCAGCTTTAACATCTCCCACAGATAATATATAGTCATTATACTATTGCTTTAAAAGGGTAGTTAAAATTGTATTTGTACTGTAAATCCAAAGCTAAATATTTCTGAAATAGTTCTGCATAAGCAGTACACTATTCCTGGCATTTGGCCTAAACCCTGCAATAAATGCAAATTGCATTTAATTTCAGACAAACGTTTAAAATGCCTGGGAACTTTGTATATTGTATGTGTGGTCAGTAGCATGTCTTAGAAACGTTACACTTTGGAGCTCCAATCATGATGTCCTTTATGAGATTCATTGACTAAAACCATGAAAATCAGATGTCACTGTTGAATGCTGCTGATTATTTTGTCTTGGTTTGGTTAGTGACGAGCAACATGCCAGGCAGACAATCTGAATAAATTTATATTCCAAATAAAAACTAGTGTACCTATATAGAGGACAATGAAGTTCATGAAAATCAGAAAAGGTCACATTTATCTAAGGAGCATCATCAGCTAAGAACGCCTTTATTTACAAGGAGCTTTTATCATACACATATGGTTTTAAAGTATGCTGACTGATACAATGCAAAATAGCTAAGAAAAGCATCTACTATGAATTCTGACTCAAATGAGAGATAAACAACAAAACACTGGCAAAAAATTCCAGTCATGAAAGTCTTCACCTTTTGGTTATGCTCACCACAGCTCAGTAAAAGAATTTGTATTTATGAAAATGTTAATAAAATGGGTAACTCCCAGTTTAGACACACCTACGATATCATAAATTTTAAACTGTAGCCTGTTTGAAACTACAGTATCTCTCACACTGTGTTCACTGTTAAAGGCTTAAAGTACTGTACATACATTTATCGAGCATAAATATAATAATCCAGATGAGCACTTCATTGCAGAAGTATAATTGTTTACCATTTGTTAGAAGTTGCCACTATTTTCCACTAGCCATCAACAACAATCAGCCCATCAATTCACCTCCATACAAAACAGAAGTATTTCTCAAAGGGATGTGGGCAAGTAGATCACCTAATCTTTTAGTGTGTATTCAGAATATTTTCCACTTACAGTTGAGCACAAAAGAAGTAATTTAATGCAAATTTAGTTCAGAGAGGAAAATAACAGAGTAAAGTAGTGTCGTGTGGCAGAGTATAACAGAAAATGTGTATTCTCAAAAGACCATCAACAAGTTTCTGAAGATACATTCTACAAGGAAACAGCTCAACATGTTTTCACACAGGTAGACTTTTTCTAAGTCTTCTAAACACAAAATGGAAAATATTGAAATCATTTTGTTGAAATACTCACTGCTTATCACAAACAGAAGAGCAGAGTTGATAAGAAAAAAAAAAGAACTTATCCATTATCCAAATGATAAAGATACTGCAACAATGCAAATAAAATAATGAATATGTAATAAATACCTACTGCTGTAGTTTCTATGTATTTAATTACCATTGTATTTGAGCAAGTGCTGTTGTCTGCATCATTCTCTCCAACAAAGGAGGGATGTCCCATTGAACAGATTGGTTAATGCTCTGGGGCAACAGATGTCTACTGGAACTGCAGGAGACCAGCAACTGGTGGCCTGCCCATCTTCTGAAAACTTTCAATAGACTCATGCATATGTTCACACAATAGGGCATGTGGTAGAAATGCAAACCTCTTTTTAACCCTTTTATATGCTCTCTTTCCCTCTCAACTGATATATGAAGGTCTTTGTTTTGGACTTTTTTTTTTAACAGGATCCTTGGAACACGGGCTCATGGAGTACAGTGTTTGTTCTTCAGCCTAACATCTGAACTCAAAACATAAAACAGATTAGAAACTTTTTAAAAACAACTGGGCTAGATCTGACACACTGATAGCTGGTTTTCAAAACTCAAAACCTTTGACTGTAACACATTCCTATCTCAGAGCACCCTAATGCTCAATCTTACACTACAGTATCTTCAGATAGCCCATAGTGGAGCTCTTCCTATTTCCACAAACATGGTATATTTCACCCATGGTGTGCTATAATGGAAAAGGTGTCTAATTTTGTTTTTCTTTAAGAGCTTTTTCTAATAGTCACAATTTCAGTAACAGCTTATTTGCTAAAAAAGGATAAATACCTGTGACCTAAAGTTGAAACCTCTCCTTCCCCCCAGCGGGCTAGAGAATTCATTCTGTTGATGGCTACTGCCTACCATTTCCAAATTCTGGGAAAGGTACCATTACTGATGCTTTCAAAAGTTCCTTAATAGAACGCACTGTGTGAGATCAATGCTCTCTAATATACCTAATCTTAGCACATAACTGCTTTTCTTTCCCTCTTTTTCCAAGAGACATCCAAAGTGTGCAAATCCCAGCCGACAGGCAGGCTAGCTCGTTGTCAAACGCCAACTGATAAGGCTGCAACACCAGAAAGGTGAACCATCCCGTTTGTGCAGAGAGAAGCCCCTATACTTACGTTGGCTGGAAAACACACAGACATTGGTTTCTCGTAGCTGTTCCAGAAGCAACTCCTTAACACGATTTCAGCTGCAGACTTCAGGCAAGCAAGCAGAACAATGAATGGACGAACAGATGGACCCGCGATGTCTTTGCTTAACCTACTACTGAGCGGCCGCGGAGCCAATCACGGCCCGCAGAGCTCACAATTAGTTGGCTGGGCAGATGCAAGGCAACCTCCCCACCCTGCATCAGGTTCGGAGGTTTCTAAGATAAGCAAGTTGATGTCATTCTCAGGGCCTGCCCCGGGCAGCATGTGTATTAACGAGGGGTGTGCAGCAACAATAGGCCATACAAAAGAGACTAGCAGGCAGCTGCTGTATGAGAGCCAGAGTCATTAGGGAGCAGGCTGCCAACAAGAAACACCTGGCTTAGGCAGACTTCAGCTTCTCCTCATTGTTTCTAATTCATGAAACAAAGAAAAGAATTATTTTTTAAGTAGTAAAAATTGTGAGTTTCTATTAAAATATATCAGTTTGAAGGAATATAACCCCTTTTATTACAGAAACAAAAAGTTCTTTGTCAGGAAATATATTAAAGCAAAATAAATCTATCAGGAGCTATTGTAGTCCTCTTTTCTTGTTAGCAAAATTAATCATAGTGGTATAAAGCACAAGAAGGTATAAAGCACATGAAAGGAGCCCACACTAAACATTGAAATGTATTCAGAAACTGCTTTCTGAATTTTCTGACACTTTTCCACATTACTCAATAATTGCAACAAACAAACTTGATTTTACATACAACTCTAAGAGTACTTGTGGGTAATTTCAATGGAGGGGGTGAAAGTGTTTAAACTAAAACCACATAAAATTAATATATGGAATAATGGATATTTTTAAGCAGTTGAAACATTAGAGCACTTGATAGAAAGGAACTACAAACCACTCTTTTGTTATGGAGTCCCTTATATTTGTTTACAACAGAACTTCTTTCCTTTTCTATTTTTTCACATATCTGTTCTAGATTCCAAGATCTTTCCATCTCTTCTCGATGACAGAATATTTGAACAGAAGTCTGGAGCTAGGCTATAGCCAACACTTTACTGTTTTTATTTTCAATTGAAGTAATGCCCATAGAAACACAAACTCTAGTCCACATCTCCCCTCACCCAACATTTCCATTGGCCAACACAGACATTTAAAAACATAATCGTAGCAAGATTTGATGCTTGATAAAAAAGGTGGTGGTGCACTGTTGACTTTCAAACAAGAGCTTGCCACTGCTGATAACTTCAACTGAAGACAGTACAACACAGAAGGAAGGGATTCTGCATTTGCAAATGTCCATCTGAATGACTACTAGAAAAGCATACTTACTGAACTTCAGCATCATTACATGGCTAAAAGCAATAATGACAATTACAGAGGCAGCTGTCCTCCTCTGCTTGTGAGGACAGGCAAACTGCTGGGAAGTATCTACTGTGATTTAACAGAAGAAAAGAATGAGAATAGGTTTGTTAGAACTGTTTCGAGTAACTTTCCAAGCTTTACGTGGATATTTAAGCAATTCAACACAATTGAATGAAATGAAATTACATACTGTCATGCTATTACACTGATGCACTTATCAGGTGCCCAGATATTAAACTTCAAAGAAGAGACCTCAACCACAGTTTCTCTGCACTGTCTATTGAACACTCCTAAAAAACAACTACTAACACTACAATTTTGGAGCTTTTAAGTCGGAGGCAGGAGGAGACTCCACACTAATTTCTGCCACTGTGAACACAAAGACTGAGAGAAAGCTACCCACGAGCACAGTGGGACGCCTGATCCCCAGCACTGGATTAAGCCTCTTTGCAAACAGCGAATAAAAGCAGTGATCTGAAAAAGCTAATCAGTCCCTGCTGTGGTATTTAGACTACCTCAGTTGCTGGTATTGGATAACGTTAAGCATATTAAAACTTCTGTAGGCAAAATTGGAAGCCAGTCCACTTCACCTATGTCCAAGAAGTGCACTCGAATGCAAGCAGGATCACTTGGCCAGGATCATTTGTTATCCCCTTGATTAGAGCCAGGCATTTCTTTTGCAATACAGAGATGCTTGCTTTGCAGAGATATATGATACCCTTTCTATACATCTACAACAGAGATCTCTGTGGCAGAGAAGTGCTGTATTTAGGGCTCTACAAGCACAACTAGTGCAAATGTACTACCCAGCTTAGAAAACTGCCGTAAAAATCATGCTGTAAGAAGTTCACTTACAAAGACCTGCTCCCTCTACATCTTCCACAGCAACAATAAGAATACCACCCTATACAGTGTACCCCTCAACTCTCCACACACCAAGTGCATGTCTTCAAGGAACCAGGGACAAACTTTAGTTGCAGATCAAAGTTCATGCAAACAGCATGCTGCAGCACTATGACCAAAATGAGAATAAATGCAATCTGAAGACTTACATTATATTGTTAAATTTACAGAAAATATTCTAGCAAGCTATAGCTGTGTGAATTAAGAAGGCATTTTCTAATTCTACCTTGTGCACAACATCAGTTACTTAAACCAGCTGCCTCTTCTGGAAGCATTTTCTCAGCTCTTCCTTAAAAGAAGTTGGGTTGTTGAGGTTTACAAAGTGTCAGATCATCCTATTAAATCATGCTTGTGATGGCAGAAAAGCATTCATATTAAGGTTCATCAACTACATGAGGCTTCCTTGTGGGAATGATGAGCTCACCAAAGACACCTTATTATGAAAAAGTGGGTCTCTGCCATCACATCCATGAAAGGCTGTAAGTGCATCACCAGAAAGTACAAAGCAAGCACAAGGTACACAGCACAAAAGGACAAAGCAAGTTCTATTTCTTGTGCTAAAACCTCCAAATCCAATAACAAGCTCAACAGCTTCTTATTGCAATACACAAAATACAAAGAAGTAGTAAATCAAATCCAGACACAGCAAATGTAACAGCTCCTTCAAATTTCTGGTCTTGCAAGATGAGTAAGCTATAAACCCCTGTATTTGTGGCTGCTAGGTATGGGACATTCTGTACAGTGCTTGTCAGGTCCTTAGTGCCACTTGATTAAACAGCAAGTCAGCACAAAATCCTGAATTGCCGGGAGGTGAAAGGCTTGGAGACTCCATGGTGGAAGGAGATTTCAGAATGGCACACGGGAAGGCGATGGGATACTCCAGAGAGATACAGACCAGGGTGTCTCTTGGTTTGGGCAAGGGGTGGGAAGGAGAGCATCCCCTTTATCCCCCCACTCCACCAACACTGCCCAGTGTGGTGTGAAAAGCACACACGGAAGGACCAGAGAGACCATAGAGGGGAGAGCTGGAGCAGCTGGGAAATTCAGACAACAGAGGCTGAAGATATTTGGAAAGCACTACTATAAGGCATGAAAAGAAAAAAAACCCTAACCCCCACTCCAAAGCTGCTAGTTCCAGCCAAATGTTGTTGTTTCAAACACATTGAAAATAAAGCCTCACTTAAAAACAAATTATTTTATGCAAACATACTAAATGGTCATTCTGTAACTCCAGTATTATTGCAGCAATTAGAAAAACAATTTCTCCCATTAACGTGTTTAATTATCTTTTATTTTAGAACTTTGTGCTAAGCCTCTTGTAATAAGTGATGTCTTTGCAAGAGCACACTGCACAAGTTAAATTAATCACATACCACTGCATTTATGAAATAGAAATTAAAGTTATAGGCTACAGACAAACTCAGCCCCCAAAAAAGTAAAAAAACCCCTATGTTTATTGTTGGACTTGGGAGCTGCAAGAGAGATGCTTATCTTTAAAATTACAAGGTAGCAATATATGAAAAAAAAATTCTTTTCAAGTTATATGAAGAGATAGACTATCTTAAGTAGAACACCTGAAAGACGTTCTCCTAATTTTGAGGAGTGGTAAGTGGTGCTCTAGACTGGATCTACTCACAGACAAAACCAGACAAAACACCACCACTCTACAGCCATACAAAGGAGTGAATTAAATAACCGGTAAAGAGTGCCTAGAATTCAGAAAAAGAACTGATATTATGATAAAGATGATTAATGTTTTGCCTAGAGAATAACTAACCTTTCAAAACCACCATATTTTAGAATAAGGTTCAACTGTATTTTCAAATGCAGTCAATCACTCAGTAGAAAAATATGTACTTTAAAATGCATTAAAACAAAGTGGTAAGGAGTTCTTTCACTCTTCAAAAAAAAAAAAAAAAGACTCATCTCTCTCTAGTTATCCTTAAAATTAAAAAAGCAGAGATGCCTTTTCCAGCAGGGCTTCATTTTAAAAGAAGGTCAGAATGTTTACAGTTTCTGGTATAATCCCATTAAATCATCAGTACATTGGCTGCATGCAAGACTTGAGCAAACCATTGCAACATTTATCAGGATGTCCTCTGAGATTCAGAAGAGAAGCGGAAAACCCCAAGTTTTACCCCAAGTAGTGATTACTTTTTTGCTAATCATGGCTAGAACAGATCCAGTCTTTGCTTTTCTGTTGGTAGACAAAGGCAATGACCATGAGCTGTTCATCACAACGTGACAAGGCACCCGCCTGCAGCTGCACAGTTTGCCTACATTAGGAGCCCAACAGACTTGAGCCATACCAGCCAACTACACAGAAAGCATAAAGCAGCACTCTGTGTCACCAAAAAACACTGGAGCCACCCCTCACTATCACACGGAGATGTAGCACATGAAATGAAACACATTTTCTGCAGCAGGTTTTAATTTTAAAAGTAGTTTTGATCATGTGACTAAAAACCCAACTCTGTTACGTTTACCTAAGAGGATGATGAAAAAGTCATTGCCTCAGTACTGTAACTTACAGATATTCACTGTAGGCATGGATTCCCAAGCTGTGCTCCTTTCATGGCATCACAGATTCACTGGAGTTGGAAGAGACCTCTGTAGGATACCAGGTCCAACTCCACGGCTCCAGCAGGGCCAAGAGCCAGCTGCTGGGCCCTGTCCAGACGGCATCTGAACGTCTCCAAGAATGGACACTCCACAACCCTCCTGGGCAGCTGCCAGTGCCTGGTCATCCTCACAGTAAAAGCGCATTTCCTAATAATCAGAAGGAATAGTTGGTGCCTACTGCTTCTGGTCCTGTCCATGGGCATCACTGCAAAGAGGCTGACTCTGCCTGCTTTGCACACACTCTTCAGGTATTTGTATGCATTGACAGGAAACCCACAAGGTTTCTCTTCTCCAGGCAGAACAGTCCCAGCTCTCTCAGCCTTTCCTCCTTGAGGAGATGCTCCAGTCCATTCATCATCTTTCTGGCCTTTTATTAGACTCACTCCAGTAACTCCATGTCTCTCTTCTACTGAAGGGCTCAGATTTATCTCACCAGTGCCAAGCAGAGGGGAAGGATCACCTCCCTTCTCCTGCTACACCACCCCTCCTGACACAACCAGCCACTGCTGGCTGCCTCCAGCACAACAACATACAGCAGGCTCAAGGATTTCCCCATCTTTAAGTAGATGCTAGAACTCAAATGTGGTTAAACCCCAGCACAAACATACAAGCCACTGTAACCACACCTGCACAAGCACACCAGGGTATGCACACAGATGGACAATCACAGAAGTCTTGTTTCTGAGGGCAGTAAGTCACATGGCCAGAAATTCCTGGGGGGGTCTTTTGGGAATAGACACAAAGATCTACTGGAAAGTAATCAGGGGTTTACAAGCCAGAAAGCATTGAACCCCCCTTCTACACACTAACGTGGCTGTTGGGCAACTGCTCTCATCAGCACCATCTCAAACTTCAAGTGTGAAATGCACTGTCCATTTCTGCAACAAATGGGGGAACAGTGCTTACTTTAAGATTATAACTGTTTAATTCATTTCTTAATTTTATTATTTATGAATTGAAGCAGACATTGAGATACAAAGCATTCTAGGGGAAAAAAAAAAGTTTTCACCAATGCATGCATGTTAGATTTGATCTCCTCCCACTTCCAAAAAGAGTCACGTTGTCTGGATCCTTTCTGAGCATGAAAATTTGAACTGTCTAATTAACTTTTCCTGTGACAATACTGGGCGGCCAGACAATGCCTACAACTGTAAAAAGTGTATACCATCATGCTTAGCAAAGTACTTTTATTCAAATTTGTTCTGTCAGAAGAAAATCCTCTAACAAAACTAACACGGTTATGTGAAAAAAGAGTATTCTCTTCATTTAACTACACTTAGCTAGTCAACTTAATATCTTTTATCTGTGCCACAGCCTATTGTTAAGAGTTTGAAAGGTTCGTCAGAGGAAAATAGGCCTCTCAAACTGTCTAGAGACATGGCCAGGTTGTGTTTCAGGCCATGTTGCTGGCAATAGAGCCCCATAATCTCCAGGGTTCCTGGACACAGTTCAAGGTGTTGGTTGGACTCTGTGTCGCCCTAAATGGCTTCACAGTGTTATGCTTATTTGAGACACAATTCCTATGCCTGTACCACACGGCTGCAGTTGTCTTTTTGGCCTGGAGCCTTCTGCGAGGGAGCTGCCAGCAGCGGATTTTCTGCACGACTTTCAGCCTTCCCATTTACTCTCTACTGGGATGAAAGAGTCAGAGAACATGTTAAGGTTCAATTTTTAACCCGGATTTAAAAGTAAGCTAAGAATCAGGGAACACAGAAATGATCATGTGGTTTGTCCAGAGACACTTAGTACATAACTGTTTCTTACTTTCTGAGGAAGCTTTTAATAAACCCAAGTGGCAACAATAGCCAGATCTTACACAAAGTGGGTTACTGTAGCTGCAAATCGAAGTTCCAAACGAACTTGGATTCTTGGAATGAAAGAAAATAGCTGCACAGACTTCCAGCTTATTACCTGTCATTTAAGTATAGCTTTTCTTCAGATTTACTGTATTCCTGAACTCAGGAAAGACCATCAGAAAGTCTCCACACTGAGTTACATACAGGCTTTGAAATCCTAGTATTTTACACATTAACAAAACAGCTTGCTCATGTTTAATAACCTAATACATCAGAAAGAGACAAACTGTGTTAGTGATTCCACATAATTCTTCCAGCTATTTGCAGTCTCAGTCATTCTGAGCTCAGAAGTCTGCAGCTTTTAAAGTAATAATCAATTTTGCTGACCAAATTTTCTTGTATTTAGTTGAAAAGCCAGCTAGATTTTAGACTTGTGAATTCATGCACACATTTCTTTAATAAGGCTAACATTTTGAGCCTTTTTGATCCCCCAGTGCTCATACTTTGCTCTTCAGAGTCCTTGTGATGAAGTCAGATCTGATAAAGACATGCAATTGGGAATATTTCATTCGGAACTGGTGATGCTATTATCATTTAGTATTAAAAAATTTAGTTCAGAAGGAATCTCTGGAGGTCAAATAGTCCAACAAACCACCACTTAAGACAGGGTCAGCTACAGTAGGTTGCTCTGTGTCTTTTCCAAGTCCGTTTTTGAGCATTTCCAAGGCTGGAGACTTCACAACTTCCCCAAACGCCTGCTCCAGTGCCTAAGTATTGTCATGGTGACATTTTTCTTCATCTTCAGCCAGAATTTCTCACTACACCTTGCCAACTGCTGCCTCTTGTCCTTTTGCTATGTGCCTCCAATTAGAGTACTTTGTCTTCTCCAAACAAGTTACAGAGCTGAAGACAGCTGTAAGATCCCCCTTTGTCTTTTCTTAAACAAGGCTGAACAAAACCAGCTCTCCCAGTGTCTCTCCTTGTTACACAACACACTGAAGCCCTCTCATCAACCTGGTAGCCATCCACTAGACTGATCCCTGTAAGGCAGTGTCTTCTTCTGTCCTTTAGAGACCAAAACTGGACTCGGTGCTCCAAAAACAAACTCACCAGTGCCAAAAGGAGGTAGACGATCACTCCACTTGGCTCGATGGTGATCCTCTTGCTAATATGCCCTATTTAGCCTTATTGTCTATTTCTGCAATATCATCCTACACTTACCAAGGGATGAGGCTTTGCTTTCCACAAAAGCATCCCATGTCAGCAGATGAACTAAACTCTATCTACAATGCCCACTGGAAGCATCTGTTTCCAGTCTGCCCACTACAAATGTTTTCTTGTCAGAGATCTCACAGGTATAATGATGAGTGCATTCAAGCTGCAGATGAACAATTCAAACTGCTCAAAGAAGTAGCAACGAAGATCAGCTTTAAGATGATTTTGCTTATTTCACGCCAATGAGTTTGCTTATCTGAGGTCTCTCCTGCAACATATGTGTATATCAAAAGCAAACTGATTTGTAACATACTAATGACCAAAATTTATCAAGGCATTCCATGTGAATTATAGAGTGCTACCACAGCCTTGTAAAACTTTGAAGCAGCCAGTTTTACAAACAAATCAGATGGCAGACTATCACTAAATACTGAACAAAATGTTAGGGAGAGACCACGCACTGTACCAACACCATTAACACTTATCAAAGAACAATTATTCTCACTCCTGAAAAAAAACTGGCTGCATAATTTCACAATGCAAACACACACCAAATCTCTGTGAGATCTGTAATTTAGCTTCTCCCAAATTATCAGGTAAGAATGGTTTACCAAATTTCACTTATAAGCAATGCTCAGTTCAGAGAAGGTGGCAAAGAGCTCACACAGAAGTTGTGACTTTGAATGAGTCCTTGGCAGTAAGGTTAAGCTCCAGGAACTGGGCACTACCTAACCACATTTAGCCACACAGTCTTTAGTTGGAACCAGACAAAAGTCCCATCAATATATGGATGATACCAGATGTTATTTTCTTCCACAGAACAGCTACAGTAAAATGCTATGAAAAGACAAGTGAACAAGTGGCTGGGGAAACAGCAGCTGAAGCAGAAAACTCTGATTTTAATCTTTCTCCAGGAAGCATGGGCTGTAGCTCAACTTCAAGAAACTCAGACTGTAATCCCAACAGTGACAGTTCCAGAAACTCTAATGAGTCCAATTCACAGCTCAGCAAGGATGGCAAAAGCCTAGTTGGAAGCTCAGCAAAAATGGCAGTACAAACCCCAGAAGCAGCTGCTACAGAGACTTGTGAACCCAGGTGCACAGCCCTGGGCACTTGTCCACATCACAGTCCTTCCCTAGCCAGAACAAATAATTTCCAGAGGTGTATCTGACATTTCAAATAGCATGTACTGGAATTATTGCTGAAGGAAAAATAATCTGAGGTTTCCAAATTAGTTGAATGTTTTAAGGTGGAAAAGCCTTAGGGGATGTTGCTGCAAGCTACGAGGCTGTAAGGCTCTCCACTAAGATAAAGTTGAGATCTCCATGAAAGTGTTTATGGCACTTCTTGTAAGAAAAACATATCTCATCAAGGATGAGGCCATGCATTGAATCTGGAAAGACCAGACAACTCAGCAATTCAAATACTAGCTTTACAGATGACAAACGATTGAAGAGACCTGTTGAGAGTCAAGGCACCAACTATATTCGTAACTATGAGAGCTGAGAGATTAAGGATGAGTTACCAGCTATTTATAGTAACAGTTTAAAGAACAAAAGTAGACTAGGAAAGAAGCTTCTGCTAAAGGAAGTGCAATCTGTCCCCTTTCCAGACAACCTCTGCCAAACCACCAAATTTCATTAATCCTAAGATAAAAGGTCTAAGTCACAGCAACACTGAAATTTTCAGTTCATCACAAAACTTCAAAGCTTCATGGGACTGATTCATTGATTTCACAACTTAGCACATTACTTTTTACAGCTCATAGAGGAGCACAGCTCACACAAATGGTCATTTAGGAATTATCATGTGAGTTTCTGTCAAGCAGTAAAGGGCTCAAGGATTTTACTCTTTAAGATGCTCCCCAGACTCTGAGCTTTACGTACTCACAGCAAGCAAAATGCTTTCCAGGTATTTGCAATAACCTGTGTCACATTTACTGAACACCTCCAGCTTCACTGATTCTCCAATCTCTGGCACTCCTCCGCAACTTTCAACCATCTCCCAAGGCATTCCTTTCATACCAAAAGAAATTACTCTATTTCTTCCATTGGGAGGATTAATAACATCCATTAAACTTTTCTGCACTCCCATCCACTGAATGTCCTGCCCCTCCCTCCTCTCTACCCACTCTTTTCTCAAAATACCAACTTCTCATAAAGTAAAATCCCTCCTCCTGAATAAAGCTTTAGTTTCCTCATTATCTACCCTGAAGAAAACTGTAATTTTAAGAAAGAATACATTTTAAATACTTTGTATAATACTGCAGAAATTTTATGCAAAAGAACACCTTTATCCTGAAAGAATTTAGAATCAAATCACTTTGGTCTGGAACAGAGGTATTGGGACCTACGTTTATGAGCATATAGAAGGTTTCGACATTTAAAGGACAGCAGAACCTGGGATGGTCTAGCATTCTATTCTGCAGCCATCTACCCGTACACACACATGTACATATAAATATATAAACAGACACCCACTCTCCCAGGGAGGAGGATGACGTATGTCAGATTTTAAAGTGTTACCTGGTATCATAAATCAAGCCAATATAACCTTAAAATGGTCAAGCCATCAGGAGAGGTAGTCTGGTGCACGCTGTGACACAAGCCTGGAAGAATGAAGAATCTCAGAGTTGCAGAGGGTGAGGAACGTTACTCCCCAGGGGAAACTTTGAAAACGTCTCGTCTGGACCTTTCAAGTCGGGAGAGCAGAGGTGTGAGTCTTAAAACGGAGGTATGCTTTCAAAGCATTCTCGTTCTGCAGCTATGACTCAAGGATGAATGGAGCTTGAGTTTACCGAAGCACCAAAATAATTCCCTAATGGGTAGTACAACACCCTAGCAGAATGTGAAAGTCAGTGTCAAATGTCAAGCCCAGCACTTCATGCTAAGCAAAACACAATTTCGATTTTTGGTAGAGCAAGCTAAGCTTTTTACATAAAACATGTGATCTAACCTGAAGTAATCAATCCTGATAGGTAAAAGAGAAACGCCTGGTTCATCTAAGCAGAAAGCCCCAAGGTTATGAAAAAATCTCTTGTCAATTTCTTCTCATCACTAAACAACTTGATAAGGAACATGCTTTTTGACAGAGCCTCAAGCTGTTACACAAAAACATTTAAAGATGAAGAGCTCTTCAATGAAAAATCTCCTCTAGCTCCAGAGATCTGCCTATTCCATAAGACATACAGAGGAAAAAACACAGACAGTGAGAAAAAAAAAATTTAAAAAAAAAAAGAAGAAGAAAAAGGAGTGGGGGAGAGAAAAGGGAGTGAAATGCTTCATAACTCTACCAGGAAGGTAATTATGAACAGATTACAATTGATTTTCTATCTATTTTCTAACTGAAAATAACTACAGTTTGAGGCCAGGAAGTAAGAAAAATGACTCTGAGTCTTATTACATCATCTCACCTCTGCTTTTTTTATAGTCTACTTTTAACATATAATTTAGCAATTAAAATGAAATGTCGATTCTTTCAAGCATAAAAATATGGGCTCGTTCAATTAATGGGTTTCTTGATTCAAACATATGGTAGAAGTGGTACTTTTATTGTAAATATTTAGCAAGCTTGGAGACATGAGGCATTTTACACATAACTATACATGATAAGAGATATAAAGCATCACTCTATAACTTCAGTCCAAGGACAGAAACACTTCAGTCTCTTCATAGAAACAACTCACTGGAGTCTATGTACAGTATCTGTTTCTTACAGTAGCTCAGACACAGTTTTCAGGACCCCAAGGCAAAAAACAAAGTGTAATCACTTCAATCATCAATAAGGCCGTTGGCTAGCTCCCATGGCAACAAACACTTTGGAAATGACTGAATTATGAAATATCTCTTGAATAACTTAGAAAAACTCTTATCTATGACTACTTAGCTACATGTGGAACATTGCTTCAGAGAACAGCAAAAGCAGTAGAATAATATTTACAGAAGAGGAAAAGCAGAAGTTTTACATAACACATTTTCTAACCTTCCTCCTAGTTACTATAAACCTCTCTCCCCCTTTTTTATTACTGTTACTGCCTCTGATGCATTTCAATTTTTAATAATTATTTGAAATACAGATTATTAAGAGATTGATCATTGGAGGCTGAGGCTAGCAAAATTCAGATTATGATCTATTTTAATTAAAAAATAAAGTACAACCAGGGGAAAAAAAAAACTCAGACTCCTTAGTTCTCAAGGGCAGATTTTTTTTTTTTACTAACTGGTTCAAGACAGAAGTTAGGGAGATGATTCAGAAAATACCAAACAAGATTTTATGACTCCTGTAATGAAAGAAGTCAGACTAAATCACGCATCTCTTTCCTATCAAATGGAGTTGCATAGCTGTAGCCATTTCTGAGGACAACAAAAACTGACCTGAGCCGGACAAGTTCCTCATTTTACTTCACACTGACTTTGAACTGCTTTTTCTCCAGCTTGCCTGAAGAGTACTTTCAACTGCATGTAGCATGTATAAGACCTCACAAAATAAAATATCGCAAGGTTTTTGACTTACCTATGTGAAACTGAACAGTAAATATATAGTCAATAGATTTCATGAAATATCTAACTGCATCTCCAATCTTTTCAAATCTCACCAACTGCAGGCCTCCTAGTTTTCTTCAAAAATGTCAACAGCTCTGGTACACCAACAATGTTTTTAAGGGTTGGTACAACCCAGAGAAGCAGGCAGCGAAATCACTGCAGCAGTGTTGTTCAGCACAGCAGTCAGCATGAAATGCACAATCTGCACAGATGAGTCAAGTCTGGATAATCCCTTCATGCTCTGTCAGGTTGAGAGTATGGGGTTTGTTTTTAAATTGCATACCTTCAATAAACTCCACTTCTTCGCATTCACATTTTAACACAATATTTTTAATGCGTGTTCTGATTTGCAGATGTGTAAAAATACTGCTAGTGGAGTTCTGTCTGTCAGGATCTCATAAACACGAACTGCTTTTTAAAAAGGATTGCAAATAGTAATGGTAATTGCAGCTCCACTAGTTGACTGCTGCTCAGAAGTCTGGTATAGTAATAAAGGTGTAATAATCATGGTAAGATCTGTAGAGAGATGACGTACTTCGAATTGGTTCAACTACATCCATTAGGAAAAAACAAAAAGTAAGTTTTTGAATTTTCAAGAGTAAGTGGTCTAATTAATAAAGAAAGAAGGGGGAGCAGGGAGAGAGAAAACAGAAAATTTTCCCCCTAATTCCCTAAAATACTATTAAATGTGTTTTACACTGACATAACAAATTCTCTTTAAAATGCCAACATGCTTGAGTTCAGATTCATTCATGACAGATTACACTCTGTTGAAGTGTAGTATCACCCGGGAGCATTGCCAGTTAGAAAACTCAGTTCACTAAGATATATCTAATATAATCCTTGAAGAAGTCTTATTGTCAGCTCAGTGGCTTGCTATATAGGCAAATGCTACATAGTAAGGAGACAGTGGAAGAGGAAGTACCCTGCCAGTTTGAGAACCCAGACATACTTGAATGGTTTATTTTCCTTCCAGATCAAAAGACTGTGCTACCGCTATCTTAAGTATGTTGTTAATCACATAACCCTAAGAGCCGCAATTATGAGTTATGTCTCCGCTTTGCAAACACAGATCAAGAGGACAAGACACAGTAAACATGACATTTCAATACATCTGTTGTTCAAGAAATGTGCTCTGCTGTTTAGTGAGATGGATTTACTTAACCCAATTTTCGGCAACACCATGCCTTAAGGGCTATTTGGCCCTGTCAGACCCGAGCCAGGCACGGGAGTCAGCCAGGGCCAGGTCCGGCTGCAGAAGGTGCTGCACAAGCACAGCCCGGCGGAGTTTCCTGCCCCGGGCATTATAAAATAGCGTCACCGCTCCACAAAACTCTACATGCCCGGCGCTACTCAGACATGCCTGCAGAATTACACCCCAAACACACAGGTGATTGAAAATTAATTTTTAGGAGAAATTACGACTCAGAAGCCACCGCCAGATCTGAGAATGATGAAACCAACACTTATTACGGTTCGGTTAAATAGAGCAAGCCAAATTATGCAGCCTGTCCTCTCACACAAAGCGGAGGGAATAAATCTACTACGCTTTCGTCACAGAATTATTAAAAACAAAACATCCACAAAAACAAGCCCAAAAGTTAGAAGCAGAGAGGACGGCAGGGTGGGTAGAGTACCTGGAACAAGTTTTAAATTCCTTGCCGGGCTCCCAGTGCGCGCGGGCACGCGTGTCCCCAGGGCAGCCGCAGCTCCGGCACGGCCGCGGGCGGGGCGCGGTGCGGGCC
>VWYP01008896.1:0-42132 GCA_013400435.1 Pycnonotus jocosus | reverse complement strand
CGGGGGGCACCTGGTTCCGGGGCGCCACGAAACCCGGCGGGGGAACCGCCCAGCCCGGCCTCGGCAGCGGCCGTGGGTGCTGGGCAAGCCGAGGGACACGGCTCACCCCCCGCGCCATGGGTTCCAGCCGCGGTGAATTCCCGAAGGTTGCCGCGGTGCCCCCCTCCCTAAACGCCGCTACGTTACCGGCTGGGGCCAGCGGGGAGGGCCTGGGCGGCGCGGGCTGGGCTGCTGATCCTCCGGCCCGGCAAAGGTCCGGCCGCCATCGGAGAAAACCTCCGGGTGCTCCCGGCGATCGCTGTGCAAGTGTCCCTGTGCCCCGCCGCCCCGGCTGGGCAGGTGGAGAGAGGGCGGTCCGAAAGCTTTTCGCAAGGATCACGAACTCCGTGTGTGACAGAGTTGGTAGGGACCTTAATTTCCGTCCCGTGTTCTAATTACGAGATGTTTCCTCCCACCCCGCAGTTACTTTTATGCAGTTGAAGTAATCTACTTTCACCATCCCACCCAGCCTTCTGGGATTCTGCCGAGGCGGCTGAGCGCCAGGAGCTGCTTAGAAGATATGAATGAAAGTCTGGTGGTGTGATTACGGCTTGTAGCTGATGGAGCATATCGTATACACGATAAGAAACACAGCCATTGCTACTCACAGGCTGCATATGTGTGTGTATGTATAGAGAGATATATAACTGTTACCTGCTCCTATTTTGTTATTGACATTTGTAAAAACCTCTTCTGGTACCCAGCAGAAAATCAGGCTAAATTTTAAAAAATTTGCATCCAATTTACACAAATTCTACACAGAAATATGAGCCCAAAGGGCCACTTTGCAGGGATTATTTTTTTCAATAAAATGTGATAGATTTGCCTGGACATAAGACTATGGAGGCACAGGGCTATGTTGCTTTCCTATATGTTTCCACAAATCCTCCCTCTTAGAGTTGACATAGCCTGTGGAATAATGGCATGATTTTGTTCATTTGAATCATTCATTACAAAGTCTGTTGAATTTTTCAGTGGCTCTCATCCCCAACCTAGGCACAAGTTTGGAGGGTTCAGTTCATGATCCAAAAGGCTACCTCTCTCCCCTGATTAGTTTACTTAGCTGTACAGAAGGATTTTGTGGCCTCTAGTTAAAAAATTAAAATACTTGTTCCCTCGGTCCCACATGCTGGTACTGTTTCAGAGCCAGAGAGGTGTCCAAATGTGACTATGAATATTAATTTTATAGGGGAAATGGGTGAAAGCAAGATGAAAGAATGAGACATTTGTAGTGCTACTTTGCTGCTTATTATGGATGCCTTTGCCGGTGATTGAGGAGCATATGAGTCAGTTAAAAGCATTGCAGTGCTGGAGAAAATGATTCTCAATTATCAGAATAAGAGAGAACAGAGCAATACGGAATTGATTTTGAAACTACTTAAAACCATGAGAATTTCACATTAACTTCTTTTTTCTTAGTATACTATAGCTCCTCCTGAGTTTGTCTAAAGGGTCTTTTTGACCTCATCTCCTGTACAGAAGATCTTGTGATTCTGTAAACCTACAGTACATTGTGAGTGATTAAAACATGCCACTCATATTCATGAGTTACGTCTGCTCAAATGGCAGGACTACTCAGAATGAAGCTGCTTGATGTCACTGCACTGCTCGTTGGTAAAACCTCATTTCCTCCTTATTGCCTCAGGAAACAACTTGCTTCTCAATTAAAATCGAAACAGGATTTTGACTTGGGAGTCAGAAACCAGGATTTTTCTGTTCTGTGACCACACCCCCACAATATGGGTTTTGAAGAAGGGATTGTAAATATTAAAAGACTTTCTCAGGGTAGGACAGTCAGTGGCTGGGGATTTATACACCTTCAGAACTTCCCACATCTCTTTCTTCCTTCTCCATTGTATGTCCCCATTCATTCCTACATCACTCTTCTTCAGGTTTTGCTGAAACTCAGGACTTCCATGGCTTCTTTGGGACTTTCACATGTTTCACAACACTTTCCTGGTCAGCTAATGAAAGAAAAAGTTGTTAATAGATGAGAACGTACTCACGGGATTAGTCAGTACTTAAAAGCAAGAAAAGGGAAAATTGGAGGAGCTGCCCTCTTTGGAAACCAGAACCTCCTTTGTTTCCAGAATCTGTATTGGCATAACTACAACTTAATATAGAATAGCAAAAGTTTATAAACAATACTTTTTCTGTAAAACTGATCTCCTGTATGTGTTAACTCTGATTTCCCTTCTGTCTTCCTTATCAATCTCTGTCAAGTCAAACTTTCATTTACAGCTCTACATCAGCTTTCTCTCTTTTTAGTATAAGAAATGCACATTCATCTTTTCAAAATTTCTTTACCTTCTTAGTTATGTTGTGCATCAACTATTTTCCATTACTTGAATGTTTTCTGCCTCACACAGGGAATGGCTCTTTTATTCCTTCAGTTGTCCAATGCACTGGCCAGCCCCTGTAATTGAACCTACTCCTCACCCTCTCAGCCTGGGAAACCTGCTTCTATCCACAACAACCTGCTTCTAAAGGTAAGCTCCCAAACTCTCTTGATCCACCTTGTGGTGCTTGAGACTATCAGATGTGCCAGAGCAGATAACTGATTTCAGCATTATGTCATCAGTATCAGTGCCTGTTGCTTTTGTCTTCTTACGTAACTTCTTTACTGATTCTGAATGTTAGATCCTGAATGTTAAATGTATTTCTTATAAAAAGGCGACTTTCTATATTGGTCTTTTCTATAGAAAGTTGGCTTTCTGCATTGGTTGGTTGAGTACTTTTGCCAGGTAGACACTTATCCTTTCCTTTCACTTAACTACAATTATAGTCCCTGATTTCAAACTAACATCCTTGAAATATCCAAATGGTTTGTCAGCTTTTTGTTTAACCTTCACCTGGCATTGTCTTACCTTTTTTAGCCTTCACATTTTGTCCAGATATTTTTTCATCTGAGAATCTTGTGCTGCTTCTGCCATTATTTGCGTGGAAAAGCCTACGTACTTATATGACAAAGCTGCTACAACAATGTACATTTTGTTAATTTATGTTACCACAGCAACTGAGTCATGCAAAAATGTTTCATTGTTTGGTATTGCACTTTGGCATTCTGATAGAAAGCTAGGGGAACATAGTGTTTAGCTGCTTTGAAGCTGGGTCTGAACTAGGTAGATAACTGTGCCTATCGAATAGGTATCAATAGCTGCTGTCAAAATGGGCTTACCAGGTAGGATCCTGTAGGAATCGAAATCCAGTTCTGTTCATTTCTGTGAGGAATTGCAGGCATGCTGGAAGAGGGGATTCTAGAAAACATAAGACACAGGTTGTGGGGACAAGAGCAATGAGCCTAGCCAAGTATAAAAAATTGCACAAATTCAGGAAATGAGCAAAGGGTGAAAGAGTAATGTCATCTGAAAGAGTAATGTTCCAGAAAAGAATCTGGTGTCTACGATAAATCACAAGCTGAGTATGAGTAAGCAATGTGTTTTCCTGGCAAAAACAGTAAACATTCCAGGAAGATATAGATGTGGGGAGAAATCTGTGGGCTCTACTCAATATTGGTAAGACATCAGTGGAAGGGCTAATTTTCTGCACCACAGCTCAAGAGCATTGTGAGCCAACAGGAGTCAGTGCAGTTGGCAACAAGGCTGGACAGAGGACTGGGAAGACTGAGGAAGCTGGAGTTGTTTAGGCTAGAGAAAAGAAGGCAAAAGACAGACATGCTAAGACTCTTCATATACTTAAAAGGCCATTGCAAAGAGAAGGGCAATCATCTATTCTTGGTAGGTAGGGTAAGATGTAATGGACTTAAATTGCATCAAGGAGAAAAAGCTTTTCTAATGGTAACATTAGTGAGGCACAGCTTTATGTCACAGGGTGTAATGGTGTCTCTGTTACTGGATGTCTTAAAGTATGTACTGGACAAATATTAAGTACTATTGATCTGGCATTGGAATTGGAGGATGGACTAAGTGACTAGTCAAGGTCTTGTTACAGACCTATTTTTCTGTGATTACATATAATCTGAGGCTTCTCATTAATTATTGTTTCTTTATCCAGTCCCATTGTACATTCTGTTTTCTTTCCAAAAGTCATATCCCTGGTCATCTCTCTGTTTTCTGAAGGACAAAAGAATGTTTTGTGCCTTTTTTCTTTCTGTGTAGTTAAAGGCCAAAGCTTTTCTTGGTTTTTTTTTTTTGGTAGCCCACAACAGACACAAACTGATGAGTTACATTGCATTTTACTGCTGGGATAACTATTATAATTACAAGTGAGTCAAACATGCAATAAAAATTATTTCAATAACTGTTGTCAGTCTATTCAGACTCAGCCTACATAAAGTGTACAAAATGTTAACATAAATCTGAGATTCTCTAGTCATATACTAGAAAAAATAATTAATAAAATGTTACTATATTCCAGACCAATCTAATGCACGTAATCCCAAATTCTCTGATCTGCACTGACAAGCACCCATGAAAGTTTTTATTGTAAACTGTACTATGTTACTTATTTTTTAGGCATGATTTGGTTTTGAAAATTCTTGTATATTTAAAAAACTTCATTCACTGCTATGTTTCAGTTTAAAATAGCTTATATCAAGAATAATTGGCATTTGTTTACTTGGCAGGTCTGTTCAACAGACAACATTCCTGAAAGGTTTGCTGGGTTGTTTTGTTTTCCTTGGCCATGTTTTCTAAGTAGGTATTACTTTTTTCTACAAACTTGTGTTTATAGCCCTAAATCAGCATCTCTGTCAGAACAGATCCATGTGTGTTTTGGGCATAAAAAAAGCCATTGCAATAATTGCCAATGCTAAATACTTAATTTCCTAAGCTTTTGAAGCTTAGGAAAGCGTCAGAAGTTTAAACCTACTCTTTTTCACCTTAACAACAACTTTGCAAAAGTATGCAGTCATTTTATCATGCCAAAGAATGACAATTTTCTTTCTGTAATGATTTTTGTTAAATATTAGTAATGTGCTTTTCTTCACGGAACATGTGCTGATCCACATATTCATAGGTGATGGAGAAGAAAAAGTGAGGGAAAAAGTGCCAAAATTTCTCTATAATATTGAATTTCTCAAGGTCAAATAAACCTAAATTCCAAAATGAAGAACCATTGACTTCAGTAAGGCCAAGGATATTGGAATTGTGATGAAAGTGTCAATGTGGCTAAAAGAAATACATATTAAGAAAAGAATAGAAAATATGCTGTATAATTATGCCCCTATTTATGATGATCCTGTTTTTTATATGCCACAAGCACTTCCTGCCTTCACATCTCAGAAGAGATACAGTGGAACAAGAAAAAAGTAACATGGGTAATAAGGGATATGGGACATCTTTTCCATGAGGTGTGGCTAAACAGAAAGTTCTTTTAGCCTGGAAAGGACACGGCCAAGACTAGGCATGAGAGGGATCTGTAAATTATGGATGGCACAAACCCCATGAATTGAGTATCAGTCACAACACAGGACTGCCACAACACGGCTCACTCAACACCTTTCTGTATGGCAGAAGACTCACCCCCATGAGGCTTTTACTGCTCCACCTGGGGTGAGGGTTCAGAAAACCACAAAGTCCAGAGCTGAAAGCACACTGCAGTTCCAGAAGGCATGCCAAGGGGAACACAGGACTGCCACAACATGGCTCTGTCCACACCTTTCTGCTTAGCACCAGGCTCAGGCCTGATGTTACTGTGCTGCCTAGGGTTAGGGTTCAGAAAATGACAAAGCCCAGAGCTCCAGGGAATCTGTAGGCAATGAAGGCATGCCAAGGGGAACACAGGACTACCACAACATGACTCCTTCCACACTTTTCTGCATGGTACTGATAGAGGCAGTAGGACTCACACTAAATAAATCTTCAAACATCAGCACCTTGTTATCTAAAAGTCCTTCATACCTTTTTCTTTGTAGCCTCCTATGGGCAGCTCTTGCTCCTTCTCTCCTTATCCCTTCCTTCTGCACTTCTGACTAGCTCCTTCCTGTCCCTAGCACAGCCATCTAACCCTGTCTGTCCCTCATATGACATCTTATCCTTTCTGTCCCTCTCATGACCTCCTGTTGCTTCCTCCTCACAGCAGGGCCAGCAGGCTCCAACTAACCACTCTACCAGCTAACTCACTCTTTTATCACATCCATAGCTGTGAGGGCAATGCTGTTCCCACTGTTTGGTAATTAACAGCTGCAATATTTTAAGGGAAAGATTGCCTTCAGCACTATCTCTGTCCTCCCACGTGGCACCAGCCTCAGCCCCAGGCTGCTGTTACTGCTCTGCCCAGGGTTAGGGTTCTGCCCAGGGTTAGGGTTCAGAAAACCACAAAGCCCAGAGCTCCAGAAGCTTTTAGCTTCAGAGGGCAAGCCAAGGGGGCACAGAACTGCCACAACACGGTTCATCTGTCTTCATATTGGAGCTGTGGAGCATCAGATATTATTGTCAGATGCAGTTTTCAGAGACACAAAAGGGAACGTTTCCTGCAACTATCCACTATTTCAGAAAGCATGTGGATATGCCCATGGAATAAAAATTCATTTAGAGCTGTTAAAGCTAAAGTGCAGAGATCTGTATTTCAGTATGTCCCTAAGGGAGGCCCAACTTCCATCCTTGCTGGAGCCTTCACACATTTGTGTAATTCCTGTGTTTGGCAAAAGGCATCTCCAGCTGGCCACTCTCAGAGAGAGATCCTGGGCTGGACTAAGACATATGCCATAGTGTGAGCATTCTTACTTTGTTGTTAATTTGCCTGCTGGCTGAGAAGTCTGTGACAACCTTTGACTTGTGTGGGTCTTTGCCTCTGCAGCCTTACAGCACTGCAGGAGACACATCCTGGGAAGTGATCAAAGGAATAAAGAGGAGGCAGGAATCTGTCTTTGATACATAATTTTTTTTAAACTAAACTAAAAAAAAAAAAGGAAGAAAAAGAAAAAATTTGCTTCTCGCATCCTTGGACACAGTCAAGCATGGACAGATACCTGATGCTGTTATCACCTTCTCCTGCGTCCTCATAAAGCCAAGCAAATTCTTAAGGCACTTTAAGGCCACAAAAAGGGTCAATAATTCTGGGGGTGGGGGAAAGAGTGAAGAAATTCCCTTGCTGTGCTTGCCAGAGAGTGAATTAAGTGGATGCAAAACTACTTTCTGCATCTGGGAGACATCACAGGGCATCCCTGAAGTGAGTCAGGGCAGGGGTCGTGCTCACTGTTATCAAAATTTTCAGAGCATCAGCAAGAAAGAGAAGTATCAATTGTCAACATATCCAGAGTTATGATTGAAAACTAGCATGGGAATTTTCTTCACTGCAGAACACAAGAAAGTATGAATTCGATGCTTGAAAAAGTCAGACTGACAGGAATATGAAACAGGCTTTCAATTAGCAGGATGCATACGTGTTGGCTTCTGGAGACCAGGAAGGGTACCAGTCACCTCAAGCAGCGACTTACTGGGAAACTGTGAGACTATATAGGTAGAGGAAGAAAGCCAGTGCCGAGGCATTCTTCCTATCTGTGATCCCCTCTGGGATGTGAAGAACACTGGTAGAGGTTGATGGAGTAACCCAGCAGTTAAAAAAACCACAGTTCAGGGAGGTTTTTATTTACCCCATATATTCATCTATTGTGACTGTCATACTGTGGTTTAGTGAATAAGGCAAGAAGGATAGGGAAGTGTAAAATGATCTCATACCATGTATTTAGTATTGGTTATTTGTATTTTGAAGCAATGAAAATTCAAGCAAAAGTAGTTGCAACAACATTTCAAATTTTGAAACAAAAAGGTTTAAACATTGAGCAGTTTTGCATTTATACATTTTACAGTATTTTTGTTAAGTACAATAATTCGTGCTTCCATCTTTAGTTGGGGTTTTGACTCCTTGATTAGGAAGAAATTTTCACTGAAATTTCCTTTCGTTTATCTGAAAATATTTTAAATGCTAAAAATTCAAGTGAAAGAGCACTTGAGAGATAATTTTCAGATGCTCAAATGTTTTATTTTCTTCACAGCTGGCAAAAATTGCCAGAAAATTACAGAGGAACAAACTCTTTTCTGTTCTTCTGCAACCAGTATGACTCTAGTCACATTCTGGTGTTTCACCAGGTAGCATTTGTATTATAAGTTTTATACCTCAATACTGTGAGAAGTTGGTGTTTCTTTAAGGTGAAGTGATACCATTTTGTTTCCTTCATTGTGGTGAAATCTGATCTTACTGATGCAACCCACCCCACCAAACACCAATGCTTGTGCTTCTTTTTGTTCATGGAGGGGGGTTAGTTTTATTTCCTATAGAGTTCTATTTCATAACGGCTCAGAAATTAACACAACAGCTACCACAAATGAACAAAGTGGCTTTTGGCTGCAGTGAAAATACAATTTTTTCAGGAACTATGCAATTTGCCCAGAAGCTGCTGACAACATGCTAGCATTTTCTTAGTGGTTTTGCATATCATTAATGAGAATGCAGTAATAGCTTCTCTCCTAATGATTGCTGTTCTTTATACCTCATCTCCTTGGAGATGACAAGCTCTACTTTCTTTATTCCCTCCATTTATATAATTTTCTGCCCTCTTGTTTTGAACAAAGACCAGAAAGCAAGCAAGTATTGAATTCTCTCAGTATTTATTAATTCATTATAATTGAGACAGGAATGCTATCATAGTTGGGACTGAGCATCCATGTTGTCAGACTTTGTTTTGCTTTGATTTCTTTAACAATTTTTGAACTAGTGGATGCCCCATCCCTGGAAGTATTCAAGGCCAGGTTTGATGGAACCTGGTCTAGTGGAAGGTGTCCCTCCCACAGCAGAGGGATTAAAAGTAGATGGTGTTTAAGGTCCCTTCTCACCCAAACCATTCTATGAATTTGTGATTGTAAGCAGAATGATAGAAATCATAGAAAATAGTATGAGAAGAGACATTATTTGGCCCATCATTATACTCCACAGCAGAATCAACTCCACGTAGATTACTGCTGAAGGTGTTTGTCCTACTTCTAGATAATGTGTGTTGATGGAGACACCATATATACTCTGTAGCCAAAATTGCCTAATACTGACTGCTCTGTACTGTTTTCATAGTTTCCCTGGGAAATGCCTTTCAAATAATCATCAGGGGATTAATTCTCTAACTGTATGTGTCTACAGGTATATATCTACAAATACTGTAGGCTTCTAAGTTTCTGCTAGAAGAAGTGGAGATATGGATTGTTCTTTGTCTAGAGATGGGCCTTTAGACCTGTCTGAGATGGAATGTCTAAACTGTATTGAAGACCATTCCACTCTGTCTCAGCCATAGGACAAGGATGGAGAGCATTTTATTTCTTTCCTCTATGTTGTGTCTTTTACCCTTATTTTTCATGTTGCTTCTCGTCTTCTAAAGGCTAAACCAGTCGCTATTTTGTTAAACACTGTTTATTTTCAGCTCATCCTTTTTGTTCCTCTTTCAATCCCTTTAGCTGGTTCACACAGTTCCCATAATAAGGAACTTGAAACCAAACACATGGTGGATGAGAGAATATATGGCATTAAACATCCTCTGTGACAACCTCAGCTCATCTTTTAGGAGGGTGGGTGAGGAACTTGATCAGAGGAAAAACCCTGTCCAATTACATCACCACTGAAGCAAAAGCAACACATGCAGCTCTGCATTGCTCACTTCAGGCTGTGCAGCTGAGCACTGCATACCTGTGAGCCACAAGGCCTGGTAGGAGAGTATTGAAATCAGCAGGCACCACATCAGCTAAAGAGTGCTGGCTCTTTCCCGATGTTTTATGTCTACAATGCTTTAAAAAACGTGCATGCAAAAGCAAGATGCCCGAAGTGCTCTTTTATTGTCTTTATTGTAGGTTTAAGAAGGTATCAGCTTCATTCTTGAAGTTGTGGAGTAAATTTTCAGATTAACATGTGAGGGAGGAATACTGAGAGGATTTTTTGCATATATCTGAAAATTAAGTTGATCTAAAAATATGATCCATTGTAGTTCATTGTTCAGAAATATTACTCTTTTCAGTTCTATTTTTATAAACAGCTTAAATAATAGTTCCTTAAAAAATTCCTTATTGCTATAGTACATCCTATGATGGAGGATAATTGCTTCTGAATCTTCTACTTGTTCATCTGTCAATCAATCTATATGAAACTCAGAACAATTTTGTGAGAATTACAGAACAAACTTCAGGTAGAATGAATTGTCTCAGGTCAAATGAAATACAAAGGAAAATGAAATATGAATGACCAGACTGATGTTAGGACTGTGGGAGAATGCATGAGTATCTGCAAAGAGCATTTGGGATAAATCCATGCTACTTTCATCACACCTTAAGTTTAATAGCATTATGATACTAATAATGACCTGGGATTCCGAATTTCACATGATTATCATTGGTTTAGAGAAATCATCAAAGTTTCAAGGATAAAACTAAGACTGAACACAGAAAATTTATTTCATGTGCTGTTGCTAGTGTTTTTTCATCTAGAAACTTTGTATTTAGCTCCTGCTACTTTGATATTCTAGGTTCAAAGTCATCTGAGAGGAAAGATAGGACACACTGGTGTTTGTGAAGACAGATGAATTAATTTTTCAAGTATAGACTCTCCTTGCACCTCCAGATCCCTAGGGCAGAGCCTACTGGAATAAGTGTTTTTGATCAGTTGTTTTGATGCAGACCTTGGATGGGTCCCATCTATGGGACCTGACTGATGGACTGAAGGCTCTTATGTAAAAAATCTGAGTATTCTTTGGTTATGTGCTTCTGAAATTGAAGATGAATCAACATCTTGATAGAACACACTTCTGTTTAGTGGTATTATCTAATAATATAAAAGATTTTCCACTGGTACCATAGTGCTTTGTGTTCATGTTGCTATTCATTAACAAATCTCTCCTGCAGTGTTCTCTTACTGTTGTTACTCCTACTTGATATAATTTAAAAATTAAGTTATTGGCAAATCAGAATCAGTTTACTCATAGAACCACAGAATCACAAAATACTCTAAGCTGGATGGGATCCAAGAGGATCATTGAGTCCGACTCCCGGCCCTGCACAGAACTATCCTCAAGAATCACACCATGTGCTTGAGAGCATTGTCCAAATGCTCCTCGAACTCTGCCAAGCTGATGCTGGGACCACTTCCCTGGGGAGCCTGTTCCAGTGCCCAACTACTCAGTGATGGGAAAAGAACCTTTTCCTAATACCCAACCTAAACCTCCTCTGAAACAGCTTCAGGCCATTCCCTTGGGTCCTGTCACTGGTCACCACAGAGAAGAGATGAGTGCCTGCCCCTCATGAAGAGGCTGAAGATTGCAGAGAGGTGTCCCCTCAGTCTCCTCTTCTCCAGGCTGAACACACCAAGTGACCTCAGCCGCTCCTCATATGGTTTCCCCTCAAAGCCTTTCTCCACCCTCGTTGCCCTCCTTTGGACACTCTCCAATAGTTCAGTGTCTTTCTTACATTGTGGCACCCAGAGCTGCCCCCAGCACTGGAGCTGAGGCTGCCCCAGCTCAGAGCAGAGGGGACAATCCCCTCCCTTGCCCAGCTGGCCATGCCAGGGCACTCCTGAGCACTGTGATGTACAACTGCTTCTACATTTCTCCCTGGCCTTTGGGGTTTGGGTTTTGTTTTTATAAGGCTTTACATTGTTCATGACTTGCTGACATAAAGGACATTTTATTTCTTCCAGTTATTCAGTTATTATTTATTGTTTATATTATTGCTACACTTGTTAATAGTAGTACGAGGGCTTGTTCTGAATGTTGTATAGGGAATGAAAAGAGGATCTCTGTGCCCTTCATAGCACACCTAACTTAGAACAAGAGGAGACAGTACCACAGTCAGAGGCATGTGATCTGAACAACCATTAGTTTTGGAGGTATGAAATGAGAAATTTTAAGATTTACATGTAGAAAGTTCCATCTTTTTCATTTGAAAGTGACTTTTCTACTGAAACTGTATGATGAAAAAACTCCAAATCATCAAAACTGAACTGAAATCACTCTTTAAGCTCTGGGGGTTTTGTGTGTTTTTTTGAGTGGGTTTTTTTGTTGTTTTGGGGTTTTTTTTGTTGTTGTTGTTTTTTTGTTTTTGTTTTTTTTGTTTTTTTGTTTTTGTTTTTTTTGTTTTTTTGTTTTTGTTTTTTTTGTTTTGTGTTTTGTTTTTTGGGGGAAGGGGGTTGGTTTTCTTTCTTAGCTTTTGTTTTGTTTAGTTTCAGGGGATTTTTTGTTGTTGTTTTGGGGGGGGGGGTTGGTTTTTTTTTTTTGTTTTGTGTTTTGTTTTTTGGGGGAAGGGGGTTGGTTTTCTTTCTTAGCTTTTGTTTTGTTTAGTTTCAGGGGATTTTTTGTTGTTGTTTCGGGGGGGGGGGTTGGTTTGTTTTTTGGGGGTATTTTTTGGTCCGTTGATACAAACACTGTTTATCTGATTAGGAGTGGAGAATTTTTCTCAGTTCCTGAAATTTTTTTTCAGGAGGGAAAATCATTTGCAATTTGCTTCTTCCCCAGAGGACGGTGGGATAAGGGAAGGCTCTTCAGATTTTGTAGCATAGACTTCACAAACCAAGGGTTGCATACTGTAAACTCTACAGCTTTGGATCAATATTGAGCAATTCATAGTCAATCTCCCTGATTTTACCTACTTCCAAGTAATATATAATAGTAATTACTAAGCATGTCACAAGTACTTTTCAAAATTTAAGGTTAACAGTGGTGTGTTAAAGGACATCTCTTTAGAAGCACCATGAGATACAAACTGAAAGCATGGCTCACCACTTAGCATTTGAGAGGTAGGACTTGGAAAACACCCTGACCCTGGTTCTCTTTTTTTTTTTTTTTTTCATTGCCAAATGTCATGATAATTTCAGTTACCACTCTTGCTTTTACTTGATATTTGTCCTATCTGTAATTGGTCTGAATTTTTTTGAGCACTGCAAACTATTGAACTTAAGGCAGAGTGACACTAAGTAGGGTTGATTCTGTCTTAGCAGATTTGTTATTGTTTGGGCAGTGTTGTGGGGTGAAATCTTACCATTTATTTAAAAATGGAGATGTGAAAAGATGAACACCTTAGAGAGGCATAATAATTTCCAATTTGGTGTTTCAGTATGTCCTACTGCAGAACTGGCTGGCTTGATTGCTCTGTGGGCAATTTGTCCAAATTACTTATGCAAAACATGATTTGAGAGGGTGGCATCTTAGGCAGAGGTGAAAAAACAGCTCAGAAATCCTTTCCTAACCCAACCCCATGCTAGGCCTGCCCTAAAAAGTGATCTTTTAATCTTTCAAATGTCTTCAAGTCTCCAAAAGTATTCCTACACTTCACTGTGTATAGAACACATTAGCTACAATATATTGTGATTGCCTACATGGTTCATGTAAAAATAATAGTGCAATTGTTTATTAAAACCCAGGATTAATTTAGCACAGGTCTAGAGGAATGTACATAATGCTGGATGGAAAGCTGCTTCTCTGAAAACCCCCAGCATGTGGGTTTTCAGTAAACGAGAACATTTGGTAAAGTTTCAGTTTTCACAGATGAAAGGTAAGAAAGATTTACATTTATACATAAACATGCACAGCAGGGGGAAGGCTCGTCTGCCTCACAGCTTGCAGCAACTGTTCAAATGAAAATGAACACTTCTGAGGAGCTCTGTTCTGGGAAGAGCTACGGGTCCATGCTGCTCACTGTGCCAATGGCTCCAAGAGCAATACACCTTAGATGTATTCCCAAACACAGGCTGCCTAACAAGCATGTCCTCAGCTTCAAAGGGTTATGGAGTTCAACAACTGTTTATTGATCATACATGAAAGAGCTCAGCAGCTCGTGGTGAAGGTTCCATCATATACCAGAAATATCCAGACTGTGTCCTAGGGAGAGACACAGGTTGGTAATGGAACAACATTAGTACAATTACTAAAGCAGCAGGAGCTGGGCAGGCAAGTAGAGTCTGGGCTGTGTACCTGCCTTGGCACCAGAGCACTTGTATTTCTGATTTTAAAGAAACGTTGCCCAGTTTGGGACAGGCCTCTGTTGCAAAATCCTCAATGGATTTGTCTTACTGGAGGTAAGCCTGTCTTGATTTTTTTTTTTTTTTGAAGGGATGAGCACAGAGCTGCTGTGTTCCTGGGATAGATGGGAGAAATGGTGTTCCAGATTTATGTGATGCTGGAGGATCCTCTTGTTGGGAGGAGTTGCTTGAAGATGACGTTAAACAGCTTGGATTTCATCTCATGTTGGTTGGTGGGTTTTGCTGCAGCCAACAGTCCTGCTTCAGGGGTGTGTTCAGGGAGCTGCTACTGAGGTGTCCTGCATGAGATTTATGTTCTCTTTGAATCCTTGGGTGAGTTTTGATCGACAACCAAACTGTGCCTGTTTATTGAGCAGGAGAATTAATCCCTACCATGGAGAAAAGAAATCCTCAGGCTGCTTCTTAGAGCCATAACCTGTTAGAGATAGAGCTGGGTGTTCCTGGAACAACCTCATGTCATGTGAGAGGGGACCAAGTACTAAAAAGAAATCACAAGATCTTTGCCTCGTGCAGGTCTTACTCAAAAGGGAATAATTTTGTTTCACATTTGCTGCTTTTTAGTAGATAGGAGTAAGACTTTAAAGCAAGAGATTTTTGCCTGATGTCAGCCAGGCCTTGAGTTTAGTCTTATTTTCTCCTGCAAGAGGCATTGCTAACTGAAGAATAGATGCTTGTAGCCTAGGCTCAGCTTAGCCATCTTTATGACACTTTATAGATATCTTGCCGAAAAATTAGCATTATATGTATTAGGACTGGCTGTAGACATTTCTGCAAGAAGGAAGCCTCTTTATATGCTTCTCTAAATGTGTTACTGAAGGCTACAGTTACAGGAGGATGATACTCCAATAATGGTTTACATAGAGTTAAAATTGTATCCTGTTATCCAAGAAGAGCTTGCAGCAAGCCTGAACACAAGTTGCTTCATTTTCTGTTAAAATATTTTCAGATCACCTTCTAGTATTACTGTATGTGTATTTGCATTGTAATTATTCAGTATGTTCCATCTCCCATTTTTGCCCAGGTGACAATCTGTTCTAGGAAAATGCCAGCTCTGGCTTTTTGACACTAGGATATCATGATGTGTACTAGAAAGCTCATAAAACTCCTGACAGTTCTGTGCTGGTCATTGCATATGAAATAACACTTTACACTGAGCAGTTGTTGTCACAAAGTCTTTATTTTGGAGGCTCCTGGTTCAGCTGAGGGAGCAGATTTATAGCGCGGTTTCTCACTGTTCATTCCTGGCTTGATGGCACTTATACTTCACTGCTCTGTTGAGGGGATGTGGAGGAAATGGAGCCTTTATGGAATTTTGTATTTTTAAAAAAATTTATTTCCATTATTGCAAACTGCAATAACTCCAGCTGGTGCTTGTATGTTTTTAAGACCTCTAGCTATTGCCTGTGGGAGGCTTTTAACATATATATATATATATATATACACTTACACATATAAAAATATAAGATTAAATACTTTCTGCATATTCATCTTTGAACTTCTAATTTATTCATTGAGTAGCAATCAAATGAGATGTGTTTTAAAATGTCTTTTTTTTTCCATTGTGCCCTTATAGCTATGTAATATCACAAAGGCTGGCATTACTAACCCATACCATGTAATGTTCTGTGCCTGTTGGTTGTGCTATTTTTTACTTTTCATTCTCAAGAAGTGCAATACTTAATAGATACCTTGAAAAATTGCTCTATCTTGCCATATATTTCTTCATATTTGATGAATGTGGTTTCACCATGAAAGATTTTAGTAGAGGATTATTTTCCCCCTCTGCTTGGTGATTTTGTGCCAATCTTTATGAAATGCTGATGTGTTTTTCTGTCCAGAGAAAGCATTGAATAATGTTATTAACATTTAAGGGGAAAATGACTGATCACAGAGGATTTGCACTAGTGGAAGAGCCTTGTTCACTTCAAATACTGATGAGTATTGCATTAAATAGCAACAAAAAAAGTTATCACAGCCTTATTGCAGTTATTTGCAAACCAGCTGGGGTCAGATAGTCAGATAAGAGTCCCTGAGCTGTTCTATTTAACTATACAGGTGTGCTGTAACAGATAGTCACATGAGCCTCATTGTCTGTATTTATTTGTTGTCTATAATTATTCTCTGTCATGTGAGTTTAGAAAGTATTACAGATGTGCTTCGCGATAAAGCATATATTGAGAAAAGGCTGTGAGAGCCTCAGAGAACCTAGCTGGGGACTGCAGGGTGGAGCACAGTATTTAATAAATCTCTGCCATTTCTTCTTCTACTTAAATGTTCTTCCATGCTCAGCAGAAGTAACACTCAAAAAGCATGGAGAAGTTACTGGATGGTATATAAGCCCTCCTCCTCAAAATAAATGATAGGAGAAAAACAGCCTTGTCATCAAAGGCACATATTACTCTATTGCAAAGCATGTGAAAGTTTCAATTCCTGTAGGAGTGAGTTGTTCTCACTCATTGTGACTCTTTGTTACTCTCTTTGACATAAAGAAAAATGTTTTTAAGGCCCTCTTAAAAAATTACGCAGTGTGCTACGTACTACTATTCAGAAAAAGCAGCTGTTTCTGCATCCAAGGAGTCCTTTCGGTCTCTCCTGCAGTACTTGTAGCACACAGCCTGACTAGAAGAATAGAGTGTGCTTCTCTGTCCCTGCTGTCCCCATGGCTGTCCCTGACTGCAGAGCACAGCCCCAGCTGGGATGTGCCTGACACCTGAGCCCTTACACAGGTCTCAGTAAGCTTAAAGACGGCAATGCTTGATTGTGCCGAGTGACTGTGTTTGCTTTGTGACTGTGCTCTGCTCTGTGTTGTCTGCCCTCCCACTACAGTGCCTGGTCCATGGACATCATCCCCTGAGAGCCCCTGCTGCCCTAGCATGAGCCTCCTGGGCCCCTGCTCCTGCTCTTCTGGGGTGATGTGTGATGGAAAATGATGTTCTCTTCTGGGGGGCGTTCTGGACTTGTCCCATGGCCAGGCATACTCCAGCTTCCTCAAGGTCAAAGGCAGTGCCCTGCTCTGAGGGAGGTGTATTTAAAACCCTGAGTGTGCTGGAGCTTTTTTAATGTCAGAAGAACTCACACATACTTGCAGCTAAATAAATACCAAACTAACTGCAGACTCACAAACATGGAAACCCCTTTCATGCTAAGCTTTTAATTAGGAATCACCATTCCCACAATATCCATCTAGCTTGTCCCATGGGTCACCCCAGCTATCTACTGTATTAATGAGACCAGGAGTCACTCTGTCTTCCCAGAGCGGGTGTCAGCATCCTTTTCAAGGTAGAAGGCCAAGCTGAATGTTACCTTTCCAAATTAAAGGTCAAATGTGCCAGCAGAGAATTGCAGGAGCCAGAACAAGATGCCACTAATCAGATACTTGAAGCATCTTGGCCCAGGGTGAAGCATAGGATGGAGGAAGAGGGATCTGAAGCCCTTATCTCTCCTGTCCTACAAGATATCATGGCTCTGAGCTCCAGCTCTCTGTGCTCCTTGTCCTGATGAGACATTTCCCATCAGATTCCTTGGTCTCTGAGCAGCAGGTTGTCCATCCCTCATACTCAGCAGGGACTAGCTGTTTGTAGCCCTTGTAAAGTATATAAAATAAAATTTTAAAAAATCAGACTCTCATTCATTATGCATTTAGGGTTTTTTGTTAAGAGGATTATAAAAAAGAAATGCAAAATGGGTGAGCCCTAAAAACAGAATACAAATAATTTTTGTCCCTGTTATGAAATGTAACTTCCAATTAGCTGAACTCCTCTCCTGGTGAGTCAGTTCCAGCAGCAGGGCTGAACTCTCCTTGCATTTAACACTTCTGAGTGCTCCTGTGGTCATTACTTGCAGTGATACTCAGAACTAATTTGTAGAAACAATAGGCAAGAGAGGGAAACTGAACATTTTGTCCTTGAACTTAGAGGAAAAGTTAATAACATCGCTAAAACCCTAATTAATATTATTTTTAATCTTCTTTCTGAACCAGAACTACTGATATCTCTGGTGTAATCTGCTGGATGAAAACCCATTACAGCCTTTGCCCACATACCCTATATTGTAGGAACCAGAGCACCTGAGCACATCCCTGTTTGTTGTCTTGTTCAATCAGCCTTACGTACCAGCAGCTTTCCCTCAGTGGCAATACCTTGGGCATGATTCCCTGTGCTCTGTGCTCTGACTCAGTACCTTTCACTTCACCCTGATTGTAACCTTCCTTTTCTTTCTTCGAAGACATTGAGGGCAAAACCCAGTTTTCTGGTAATAGTTCTGTTTTTGTATGGATGGAGAAAATATTCTATCTATTTGTGAAAATGTACATTTGTCTTTAATATGCTTTTCCTTATCCTGTTAGCTAAAAAGATATTGCAAGGATTTCTTTTTCCCTCAGTGGATTTTTCCACATAATTAAGGGGAAATTGCAATTGTATTGTTCACCAACAAATCACATTCAAGCACTGTGAAAAACGTAGTGTCATTTCCCACCAAACTTAATGAACAATACTGTATCACCTACTGAGTGGCAATCTGTAAAGCACTGTCTGCTCAGGAGTTGATGCAGAATCATAATTTAGTTGATGCAGAACCATAATTTAGTGGATGATATTCTCTGTTTACTTACAAAGCCTAAATAGTATAAATTTGTAGTCCAAAAGATTATGCATGGGACATAAGTCTTATTTCACAGAGTCCCTTCTTGAGGGGCTGTCATGGTTTTGGTCTGTCTAGAAAACTGTCTATCAAACAGCCTCAGGTGTAAGTGCCATACAAGGCTGAATATGGGCTAGCTTTAGCCAGCTCTCTCAGGTGCTGGGAACAGGGTAGCAGTGATGCTTGGCTTGTGCTGCCCATTTGCCCTTTGTCCCAGCCTGCTGAATGAAGGTGGCAGCTTTGGGGGTGCAGATAAATTCCTGTTAATAGTGGAACAGGGATCAGAAACCTAGTAATTTCTAAAATCACTTCAGCCTGAGAGGACTGAGATAAATGGGCTATGTTGGAGGATAAAAAGTCCTCAACCCCTTCATTGAAGCCTTCCAGCAAATCCACCTAGGTTTTTGTTGAGATGAAGCAAAGAAACACTCACTGTCCTGTTCACTGTCTTGCCAAGCCAGTCGTGAAAATCTGAGGACTTAAAGTAAAGGAAGGTCATTAAGTATCAGACAGAATCCGTGTCCCTGCAGGGGGTATAGCGTACCTTAAGCAAAGCAAAACTTCACTGCTGCTACCCCATGCAACAGTTCCTCATCCAGTTGGTATCCAAGGGCACATGCTGCATCGCTGGAATGAAATAGGATACAAAGCTGAAAAAACCCAGTTCTCAGTCTTTTACTGTTACCTATTTGACAACCCTAATAACAACAACTTTTTTTTTTTTCTTTTTTTTTTTAAACAGGAAGCAGTAAAAGGTTTGTTGCTCACTGTTAAGAGAACAAGATTTATATTCCAGGTGTCTGGGGTGCTGTACATATACTGTGTACAACAAACATCCTGAGCATAAAACCTGAGTTTACCTCTCCGGGCCAGATCCTGACTCTGGAGGAGTACAAAGACCTGATCCCATGGTCCTTCAAAAACAAGGAAATTACTGAAGTGGTCTTCCATCCATTACAGAAAATGCTCTATCACGGATTATTTAAGTTAACTTCAACCTCTGTTGAGCTCAGTGTAATTGCTAAATACTTACCCAGGTATAGCAGAACAGGAAATCCAGCAGGTTATTTCTGCAGTGAACCTTAGTTCTCAAGGCTGCAAACTCTCAGCCTGGTCATAGGACACACACCTTACTGTGTGCATAGAAATCAGTGCAACAGAACTTGCTTTCTGTTCATACCTTTCATTGTAAATCCACTGTAGTATTTCAGCCAAAGAAATCTTTCATACTTTATCGAAGTAGCTACTTTAACAATTACTTGTTAGGTTACATGGAAAAGCATAGGAAACCAGGTGCTGTTTGTTTTAAATGGAATCAGAATCAATACCCTTTCAAACAGATGTTTTTCTAGCACTGTCAAAAATGGGGGTATTGTGGGACATGCCATACTCCTAATTACCATAGGGGAACCCAGGTGTGATATTGGATACCCTGGCCCCTTTTCTTGTGCCAGTTTCCTACGTGGCTGAGAATTATAGATGGAAAAAAAGCAGGGCTGGATGGCTTCTTACAGGTCACCTACTTGTCCTTTTATCTAAGGGAAAATGAACTGGAACTGTGCCATCCCTGAAACATGTTTATCCAGTAAGCTCTTAAGGATGATGGCAATGAGCAGGCCTCAGCTGAGACCTCACCTGCTCTGGTTGTGAATATCTTGCCCAGGTTTCCTGCTGGTTCACCTTCAGTGTATTCACCCATGAGGTGATTTATGTCTCTTTGGAAGAATATAACTTTTCTTTATCCCATACTTCTCTCTAGCTTTACCCTTTCCTAAACAGTCCTTTGTCTTTCTGCCTGTATATAGCATATGTAAATGGGAATTATGGAAGTATAAATATTATGCTAGGGAAAAAAACAGAAATATTTTTATCTTGAGTTTCAGCACAGGAGATTGGGAAAAACCATCTCATCTTGGTTTGGCTAATTCAGAGCAAAGTTCCCAGCTGTATGTAGTCAAAGCCATTATGGGGCCTCTTGGTTGTCTGGATAATGCAAATCAGATGGATGCATTGTGGATGCATCAACTATCAAGTCCCCTGAGTCAGGAGGAACATGAAAAGTGACTCAGCTTTTTTACTGAGGTATAAACCTAGTCCAGACACTCTTAAGTTTGAAATAATAAGAGAAAGTGGCACTTAGGTCTGGTTCAATAGATGAATATAGAATTTTAACATTTGTAACTAAAAGTTGACACGGTCAACTTGCACCAGATTTATGAAGACATGCACACCCAGAGAGAACAGTATTATTTATAGGAGAGCGTCACAGATGGAACAGATTAACCAAGATCATGATGACATCTTTTTAAAATTCAGTAGCAGACCTACATTTCAAGAGGTAGTTCCTTTCTGTTTCCTCTCAGCTTAATTTCAGCAGGGCTGAATTCCTGTTTTGAGGCTGGTTTGCACAGACAGATTATCTGGCAGAACATAATACAGACATTTGAAAAATTAGATTTCTGTAGCTGGTTGCCATAATTCACAGCATATTTGAGCCTGTAAAATTTTGCAGAAGGAAAATAGAAAAGAAAAGATGGGAAGCACAAGAAATTATGCCAAGGTCATTTGAAGATCATTAAAGTCATGAAGAGGAGATTCATTCATTTCCATAGCCTTTGGTTTGGGCCCATAGAAGACAATTTATGAGAGCCCAAGCACTTTGGAGTGAGTTTGTCTCTGCAGTTTATTACAGGTCGTGGGATTACAGCAAGAGTGAATTTAGTGGAGTCATCAATCTCTCAAACAACTCCTCAACGTGCCTCCCCTTTCTCTCCTTCTCTTTTGCTGTTTCTCCTTGGCAGCTCAATTTTGCAGCACATGGAGTAAGAGGCAGATGCCTTTCAGGTGAATCTAGGTCAGGGCATTGAAGACGCACCTGATTAATATGCTATGGGAAAGGAGGGGAGAAGAGCTGACACCAGGGAAAGTTTACCTAAGAGTCCTGTGCTTGGGAGCTGCAGGGACTATCTACTTCTAGAGTTCCCTGCACCTGTGAAAAGAGTGGAAAAGAGAATTTCTCCAGGCCTTTTGGACCCATGAGTATTGCTAAACCCCTGAGAATTAAGTCTCTAGAGGCCACCCCAGCTTCTTTGGCAAGAGAGTAAAAGACAAAATACAATTGTCCAACATTCAGGGTAGGACTCAGTTTGAGATTACAAAACCTCAGCGTGGGGAACTGAGGGCTGTAGTGCAAAGGAATCCATCATGGGTCATGACATCCCAGTTGAGACATCCCTGGGATGGAGGCAGCTCTCAGTGGCCAGGCACTAGAGACCTGCATGGCTGGTTGAGTGCCAGCAAACAGTGTCACTGAAGTTTCCTTGTCTCCAGCAGGCCATGGTCCTTTGTAGGTTATGGGCAGCATCTACCAGCCACATCTTGGGTGTCCCATGGCATCCCATAGAGCACTAAATCCCTGCGTGTGCAGGCCTTAGTCAAGCAGTAGGCTCGTCAGGGTGAACTGAATATTTTCTGGGGTCTCCTGGCTGTACTTCCTCAGGATTCAGTTCAGTTGTCTGCATATAGGTGCTGAGTACTGATCAAGATGTGCCTGAGTATCCAAGACATCCATATGGGCTGGATGACAGCCACATGGCATAGGCACCCACAGGAGATTAATGCCTTACATAGCTGCAGTTGGGGACCACAAGTGTCAGATGGCACTGAACACCTAATCTGAACTGGGCTCTGTATCTCCACTGACCACAGGGGGCCCTTGGTGCCTAATTCACGTGTAGACTTCCCTACATAAATTCCTAAAAGTACAAGGACACTCTGGAGCTGCTGGCTACTCTGGACTAGCTACCCTTATCTCCTTCACCAACCATACCTTAAGACAGGGACGTCATCTGACAAACCCAGAAGGCACTTTCACTAATTAAACAAGGTTCTGACTGTAGAGTACAAGATCCTTACCTTTGAACAATTAAGGCAAAAATATCTGAATATGGACCAGAACTTTTATTCTTTACTTAGGCAAAACAATGTTCAGGGTTGCTGGTAGTGCTGGTGAAGAGCATTATTTCAAATTGAATAATTATTTAATATTGTGTAATCATGCTAAGATATTGCAGTCGTTTCCCAGTCACTAGTCTCTAACCACAGAGAATGATAAATTGACTAACATCCAGTGATTTATTTGTGACAGTATTTAAAAAGTAGAAGTTATCAAAGCACTGTTTTGAGCAACATGACTTCACTGATTATATATCTCATCTATCTTGCTAGGTTGATTTCCCTCTATATTATTAACTCTGAAACTTGGTTTCTTCTAACAAAGAGTTATTTTAAATCCTGTTTTTCCATTACACAGTTATTTCCATCTGTTTATTGCGCATGTACTGCTAACAGCTGAAAAGTCAGTGTTGGCAACATGGTGTTATGTGAAGTGCCAAATATAGGAAATGAGATACCCCAAAATGCTGACTGATTAGTGACAGACACCCTTCATATACTGCTAACATGCTTGAGAAATCAATGTGACAGGAAGGTCACATCACCTGGAACATTTTCTTCACACCACAAAGACCCCCTGTGTGGGGTCTGTACCCTGAAGCTATGGCAGACTAACACCAGTCACCCAAAAGTAAGGTCCAGGCTAAGCTTTTGAATAGGCTCCATCAATGGCCAGAAAGGCAGAGGGAGATGTTCCAAAGGGTGATTCACTTCCTCCTTGACTAGAGAGGGAACTTAATCTTTAACTGAAGCTGGATACCTTACTTTTAGACAGCTGAAGTTATGTGACATGAATACCTCCAAAGTCCAAAATCTATAGGAGTATTAGTCTGGAACCTTTTGCTCTGTACTTAGAAAATTGCTGTGTCTGCTATGATTTTAAGTAAAGGTCTTTTGTCAGTAAAATTGACGCTTGAGTAATAGGCTTGACATTTAAAATTGTCTTAATGAATGGAGAGACCTGGAAAGACCATTTAAAGTTCTGTGTTTTATTGTCTATGCACTGAGTAACTAATGCTGGTTTGGTTACTAATTTCTGCATGGTATAGCAGGTTACTCAGCCTATTATCTTACTCATTTCATCTAGACCAGAATTTGAGACTGACAAGTACCACTTTGCAAACCATTATCAATCACTGCCACGCTTTCTGCAGTTGCCTTAATTGTGCTTCATTACTTGTACCAGTCTCTTGCATTCCAGGACTTTAAATAAAATTATCTTAGTGTTAAAGGTGTTAGTGGAGAGGTTGGTTTGGACTTCGGCATCTCTGAAGACTGTTTGACAGTGAAAAGTTTGCCAAAAGGCAGAAAGCTTACATTTTTTTCTTCTACCTGATATTAATTTTTCTCTAAGATTTTAACACTTATTTTCCATTTCAATGAATCACATGTAATGGATTGCATTTTGGTCATCAGCTCTTGACTTTAGAGTGAGGTTCGAATCTCCTGAAAGGACCTTGGTTTTCAATCATATAAGCCTATGGCTTCTGTATGATGGCACCAAGAACCTTGATTTTCCACTTTGAGTTGCCTGTTACAAATCCAGGGTTATTGTTTTAAATAAGAAATCGTAACAAAAGTACCAAAAATGGGCAATTGTTGCCAATTGTGCCCTGAGTTTCATTATGGTTACGAGGCATTTCAGGAGTAATTGAAATGATCAAATTCTAAAATGCAGATCTTGGCCAGTACCCTTCAGAACTGAAAAATCATTTAAGACGTCTTATTTCCTAAGTAAACACTTTGATACCTTCACAAAAATTGTTAGATTTAACAAATGTGCCAACCCCCAATCTCTGAAAATCAGTTCTTCATCAGTCAAACTAAAACTCTAGAAATATTGACTACTAAATGTACTGATCTTAAGTTTAGGAGCAAAGGCACACTTCTCACTTCCCAAGCTATTTTTGAAATCAATCAGATTAATGAGCTACCTTGTCTTAGAAAGGGATTTTCTATACAAGTTTTTTTTTTGACCTTGAATATTAATTTTGGCTCTGACAAGCAATACCAGTCAGAATTTAAATATATAGACTTGAAATTTCAAGTTTTGTTTTTATATTTGTCCTGTTTATCTAGTGCCACAAAGTCTTTTATTACAGAATTATTTCTTAGCTCCTTTTCAATGAATGTGTAAAGTTCAACCTATGGCAGAGAATTATCTCCCTTCTGATAGGTATGTTTGTAATGTTTTTTGCACACTTCCCCCTCACGTCCCAGTTCTACTGAATTTGAACTGCATAAATTTGCAGTTATGATCAACAACAAAAGTAATTCAGTTTTCCAAATGCCTTGCTGAGAATTCTGATTATCTCAAACAAAAGAAACAGGGGGCTGGTATTTACAAACTATATGTTATGAAGATCAGAGAATAGAGTTGTGATGTTAAGATGCTTAAAGCTGCTTATGATACAATCTCATAATCAAGGCTTAAGATTTCCTTTAATGAGATGAGGAAGTGTTAGTGTAACCCCAGCCAGCAGCCAAGCCCCATGCAACCTCTCGCTCACGCCCCTACTGGTGGAATTGGGGAGAAAATTGGAATGGTAAAAGATAAAAACCTCGTGGGTTGAGGTAAAGATGGTTTAAAAGAGAAAGCAAAAGCCACGCACACAAGCAAAGCAAAACAAGGGATTAATTCACTGTTTCCCATGTTCAGCCATCCTCAGGAGAGCTCCTCACATCAGAGGTAGCAATGACTTGGGAAGTCAAAAGTCATTGCTCCAAATGTCCCTTCCTCCTTCTTGCCCTCCCCCAATTTATAAACTGAGCATGATGTCAGATGGTCTGGAATGTCCCTTTGGTCAGTTCAGGTCACCTGTCCTGGCTGTGTCCCCTCCCAGCCTCTGATGCACCCCCAGCTCCCTCCCCAGCATGTCAGTATGGAAGCAGAAAAGGCCTTGGCTCTGTATAAGACCTGCTCAACAATAGCAGAAACATCTCTACATTATCAGCACTCTGTTCAGCACAAATCCAAAACAGACCCCCACACCAGCCACTGTCAAGGAATTTACCTACCCCAGCTGAAACCAGCACAGGAAAAAACCCACCACCTATGACTTCAAAAAAGCATCTTACACAGAAAGACATATAGCCTATAATTTAGCCTTCTTATTTGATGTGTAAGTCTGAGAGCTCCATCAGACATTGATTCTTTTAAACACAGCTTTTTCTCTCCTTGTTGCTCTAGTAGCTGATGGGAACTTCACCTTTTCGATGCCAGTGTCAGCTTTTGGTGGGAGAGCTGTATTCTCCTTTGATTATGGGCCATCCTCAGAGAGCTGCCTGTCTCAAAGCCTGTAGATAGGCTCTACTTCTACGACTCTGAAAGCTGCAGCACTCCCATTAGATGACATGCCCTTGCATACCTGAGGTCATGGCTGAAGGGTCTATTTGGCACAGAACATCTTAGAGGAGAGGGCAGATGTGGCAGTGTTCTTGCCCTTAGGTATGAAGAGACTCTGCTGTCTCCTGAGTGAAGAGAAAGGGCTGATGTGATTTGGAAGATTTTGAGAGACTTTATGGGCTGGTAGGTAAAACAGCCTGCTCTCTTCTCTTGAGCTTTCCTTTTCTCACTGCCTGTAACTCATCCAGAAATAAAAGTAATAATGCAGAACAATCAATCAGAAACAACTACTCTAGGATTAGACTTGGATCAGAAAAGTCAAGAAGAATTTGTCTGATTTTTAGAGTAGGAGGCACTGTGGCATGTGCAAATCAGATCCTCTATCCAGCTTCAGGTCAAAATTCTCAAGCTGGCCCTCAGATACCAAGGTCACCATAACCATCATCATATTTTTAAAATGTGGATGGTAATCCCAAATGTTTCACATTGAGATCAGAGTATGCACAATTGAGATTCTGTGGAAGAGACAAGAATATTAAGAGATTAGGAGATGATTTAGTGATTTGTCTGCTGTTACTCAGAGTGCACCACTTAAGTGAACCTAAAGATTCAGCTTACTTGTGGAATTTTCATCGTGATGCGAATGAAGAGGCCACAGAAATGTTTTGCCAGACATTTCCATGAGCATATCCCTTGGAAGAGCATGGAGGCACAAGGAATTGATTCATTGACTCAGTGCATTAAATCATATTTTAAGCATTAAACTGGCAGCAGCTAAGCAATTAAATGATATGCCTATTTCTAAGTGCTGCTATAAAGCATATAGCCAACATCTTTAAGAAAGTGTACTATTACAGCATACTTTATGAAAGGTTTCAGTCCCTTACACTTCATGAATCATTTGCAAGTGTGACAGTGTAGGAAGGCTTTGATCAAACCAGTCCAGAGCTTCAACATTTCTCCAAAATGGCAGACAGGAACTCCTGGAGAAAAAATGAAATCATTTCCTCCCTGCCTTGGGCTACAGTGAGGGGAGTGTAATTGCTGTTTCTACATAATTTTGTATTTGTAATATTGGAACTTTTTTAAAATCACCAAGGAGGCCTTTAATCACAAAGAGAAACTAAGCTGTCTATAGGCATCCCCTTTGTACAGGCTGATTATGAGGCAGACTCTATCTGCCAAAGTCAGTGTGAAGCCCCTCTGAGTCTCATGTCCTGCACTGGCACATGAGCACGAGCCCCAGCACGGCTGGGGAGGTGACAAGTGCCCCACCAGCCTGCACCCACCAGAGACACACCTGATTCTTTTTTGTTATCAGAGATTTTGGTCATGGGGATAAACTTCCCAAACTCCACACATCCTAACATTATCTTGACAAGATACTGGGTCTGTCTGCCTGCTAGGTTCCAAATATGTTTTTGCTATTCATTTTCAAAATGTTTTTCGGTAACTGTGCCTCTTGGCTTCTTTCCCCTTTCTTTGGTGAAATAAATGGGTCTGTAGCTGTCTGTTTGAAGAAAAGCCCTTCCCTGCTTATGAAGACAAGCAGACCATACTTTTGATATAACTTCCCTGTGTTAAACCCTACTTTGAAGAAGCTTATGATTCACAAGATGTGTATAAATGCTACCTACCTACTGTTCACCACCTCTTGCTGTTACACAATCTCTCAAATCTGATAAACACTTCTAGAGCTTTGTCATATTCTCTTTGTTCAGGTACGTGAACAGTCTTCTGTAGGATAACACATAATTGATACAGTTTGACTTTCACTGTATTGCAGATTTAAATCCCCCTGGATCATCCTAGTTTATCAGAGGAGTCTTCCATTTGGGAAAATGAGTTTAGTTCAGTACAAGCTACTCTCTAGTGAGGCTAAGAGGGAAAAAAGAAAGCTAAGTGGAAATAAAGAAAAACATTCATCATCAAGACCGTGAGGCAAATAATAATAAAAAAAATCTTACCTCTAGGCCCGCTACACAGACTGCTGCAGAGAAAACACTTTAATGGCAGAAAAGCAGGAAGCAGCCGGAGAGGGAAATTATTCTGTTGATAGACCCCTTCTGCCTCATGAGGACTGCACCAGAGATACTCTGTTTGGGAGTGCCATGGGAAATTTCTCCTCATGGATAGGAAGAGGCAAGTTAAAATGGAAGAGGCTTTAGTTGTTCAGCATGTAGATAACTGGGTTTTGGATGCCAGCTAGATGCAACAGCAGGAGATCTTGTAGATCTCTACCTAAACTTTTAAGGAGCAGCTGCACAGTGATCTGCCTTTTCCCATGGCTGTCTTTGCTGAAATGCTCCCAGTGCCACATGTCAGCACAGAAAGACCGAAGATCAGTCACAGGTTGTGATTTAGGAAATGAGGAAAAGAAATCATGAAGAGTTGACACACAGAGGAAGCTTTTGAAAATGTGGGTTCTGCATTAAGAAACACTAGAAATGGAAGGTGGTACTCAAAGTGGAAAAGGTTTATGGGAAATTAATAAACAACTATGAGAAGGCAAAGAACTATAGCATCTGAAAAGTGTGTCCTCCAGTACAAAGGCATGAAAAACAACATCTTCAGATGAGTGTCAGTGTAGAGGCTGATAGCCCAGGAGAGAAACAGTGAAGGTTATTCTGAGGAAAACATTCCTGTTTAAACAAGGTCCATGTGCATGTGACGACACACGTGCACACACACACACACACGCACACAGACAGAGGTAACTGTATCAAGGGGTGTGTACTTCCCCAAAATACTAGAAGTCTAAAAGCTGAAATTATAGAACAGGTATGTTTGCTTTTAAATTTGAAAGCTGACATAGCAGGCACCTCAGAACTGGAAAGGAAAACAGTAATTATTGGGACATTGTAACAATTAGGTAAAAATATTATTTAAAAAAAAAAAAAAGGAAAGAGTGGCTGCCTAGCTCTAACAGTGCATCTGTATGTTAACAAAGACACCCAGTCTAATTGGGTAATTAGTTGAAATGATTAACTCAAAATGCAGTTACCATACATAAAAGCTCCAAATCTAAATACCAAAAATGCAGTTTTATGACTATATTTTAGTCCAGGATGGGTAGATAGAATTACTACAGTGATGACAAATACAGGAAACCCAATAAGAATGAGATACATGAGCTTCTTTATATAAATGAAGTACATGCAGTTCAATTGTATTTGTAGACTGCACCACAGAGGAGCTAGTCAGGGAAAAGTCAGGTGGAACAGAAGCTCTCCACTGAAAATGGAGCTATGCACAGGCTTGGGATTAAAATCCTGCTGTCAAAGCCACAATGGTCAATTGAAAAAACCCCCTAAAGCAACAAACAACAATATAAATATTGGATTTGAAAGGAAACAAATGAAAGGGGGAAGTGTTCAGAGGTGATATAAGAATTGTCTGAAAATACCACAGATTTGAACAAATGCATGGTCACTCAATGGCAGGAAGACCAACAAAAACCCCCACCATCAAACTGCTGGTAAGGTAAGGCTATCGTTAAAAAATTATTATGTGATCTAAGGCAATCTGGTTCACATACTTGGGTTTCCAGAAGGCTTTCAGGAACAACAAAACAACACTGAAAACTTCAAAGATGATAAGTTGCCAAGGATCAAAGAATACATTTGCTCATGGATTAATAACTCATTTAAAACTAGGGTTAAATGAAGACATGGATACAGAGGTATTCAAAGACTTTTGAATCTTTGTGGGAGTTATTAAATCTCTTACTGGAGGTGGGAAGGTATCAGACAAGTATTTTGAGGAAGTTCATAGCTGTACTTTTATGTAATAGCATTTCCTTCTAGAGTGACATGTGATAAATGAAACAAATGACTCTTAGTTGCATAAAAGCAGCAGCATGTCAGGACCTCACAGGATTTCATTCAGTTTCTTCTTTTCCTGTCAAGTCTTTCAGTGAAAGTGATTCTGCACTGTGAAGACTGGCGGTTCTATTTTTTTCTTCTAATGTATTTGGCTAAAAAAAGAAACTTTCCATAGAATCAACAGAATCACAGAATTATTTAGGATGGAAATATCCTCTAAGATCATGAAGTCCAGCTATAAAACTAACACTGCCAAGTCCAGCACTAAACCATGTCCCTCAGTGCCATATCTTTTAAATACCTCCAGGGATGGTGATATCACTGCTTCCCTGGGCAGCCTGTTCCAGAGCTCATCAACCCTTTTCATGAAGGATTTTCCCCTGGTATTCAAACTAAACATCCCCTGGTGCAATCTGAGGCCATTTCCTCTCATCCTATCACCTGTTACCTGGCAGAAGAGGCTGACCCCCACCTGGCTGCACCCTCCTTTCAGGCAGTTGCAGAGTGATGAGGTCCCCCTGAGCCTCCTTTTCTCCAGGCTGAACACCCCCAGCTCCCTCAGCTGCTCCTCACAGCCCTTGTGCTCCAGACCCTTCCCCAGCTCCGTTGCCCTTCTCTGGACACGCTCCAGCCCCTCAATGTCTTTCTTGCACTGAGGGGCCCAGAACTGAACACAGGATTTGAGGAGTGGCCTCAGCAGTGCCCAGCACAGGGGGACGGTCACTGCCCTGCTCCTGCTGGCCACACCATGGCTGATCCAGGCCAGGATGCCATCGGCCTTCTTGGCCACCTGGGCACAGCTGGATCATCTTCAGCTGCTGCTGACCAGCACCCCCAGGTCCTTTTCCACTGGGCAGCTTCCCAGGCACTGTCCCCAGCCTGTAGCACTGCCTGGGGTTGTTGTGACCCCAGTGCAGGACCTGGCACTTGGTCTTATTGAACTTTATGCACTTGGCCCTGGCCCTTTGATCCAGCATGTCCAGATCCCTCTGCAGAGCCCTCCAGCAGATCAACACTCCTGCAAACTCAGCGAAGGGCTGTCGATTCAGGTCATCAATGAAGAAGTTTAACAGAGCTGTCTGTAAAACTGCCCCTGGGGAATGCCACTAGTAACCAGCCTCTAGCTGTATATAACTCCATTCAGCACCACACTCTGGGTTTGGCCAGCCAAATAGTTTTTTACCCAGTGGACAGTGCATCCATATAAGCCATGAGCAGCTAGCTTCTCCGGGAGAATGCTGATGGAAACAGTTTCAAAGGCTTTACTAAACTCCAGGTAGACAACAACCATAGATTTTCCCTTATCCACTAAGCAGTAGAAGTTGCTTTGCAGTAGAAAATTGACTTTCACAAACCCATGCTGTCTGGTCCTGGTCCTCTTTTTGTCTTGAATGTGACATGTGATGGCACTCAGGATGATCTGTTCCATGACCTTCTGCAGCTCTGAGGCCAGGCTGACAGGCTTGTAGTTCTCTAGATCATCCTTTTGATCCTCCCCATAAATGGGTGTCACATTTGCCAACTACCAGTCACCTGAGACCTCCCTGGCTAGCCAGGACTGCTGATAAATTATTTGGCTTCTCTTTAGGCTCCTGAAGGTTAATACAGTAATTGTAAAAGTTGACCTGTCCAGGTGTCTCAATAAGAAGGTACATTCATATATCTCCATACCTCAAGACTTGGAAGTGCCCTGCAGGAGTGCCTCTGGACCTGCAGAATTCCATCACCTCTGCCGCACCTCTCAAGATGGAGCTTTGTGCTGCAACCTTCTCTGGTGGCCTGTAGCCCTCTGAATGAAGGGTTACAATGCCTCTCAAGGCTCATGTTGACCTCCCAGAGCCAGTGTGTCCAATGTGTTGGTGTACCTGGGGTGCAGAGGTGGTTGGGATGAGCATCCTGCTCCTAAGGCTCCTCTCCGGTGGGTGTTGCTCTGGGCAGGGCCAGTCATGCCCCAGGCACTATTGGGCCACAGTGCAGAGGCCCCAGTTCTGAGGGCTATTGAACTTCTCCTGATGCTGCAGGGCCCACAGGACAAGCTCTCATGCATGAGCCTAGGCTGTTCTCCAGCTGCAGGAGGGAAGCCACCAACCTGGATATTTGAGATCCATTGGGCTGGTTGGTGTGATGCTCAGAAATACCATTTGGGTCTCTTCCATGGTTTGCAACAGGGGTTTCAAACTCTGCTTTGGGTCCAGAAAGCCTGAGGACAGGTGACCAAATTCCCTCCTCAGTGCTGAGAAGAATGCCACAGGGGGTAGAGAAGCTGAGGCTTCATTGACTTCATCACTGCAAGCTACAATAAATGTAAACCAATCATCTGCCAATGCAAATTTTAAAAATGATTAAAACATCCCAGATACATGTTTTGTTATTAATATGAACCCCTGAAAAAATACAGTAGGTTGTGATGAAAACTTTCAAAATGTGTTCTCTTATTTTGTGCAGCCTACATCATGGAGCTAAAAATGATACTTACGTTTCAGTGTTGCTGTGGTTACTGATACTATTCTTCAGAGTTTTCAGAGGAAATGAATTGATTGTGTTAAGAAGGGGGCTGTGTACAGGAGCTAACCTTGGACCTTCATGATGGTTTCATTTATATTGGTTTAATTTCAAACTTCCATGGCCTAATCTACACTTAGCCAAAGTAGCTGTAGTTTAATTTTTCTGGTTTTGTACAGACAAGTGAAAACACTTACAGATAAGGCTGAAAGTTTTGTCCTGAACTCCCAGAAGACAGAATTTATTTTTCATTTACTACTACTCCCTGAATGTTGAATGTTCAGCTAGACTTCCCCTTTTAATTTGATGAATTCTATATATTTAAGAATGGAGAAAATACTTTTTTCTCTTGTAGTAGGGATGATGTGACAACCAAAAAAATTTGCTCTTTGAAGCATTTTCCATACTTTTCCCCCCAACCCACTCCAATTCTATGTGCTATTTGCTGTGAATCACATTGCTACAGGAAAGCTCATGTTGGAAGGGAGCTTGGGAGGTCTCTGCTTCAACCTCCTGATCATAGCAGGTTGGCTCTGAGATCAGACAAGGCTGCTCAGGGCTTCATCCAGCTGAGCCTTGAAAACCTCTTAGGATGAAGTGTTGGTTCCTGCCCCAAAACATTTGTGACTTTCACATGCAGGAGAGGCAGAAGCAGAAGAGGAGCCAAGTCACAGAAAGGGTTGGGACCATATGGAGGGCTGATGACAGAGCCAGGACCTCAGGCCTGATCTCTGGTGCTCAAGTTAAGTCAAGGGAAGCCAACAAACTGTTTCACAAACACTGCTGCTATGTAGTTCCCAATTTCTCCAGAAGCAATGCAGCTATGCAGCCCTTTGCTGTAAGCAGGTCTCTCCCTGGGAAGTGCAGCCATGTGATAGTTAAGAAGACAATCTCAGAGCTCTGGTGCCAAAACCACTCAGGCACATTTAGCTTGTGGCTGTGCTGGGAGAAGATGAGTACATAAAAGCAGACAAGATTCTGCATTAATCTTGCTACGTGTTTGTGTGGGATGAAAAGTGGATTATGGCTATTAGCATGTGATGGTGGAGCAATGCCCCCGAGGAGGGAAGATAAGAGGTGCTGCTGCTTGATGATAATGCCTCTCAGCAATGAACTGCAAGTGGTTTGAGTATGTGGATGATTAAAAACCAGGAGCCATGCAGGACTGGCCGTGTTCTCAGTACATTTGTGCCGTGAGCACGCTGACGACACTCATCTTCAGCTAACACATCAGCTGCATTCAGAGCCTGCTCATGGCAGCTTATGTCTCATCCTACAGTCTCACTTACTAATGAGACCATTTGTTTCTCCTCTGGAGAAGGTGAAAGCATATGCAGTGATTTATGACTAACACAATATTGTAGGGACAGCTTAACTTTATCAAAACCCAGTTTATCTTAAATCAATTGGGTAGTTGTTTGAATTCACATACACAATGCTTGTATTGTTCTCACTAACTCTATTTGGAAATCACTCTAGCTAAATCAGGGCATCCCCTGGTGTGATATAATGAGGTCTCTCCACAGATGAGTTACACTGATATAAAGAAGCTATACAGGAATGGTAAATGCAGCACAAAACTGTTTGTAAATAAGCCTTAAGGCACAGCAGATTTAGATAGCCTGCTCAGGCATTTGCACTGGTTTAATTAATTTGTTTTGTTAATTCCATTAAATTACAGAAAGTTTTGATTTTAGACAAAGCCCTAGGCTCTGATCTTCCATTTGGACCTGTCAGTAGTACTGGGTAAACTGCTTTTGGTGAATGATTCATTTGCAACATCATAGTGTTGGTCATCACCAGGCCATTAGTGAGTATGACCTAATTTGCAAAATGTTTTCCCTGAAAGCAGTTTTGAGGCTGATGATGAGGTGGTCTCCTATTTACAGTCTCTGAGCTCCTCTGGGTAAGCCCCAAGTTCACTTTGAATCATCTGCTCAAGGGGATGTGAACCGATAGTTCCTCAGCTGAGCAAAATTTTCTTCTTCCTCTGCCTTGACCACTGTGTGTCCTGCTATGCCATTTGTTGTCGGATTGGCTCACAGAGAAGCTTGGAGTATCTTGGTTGTGGCTGCTCCTAGACTAAGGCAAATTAGAGAGAAAGAATGGGGAAGCAAGAGGAACATTTTGGCAGAAGCCAGGAAACACAGCCTTGTTGGTGCCCCATCTGGAAACCAGATTGCCACCATGTTAGGTGACTGTGCCTTGTCTGAGAAAAGGCTGTGGGCTGTGCTGGTTCCTCCTTAGGCACAAGGTGACATTTTAATCTGGAGTGGAAGAGACTTAAAAGGGATTTTCTCCTGAAACCACTGTGAAGATATGATGTTGAAACTGAATCCCATAACTCATTCTAACTCACTGGGTCATTGTGTTTCCTCCTCTGTTTGCTTGTGCCACATGAAAAACAAGCAGTTAAACACTTTGGAGTTTTGGACAAGAGGGTAAGTCATTCCAACTGGGATGGTGCTATAGAGCATAACAGTTTTTTCTGTGAATTCTGTGGTTGTAAAAATGCAAGACAGGACCTTCACATCATGTTAAAGCATACAAATGTAATGTAACTTGATGAAGCTTTCTGTGAATGGTATATGTTTTCTTAGAGAGACAAATACAAGCAAAAAGAGAAAATCCAATGAGTAAACTGCAGCATTTTCTTAGAAATTACTCCCTAATTCCTGCTTCAGATTTCACTGGCAGTGATGCTGGTGCCTCTTCTGAGGGTCTAGAAATAACCTGTGCCACATGGGAGTGGCAATTTGGGTGACTAACCCTTGCATTTTCCTCCTCAGGTGTGCTCTCTGCCTAAGTGACGCTTTCTCTAGGGATGCCTTGTCGCAGTGCCATTGAAAAGGAGATGTGGTACATCCCAGAAAACACAACCCCTCCAAAGAGTCAGGTTCAGGGAGAAGGGAGCAGAGTGCCTTAATTTGAGCAGGGTTGTGGTACATCTCAGCTTGTTTATTTGGTGCAAAGTGAGAAATACCTGGCATGAAGTGATAACCACTTTGATAACCAAGTTTCGTGTGCTGGCAGCTCTGAGATGCTGTCAGCGTGATGTGAAACCCTTTCCTTACCCCAGAGCCTGGTGCTTTGTGGGGAGGAAGAGCCCTTCATTTCACCAGCCTAGAGGAGATGGGATGAGCACCAGGAGGTGCCTAGCAGGTGGAAGGGTTGGGCATTTCCTGGAGCTGCTGGTACTGGCGTCCCCTGGGTTTGGGGGCTGGACTGCACACAGGGCTGAGCTCTGCACGCTCCAAGGGCTTTGTGCTGTGCCAGCTTTGGGAGTGATTGTGCTCCTGGCCATGGCGTGCAGGTGCATCTGGGTGAGGAAATACACTAGCACTTCCTCAGGAATTTTGCTCGTCTGGTGCGACTTGCCACTCCGATGTGACTTTTTTGTTGTTGTGGCTTGCCACTCTGCAAGGACACGTGCCTGGCTGCATCCATTCGGGCCGGACTGGGGCAGCCCGGGATGCCCGGGCCGGCTGGGGCGTTCCTGCGGTGCTGCCCGTGACCGAACCGGGTTCGGGTGGGCATCTCCGGGCTGGGGCCGGCAATGGGGGCCCGTCCTCCTGCGCCCCGGGGCTGTGCCTGCAGCACCGGGAACAGCCCGGGAATCCCCTGGGCACACGTAGGGCATCTTTCGGGAAAAATGCAGAGTCGGAGTGGAACAGTAAGGGTTTTATGCCTTTAGGACGGCACCGTCTAGCGGGCCGTGAGAGCACTGCCGGGAGCGGGGACAGGCCGCGCTTCGATCGGGTCATGAGGGGAGAGGGAGAGGGAGAGGGAGAGGGAGACGGAGACGGAGACGGAGAGGGAGACGGAGAGGGAGAGGGAGATGTGCCAATACAGATGCTGCAGACTGAGAGCGGGGAGAGTGCTAAAGTCCACAGACCTGTGCAGTGCTCCTGTGCCTGCAGAGGTGTTAGGCAGGATGTGGAATAGTAATTTCAGCGCCAGAGGATAGAAGAGACAAAAATTACTCACTGAAAACAAACAAACTTGGAAAACCCTGAACCACCTAATGTTATTTTGAAGTTGTCTCTGCTTTGAGCAGACACTAGATTATATGACCAGTAGAGGTGCACTGTGGTCTAAATTATCCTGTGATTCTAATTTTCCTCTATGTCTGCATTTTAAAACAGAAGTCTTTGATGATGTACAGTCTTTTGGGAATCATATTACTGGCATTAGCCTCATAAAACTGACCAGTTACTTCTCTAAAGTACTGACAAACATCTGTCTGCAGCACAGGCATATTTCAAGTGTTACAGAGGTCATCTCCCTTTCTTGGAATTACTGACATTTTCTGACAGCTTTGGAAAAGAAAGACTATACTGCAGGGTAGAGCTGTCAAATTATGGCTTTGAACATTGATTGTGTTCTTAAAACTGTGTTTTAAGAAGTAGAAAAACATATTTGCTGATCAGAAAACTGGCCCCACATGGGACAGAAGTGAAGCAGTTTTAATTTGAAGGAGAGGGACACAATGGGTATTTCCTGGCTCTGCAGAGTTTGTAGAAGTAGTATTGCTCCATACAAGCAAGAAGAGGCTCAGATTTCTGGAAAGACAGCAACTGCATGTTCCAGGAACACTTGCAGTGAGTAATAGTTGAACTTCTGAAAAAAAAGCTGCAAGGTCAGTTAGTGCCTTTTGTTAGCACAAGCAATAGGTAGAGGAAAGGCTTAGTTAATTTTTGAGATCAGTAAACTTGAAGATTAATTTGTGGTGACATTTGTCTCCCCTGCCTGCTGAAAAAGTGGTCCTGCCAGAGATTTTGTTCCCTGAGGTTTGGGGTTACCCATGTCTATTTGAGGGTGCAGTGACTGAACAGTGATCAGTGCAGGCACATGAGAGGGAATTGCAACAGGGCTGAGCCGTGTTGCACAGGCCAGGGTGCCCTGCTCAGTCCCACTCTCCTCCCCTGTGCACACGGTGGGTATGGGATTTACCACTTCCCCCATGTTTCACAGCAGAATTTGGAATAGCTGCCTATGCTCAACTTCATAGAGACATCAGAAAAAGAAACCATTGTGATTATTCTGCATGACCAAGGCATAAGAGGCTGAGAGAGGGAAAGGAAACCCATGACTGTAGCTGTCTGCAGTGTCACACAGCCATGGCACTCCCTACTCACTAAAAGCTCATTTGCCCTTCAGTAGTATCCACATGAATAATGCTTAGGAGGAAAGGGGTGAGCTCTGCAGAGACCTGTGTGATGTGGGGCACAGCAGATGCCCAGATTTGGAGCCACAGCCAGTATCAAGGCAGAACCATACTGGACTGACTCTATCTCGTCTCCAGTGGCTGGATGTTCTCTGGGTGTCACATGTCCCAGTCTGCCCCCAGGGCAGAGCAGCCCCTGTGAAGGGGGCTGGGGAAGGAGCTGGTGTGGCTGGTGCCTGGTTCCCAGTGCCAATGGCAGAGCTGGACCTGCTGCCACATGGGCCATGGTCCTGCCTCCCCTGTGAGCTGCTGAACTGAAAACTGGAGAAGAAACAAAATAAATTCATTTTAAAAAAGAAATCATCTCAGAAGAAATATAAAGAAAAGGGTTTGCACTCGCCTGTGCCTTCTAATATAACCATAAAACAGAGCAATTTTGTGTACTTTTACTTCTATTCTACAGACACCTGCTGAATATTTATTATAGTGATGTCTCTTGTGCCTTTCTGTCTGTTCATAAACAGCTCAATACCAGTGATTTGAGCATTCATTGCTTTAAACTGAAACAAATAGTTACTGAAAGTGCTTATTGCACACAAATTCCCCAGGTCTTCAGCAGAAAAGGTGATTAAGGGACAACTGTAATTCTAGAACATGATGATGATGCCCTGCCTTTGGGAATGAGCCATAATTAATTACCTGCCTTGGAGTGATTTGATTCTTGCTGGTGGGTTTCAGACAAGTCAGCTCCCAGGTGCACTTCTCATTTTCCTCATAGGAGCAATATGCATCTGCATAGTTGAACTCAGCATTCCACAGCTGGAAGCCCTGGATCTCTTATGGTCTGTAAGTGCCTGTAAGCAAGTGCCTGCAAGCTAAGAGCAAGAACTTACCATGTTTGCATGTAGGCAAGGGAAGAAACCAAAGGAATGACTGTGAGTCACTAGGGATGTGATGCCCAAATCTGCCCCCCAGCACTGGAGCTGAGGCTGCCCCAGCTCAGCGCAGAGGGGACAATCCCCTCCCTTGCCCAGCTGGCCATGCTGTGCCTCCCTTGCCCAGCTGGCCATACCCCCACAGACAGGATTGGCCCTCCTGGCTGCCAGGGCACTGCTGGCTCATGTCCATCAGATGTCAGCTTGCCACTGACCAGGATCCCCAGGTCCGTTTCCACAGGGCTTCTCTGCAGCCTCTCATTCCCAAGTCTATACGTACAACAAAGGTTGCCCCATCCCAGGTGCAGAATTCAGCATCTGCCCTTGTTAAATGTCATATGGTTGGTGATAGCCCATCTCTCTCTCTCTCCCTCTCTTTTTTTAAAGTAAGAACTTTGCAAAAAGGTCAATTTTAATTTTCCTCCCTCTAAAAGTGGCATTTGTCCTTGGTGGAAAGATAGAAAAATAACCTCCTGCTCACTCCTTAGCTTGGCCTTCACAGTTTTGTGAACATACCTCAGTAAGTCCTTCTCAGTCAGATCTGTGGGCTGGGGAATGCTGATGAAGACATCCAGGCAATGGAGCATGTGCTTAGAGCTGAAACTGAGCTGGATACTTGCCCTGAGTTCCTGCTGATTTCCAGGGTGGCAGCACCTGAATTCTGGAGCTAATCTGGCCATGGGAGCACACTCTACTCTGGTTCTTGCTGGCAGAGCTCCCTCAGGATGCTTGTTCTGATCAATCCATCAGAGCAATGGCCTGTATTATCATGGGGTCTATAGTTAGAAAAAATCACCATCTATCTTGGCCAAATTTCAGTCTTCTCAGAATGCATTTCCTTTGGGGTTGTACTGGTTTTGCCCATCTTTTCTTTTTAACATGGGAAGGTGAGAGGAGGATTGGTGTAGCAGATAAGTGGATCCACACCAGGACTATGGCTAGTTTTGGCTGTCTGTTCAGACAGACTATCTACCATTTCTTGGCTGAATTTTCTCAGGAATTTAGGTTTATGGGATCAGGTCATTGTGCTCTTCCTCTGTGCTTCTCCCACTAGTAATTTTGGATTCAGTTGCAACCCCACTGGCCAGGAACGTAGATATATCAGATAACGAAATAATCCCAAATGTCAGCACATATTTAGTGAAATTAGCTGGAGAAGCTTGGTTTCTCGTGGAGGCAGAAAAGGAGGTCTTATCTTATGAGACACCAGAGAACCCAGCCCAGGTGGCTGGGATTGAGAGGGAAATGCTGGATGCTAGGACATCCTGGTTCTGCTGCTCACACAGCTGTGAGAGTCAGTGTGAGTCAGTTCAGCAGTGGGAAGACACAACCCAGACCACCTCCAGTCCCTCACCAGCAGGGCCCTGCTATGAGCACCAAATCCTGGTCTCTGCTGCCATTTGTGAATGGCTGCTTTGGGCAGTAGGGGTTTAGAGCAAGGTCTGGCCCCACTACTTGAATAGGAGTGGTCAGTGGCTGGGCCAACAATGCCTTCAGTGTCTAGTGGAAGAGGCTGCTGGACCCAAACTGGGTGACATCTGGTGCAGCCTTGGCCCAGACACTCCTCTGCAGCTGTGGTTTGTGGTAATACTTGGGCACGTGTGTTGGTGGTACCTGGATTTTTCAGAAGAGGGAGGGAGGCAAGTGGGGACAGAATGTCTGTCTGTGCTCCAGAGGGGATCATCATCCAGTGGGACTCAGAATGTGCCATTGCAGAAAGGGAAATACAGCACCAAGCTGTTAATTCTATCACTCTGCTCAGAAAAATGTGATAGTGTTTAAATATGGTGTTCACCCTCTTTTCCCCCAAGCCGGGTGCAGAGCTGAGACAGATGGGTGCAGTCTGTATTGACAGGGGCAGTCGCTCTCTAAGAAAGGGTTTCGTTCATCCGTCCATCTGCTCAGTATCCATGCAATAGTGAAATGGAGCAGCTCTTGCCTATTTATACCCTTGTTCAGCCTGTGGCATTATCAGAGCCAAATGACACAACCAAAGGGACATTTGCCCACTTAGAAATACTCCAGCAACCATAGCAGGATAAATGCAAACTGAATGTTATAATTTAATCAATGGTAGAGCTGCCCTTCAATACAAGAAGTGGTTCACACACCATATTGAAGCAGAAAGCACAAGACCAGGCTTAAGATAGGATAACCTTTGGCAGGGTAAGAGTGGCTGCGAACAGTTTATTGACAGCATGGAGATAGCAGGGATACTCTCAGGACTTCTGAACCCTTCCTATGAAGAGACAGATTAAAATTACTTCTATGGATAGTTCCCAGATACAGGAAAGTGTGGACCTGCTAAAATACTTGCCACTATACCCACTACTGAGTAAAAGAACACTCTGGCTCACTGGATTTTTCATGTTGCAGCAGAATGTATGCAACACACTTTTCTATGTGTCCGAGATACACGCCCATATACATGTTCAAAAGAGATTATAGTGGATAGAGGCAAAGCAAACATCATGTGCAGAGGCAGAAATGGCACATTGTTTGGAAATTGCCTTGGGAATAACATATTTTAGAAAGGAAAAATACTGTGCAACTGCAGCGAGAGAGAGGAGTGAGAAAATGTGAGAGGAACAGCCCTGCAGACACTCAGGCCACTTCAGGAGAGGCAGAACGTGCCCCAGCCACAGAGCAGAGATTCCTCTACTCACTCCAGTCCCCATGAGCACTTTTTCTCAAAGTTTAACTAAAATTGAGGACATATCTTATTGGGGACTATTTGCATTCAATTTGTTGTGATCAGTGGTTCTGTTGCTGGTTACCTGCCATAAAGTATGGATGGGTCTGGGCAGTAGTAGCTGGAGATTTTGAGCAGTTGGGCATCCTTACAGTCATCAGGTCTTTTTTTGGGTCAGGCCTTACAGTTTGTTCCATTTCCAGCTCTTGTGGTTTAGTTAATTCACTTCTTAAAAGGCACTAAAATTTGCCCCTCTGCCAGCATTTATATTTTCAACTTAAGTCCTCAGCTCCATGATCTCCAATTCCTGCTTCTGTTTCTGCCTCCAGTGTTCTGCAAAATTTCTGGCCTTTGCCTCAACTTTGAAATACTGGTTTTCTCCATTAACCTTCTTTTCTTTGGAGCAAAAAACTGGTGCCATTGTTGCTGCTTGGTTTGTTTCACAGACCTTATTCTTTCTCTTTATGTCTTCTAGTTATCTGTGCCTGGTAAAATTGTTCTGCCAGAATGATTTTTCTCTGAAGCTAGAGCTGAGTCAAATGCTGTTGATTTATGGGTTCAGTAATTGCCCTAGCAGTTGGTACCAATTAATCCATCATTGCAGGTTCAGTTTTGAACCTCAGCATTAGGTTGGTGTCTCGGCACCTCCTGCATGAGAACTGCTCTTGCATTCAGTACCTGCTTTCTTGATTAAAACCACCCCCTTTGGTCCTTGCTCAGCTTTCTCTTCTTCCAAACAGAACCCCTGCACCATGTTAGGGAGAGCAGCAGTACCTCTGCAGTCCTCTGCAGTGGGCCTTGCTGTTCTCACACAGGTTCTTCCCCCGGTGCTGCTGACAGTGGGATGAGGTTTGGCAGCGCTGCAGTGGGGTTGGTATCGGATTTATGATTCCGATATTCTGGTGGTTTAGAGTCTTTTTTGCCCTCCTGGATATTTCGGGGCAGATGCATGAAAGAGACAGAGGCTTCAGACTTCAGTTTCTCCAACGTCTATCACTTTGTTTATTATTCCTTATCTCATAGTTCTCTCTGTGCCTGTTTAAGGCGAGGTCTGTCTTGAACACCAG
>VWYP01008895.1:275747-321349 GCA_013400435.1 Pycnonotus jocosus | reverse complement strand
AAAAAAAATTGCATCTATTAAGCTACTGTTTACCTCCAATTCTAACTGAGTGAAGACAATCATACTACAGTACATAAATATATCACTTCTCCTTTCATCTTTGTTGCTGTCAGAAGCACCAAAAAATGACTGAAAATTCAACTGCTAGTATCACACATTGAGCTTAAATTATTTTTAGTTTCTCTTTTGTTCTTAACAGAGTTAAGAAATCTCTTCATTTTTATGTTCCTGGACAGTTTTCACGTTCTTTCCTTTACTTTCCCATGCAATTCCCTTGCTTTCTACTTGAAACATACATTAGATTACTGACTATCAACAGGTGAGTTTACAAGTTGGTTTTATATATCCATATAGCTTCATTTCCTTCTAACAGCAGACTTAAAAACAGCTCAGTCTTCTGTCTCAAGATTTGATTGCCATCTGTGCCACTGGGATTAGCTCAGTTGCTTTGGGCATGGTGCTACTAACGCCAAGGTTGTGTGATGGGCAATACCTACCCATTACATACAAAACATCAAGTTTCAACTATTTGCATCTTTTACGTAGTTTAATAACAAACAAAAGCTTAGATGAGAATTTGAAGAGGATACCATACATGGGGAGCTTGCCCAGCGTTAAGACATTTCAAAATAAATTTTCAGAACTTACATGTTATCATTACTGGCAGTTAATGCTCAGATTGAACTCTCCTGCCTATGCACAAGGCATCCCTTCTCTGCGCAACTGTTTCTAGCAAACACCTGTTAACAGCACAGCTTGAATATAACCTGGTGGCCTTAACACTGATCCACTGGGATTCAAGACCATTTGTTCTCATTCCAAAACAAGTCACCTGAAAACAGCTGCCTTTCAGTCATTTGTCCACTTTATTCTTTCCACATGGTTTCTATAACCGGTGCTAATAAACCAGCTTCATGAAGCTTCCCAAGCAGCCACTGCCCAAGTCAGTACCTTCAGTTTACCCTCATATGCAAGTTATTCCAATCCTCTTGTATTCTACAAAGGCAATTATAACCAAATTGACTTCTTCCTATGCTGTTTCAATTTTATTTGAGATCTTCATTCTGAGAGAAACATAATATTTCCATTTTCATCCGTTCTTATATCCACAGTCATTTTTGGCCTGAAGCACAAACACTTAAGGCAAGGTCTCAGAACCTGAGAAAATTTAGAACCTGTTCTTAACTGTTGTATTAAGCAACTTAACACTAAGTAGCCCGCTTTGTAAACCACTTGGATTACTTAGAATAAAAAGTATTTTGCTACACTAATAGGGCTGACCAAATCAAGCCCCTAGGGCTGATTACAGTTAGCTAGCTACAAGCAAAAATTAATATGGATTTTCTCTCTTTTTTTTTTCTTTTAATTCTTTCTTCCCTTTTTTATGAGTAACACCTTAATTAGATCCTCAACTGCATCTTACTGTTCTGAACCATGTAATACAAAAGACAAAACCAGGAATCATAAGCAGAAGGAAGTTTCCATTTTTAACTCAATATGTATTGAAAAGTCCACTTCAGATTAAGCCTACTTAGCAGATGACCTAACTATTATGGAATGTTGGTTTAAGTAAGTGTCCCACTATTTCATTACATTTAAATTCTCTATAAATTTTCACTGCATTGCAAGCAATTTTCATCTTTGAAACAAAGTACTTCTGGTATCATGGGAGCTGCCTCTGCTGTTTCTGTGGCAGTCAGGGCCAATCTCACCACATAAGGAGTAATGAAAATTGCTATGCCCTCTCTGCTTTACTTACTAAAATTTGTTCTTGGTCATTTACCCAGAACACTGCGAGGCTTGGTGACTGCACACACGCTGCACTGCTCCTGTATCACTACCTGCTCAGGGGATGGCAGGGAGAACAAGTAAAAAAAAAAAGGCATCTGCTTTGTGCCCCTAGGGAGATACTCTGGCCCCTCCTGCTCAACATGCAATATACTAGCTCATTAAATGGACATATACTACTTTCCTTCTCATGGTGTTTAGGACTTCTGCTTGTTTTGATGTAAATCAGAGCTACAATAAGAGGGGGTTTTGTTACTCTCACCTCCCACTCTTGCAGAAATCGAACACCACGCAGAGAATGGGAAAGGATGGCTTTATGATTACACAGCAGGATGATAAATTAGTCAAGTGGATTTTATTTTGTTGACAAAAGTAACTCTGTGATATGGGATAAGCCACCTAAACCAAACTTTTCTTTATGACATATTCTTCAATAGAGACCAATTCCTCACATATGTTGCCTGCTTAGATTTTCATGCACTCTCAGTGGAGTCTAGGAATACTATGCACATCTCACAGAAAGACACACTGTATCATGAAGGAATAAATATAAGCATGAAACTCAGAGTTGTTTTTGACCACTGTTACACCACTTGTTTTCAGAAGTTTGCACTTTTATCTGCTTCAGTGTCTTCAGTGGCACAACACAAATGTCTTCATTCAGTTCAGCAACTCCTGACAAGAATTGTGGTTTCCTAATCTCACAGGAGTCAAATCAACATATTTCAATAAAAACAGGCTTCCCAGAGACAGCACGTCAGAACCAAGCAGCCAAGCTGCAAAAACAGGTCAGCTGGGTTGTGCCAAGAAGAAGGGAAGAGCATCATGGGCAGCCAACACAGCAGCCAGAGCACCTATGCAACCATTGTACTGTGCCAGACAGACATATCCTCAGAAGTCTGAAAGCTGTTTTCTGCAGCAACAACAGCAGAAAGAGTAAAACAAAGTTAAAAAGCAGATTAACACATAAGCCAAAAGATGTGGCAAAAATATAGAGAAAGCGGTGTTATTTCCATTGATCTTCGGGGGAAAAAACCCAACAAAAGCAGTATTAGCATCTCTGCTGTTTCAAGGCAAGAGAACAAGAGCTGCATCTGTAAGAAAATGTCTTATAGGATGAGATTTGGAGACCAAATGTTGCAAATTATTATGGAACTTGCACTGAAGCACAGTGCAAGTGCTCAGAGGAAAGGAAGCTATGAGGCTACACTGGAGGAACTTTCTGGCAGTAGGACCTCTTCAGCCACTTAGCAGTGCCTCAAGAAAAGTGACCATTCCTGTGCACCTTCAGGTTATTTGTAAGGGTGCCACCACAGCGCAAACCGATATGCCGCACTGAACAGTCTTGGCTGGGGGATGGATGCTGGAGGATGCTTTCCTAGAGGATGTCCCGGCCGCACCTCCCTACTCCTGCTCCTCCTCCTCGGCTCGGCGGTGCCACCCGCCGGCTGCCGGCATTAACACAACACCGCACCGGGATGCAGGAGAGGATCCTCGCCGCACCGCCGCGCTTCCACCTTCCTCAAATAATCCAAGCCTTTTAACCACCCTCTTTTATACAAATCTTGGCAGGGATAACCACCTCCAGTTCTGCATAGCCTTCAGAAGCTGTGTTAGTCCTTCCACCGGAGAAGAGGAATTTACTAAGTCAACAAAATCCTCCTGACAGCATTGGTGCCTGCAGGAATCTATTAAAAAGCACAGCATTCAAAATGGGAGTCTGGATGTCACTGCATTAACAAATTCAAAAAGGCAAACACATTCACAAGCCTCTAATGAAGGGACATGGTGTGCAAGGAACAAATTATTATGAGATGTTATGTTCTTTCCCCCATCTTTTAGAACAATAAATAAAGAAGGATTTACTGTCCTGTAAAATATGAGAGATTATTCATTCAGAGGACAGTGGTCTTCATTCTGTTAAGACTGGCAGACAACTCCTCTGGACTCAAATCATCTAATGACAGAACCTCCATTACGCCACAAAGCTTGGGTGTATCGTGGGAATATGCTACATTTAATAAATTTTTCTGCTGAGGAAAACTTAAAACATTTTGATAAAGTGCAGAAAGCATTTAGGGAAAAAAGAAAGTAATGCCTGTGTTAGTTTTTCATGAAGTTAGAATTACAGAACTATTTGAGTTAAAAAGGGACCTTAAAGATCAACTAGCTCCAACCCCCCTGGCCATGTTCTAGACATTTGTCAAAGCTGGATAGTTGGGCAGAAACAGACACCAAAACTCCCAAGGCCTTCAGAACACATAAATAGAAAAATGGTTAGCAGAGAGAGACTGCATGCTTTTTAGTCAGAGCACTTCAGAAACATCAATAATGGGACAAGTCAGAGGGGGAAAAAAGGGAAGGGGCGAGAGGGAAATGAGGCGTACGTATCCCTGGCATTAAATAATTAAGACAGACATATGTGCATGTGTAATCCCTCTCAGATACTTTCATATGAAAGTATATCAACAATAAAGAGATAAAGCCTCTACAGATTTGGCAGTACCTTCCCACCACTGCAGCTGACACATCTCCCAGCAGAGAATTGCTGAATATACACCTGGCAGAACTCAGCTCAGTGAGGCAGATGGGTTTGTCCTCTGCCACAACATACGCAGGTAAAAGACAAAACTACTTAAACAAGTCCAGCTCCTTCAGACTGCTGTGGGTGTACAGACAGCTCTCAGAAACTACTCAGGAAGTTGGCAAAGGTGGCAGCTTTCTAGAGACCAGCAGTTATGAACAGCTAAGCAGATAACCCTGCGAGCTGCAGTGGGTGAAGACAGCATAAGCCATGCAGTCCAGTGCCATGGCAACTAACAATTCTACTGAAAAGACTTCATTTTGAGAGTTGCACATGGAACTACTGCACTTGTTTCACAATCATCTCTGTTCTGCCTCTATTTGAACTTTCACTTCTGCAATTTGATGCTCCGGTTGGGTAAAAGCCTTTAGGAACAACCAAAAGAAAGCATTTAAACAAGGAGGTTTTTATCTCTCTGGATTTTGTCAGTTAGGTCTGTGCTCAGCTCAAGAGCAGCATTAAATTATTTCTCAACAGAAATTCTGTACTTCTGCAGAAACCAGAAACTTTGCACACCTACATGATGACCAGTAGCATTTCAAGTCATCCTGTAATGATGCCAGTCCACATGAAAACAAGGAACACTTAGAAAACAGATGTAAGTAAAACCTGAGTTTGCATTGACTGTTGGATTACAAGTCACAGACAACCCAAAGACATCTTTACATTCTCTTTAGCTAGCACTGGCACATTCTTCAGTGACAGGGAGTGATCCCATTGCCCCCCCATCTCACCACTCCAAGTGTCAACTGTTGCAGATTTTAAAATTTAACGCCTGTCAAACTTGAGAAACAAAATTCAGCTACCTCACAAACCACTAAATTCCTCTAAATTGTACAAACCAACCAGTGCTTCTAGCAGAAGCACTTTACTAGGAATGCAGCAGAAGTTTGTATTTTGGTGGGTTTGGGGTTTTTTATATTAGCATAGTACCAAAGCAGAAAGAATTCACAGGTTTATTCATTAACAATTCTCCAGTTTGCATTTTACAGATTTTATTTCCAGAACAGAGTGATCAGAACTTCAGACAGAGCGAAGAAAGTTTACTTTTAGTTCTCAAATTACTGATTGATCTCATCAGATTCAAATCTGCCAAAAGTTACAGCCTGATCACTGTAAAGCCTTGAGCTTGCCAGGAAGCATTACTCCAGGGTTTATCTTCTTTATGGCAAGGCCTAAACTGCCTCATAAAAGGCATTCTTTGGTTGTGGGCTGGTCTGCACAACCACTCAACACATAACATTTTCACTGCAGATTTGTTTCTTTAATCCTAAAAAGGACAACTTCTTAGGAGTTAGTCATCCATGCACACACTGTGTGAGCAGCAAAGAAGTCTGCTTTGAGGACAGCTACAGTTTTCTGTTCCATTCTTTCTCTTTGGGAAAGGATTCCTTACAAGATGGAACCAGAGTTCTCCAAATCTAGGAATTCATTCCAACAAAATACCAAGATAAAATCTGGAATTAGAAGTATTTCATAAATCATTATCTAAAATCAGTTAAGAGTATCTAACAAACTACAATGCAGAACTGCAAAGAGATGTGTGTATTACTCATCTTGTATTATGAATGTACAATTATTTTTTTTCTGAAATACTTGCAAAAAAAATCTAAAAAGATATTAATAAGTAATTGAGTCACTTAGACAGGTGGGGGCATGAGGGGGAAATAAGCCATCACACAAGCCCTTTGACATCCTGTTTAAAAATATGTAGTCAATTTACTTACCTCTTCGCACTTCAACAAACACGAATATGAATGAAGACCGAAGCCTTAAATAGTATACATCAATTTATGAGAGAAATAGCCCTGCCAAAAACACTGAACCCCATAAAACACTGAGGACTAATCTTAAAAATAACTAAAATAAAATGCATAAATCAACTTATAATATAATATAATAATAAACAATAACTGCTGCCTGTAACAACATTGAATTTTAGAACTGAGAAACAAGATATAGGTGTTTTTGTGAGAATGCAAGGTTTACATTACTAGCAGATATTTTGAACTATATAATTCTATTTGCTTTTATAGGAAGGATATCCAAAGTTAACTATCCTTTTAAAAAAGGCCTACAGAATATGAGAAAAATACATTAGCAAGCTATCAAAACAAACATATTTTAAAATACTATAGCATTAACATAACTCACCAGTACCATAGTATCTTTTAAGCTCTGTGCGTCTGATGTCTTTCAGTTGACCGTACTTTTTCTTTTTCTTTTCCTTGTCAGGAGCAGTTTCCTTTCCCCCAGGAAATTTACAGTTGTCTTCAGAGGAACTGATTTGCTCCAAAATAACTTTACTTTCATCGTCTTTCTCAGAAGGCGTTTTGGAATCAGGAGATCCAGGGGAGTTGGCAGAGACAGGCTCGGTGGTTTGTTTGACTTGCCTTTTCTTTTTCAAACTGAGCATAAAGAAAAGAAACCCACATTAAGATTTAACCAATCTCTAGAGACAAGGTAACTCACTTTCTAAATTTATCTTTTTAAAAATGCATTTAGTATCAGAATTCCTTATAACCCTTTAAAAATCACACACTTGGCATCAGTAACCTGGTAACTAAGATGATCCCACCTCCTACTCTTTTCTTCCATTATATCATAATCTCAAAGATACCTTCTCAAGAATAACAAAAAAGGTAGTAAAGTTTTTACTGTTGTTTGCTGAGGAGAAGGAACAGGGAAAAACAAACAAACAAACCATTGAAAAGCTGGGGTTTTTTAAAAGGACCAAACATCTAAACGTAAAAACAAGATACTGAATTATCTTTTCAAGATGAAGCCTGGAATAAAATAAAACCTCAGATCCCAATGTATTATAACACAACAGCTAACAACAATTCCACAGTCCAAAAACCATCTGTTCTCATACAAACTTGCTACATTTTTCCATTTTGTCCAAGGTTATCTCCTAGAAGCCACTCATGCTACTCCACAGCTGTTCTGGCACAACCCACACTAGCTGGTATTCCAAGTGTCACCCAGGAGCTCCTTTGGCAACATTATCAGTGTGGCCACAAATTGCTTGTGCCAGAACATTTTCCAGCTGCCTAGATTTCTTCTGAGAGAAATCTTAATGAGCTGCCAATAAATCTTCCAACTTATCACTATAGCAGCACGAGTATTTTCTTTTTAGAATACTCCTTAAAGCACAGTTCAAGTGAGAAAGATGCTTTAGGAATCCTAACAGATTTTTCTGCTAAAGCACTGAGTTTGCTTAATAAGAGCAAAGACTGACTTTATGGGTTGAGGGTCACTGTCACTAAAATAGCTCCCAGTTAATCACTGACTCATACCATACAAAATGAAAAACTGATCTATTTAATGGTCCATCTCTTCAGTACATTAACTTCTTGGTTACAAGGTACCTGAGGGAGTGAGTAGTATATTTATCTTGTTGATGCCAAAAAATTTCTTTTGTGCACAGGAAGAATTATCCGTAGAAAATACAGACAACTAGTGAGTCATCACAAATGGGAAAAGGTTACATGAGCTCACAGCAGTAGCTTACATAAGTGAAAACTTAATACATTAAGTTATTAATATAATGCAGGAATTTCAGAGGTTCTGTCTTCCACCTTTTATATTTATATACTTTTCATGTATTTTAGACTACAACATAAAAATAAATACACAGATCAACTGCAAATTTTAGAAAGCCATTTCAGGGTACACACCTTTTTATTTTTAAATAAAATATTGAAATCAGTTCCAAGTTTATAATGTTTAGACTGAAAAGGGTCAGTTTCTTGACTGCATGTGACCAACACTTTCCACGGAAACACTTCAAAATACAGTCTTACAAACTGTGCCTATCACACATCTACGTATACATATTTCTTTAATGCTTCCCAAAATAGGATGATTCACATCCTGCAGCCAACCCAGTGAGGATGCTGTGGTTCCCCATTCATTCAAACCCATAGATCCATAAGATAACCAGTAGTAGTTCATGCTCTGCCCAGTATGAGACAGTTACTGTATATGAAATTTATGGATTCAGTCCTGACCACATATAAAAACAGCATACAGGGATTTATAAAAGATAAAAGTGACTAAATCTATATAACAAATGAAGTGTTTAAACTAGGTGTTAAACTAGACTAATGAAAATTTGCATATGCAAAGGAGGCTTTTTTTAACGAATAAGCCACAGCCCTTTGAAAGGCTGCTGTAGCAATCACAAAACATTACACACACTTCGCATGCACAACGCATATATTTAGCTCTGGTGTAAATTTTGGCAAAGCAGCCCTCTACGCTGAAATGGCATATTACTACCATCGTTATACCCAATTCCAGATTTCTAAATGAGTCACATTCCTGCCTTTTGACTGTAGTGACTCAATGACCTTCCTGTGTGTGCATATCACAGGACACCCAAATCACCTGCTTCAGTAGACGAGAACTAGCAAGCATCCACTGGCACCCCATTTCTACTCACACTGCATCAGAGACTTCTGTCTTCAGATTCACAGTCTATTTGTTTTGATCACAAACTCTGCTAAATAAACTTTCTGTAGTATGAATCTAGTATCTCAAAACAACAAAAGAGCCACTAATGGAAACACAGAACAGTTTTTGTCAGGGAAAAAAAAAGAGTAAAGAGAAAAACCTCTCTAGAGGTCAACAGTCCTGATGACAATAGTAGAAGCTTCTGTCAGTACTTTCCTTAAAACATTCTCATTTGAACTGGACTTTTCAAAGATGCCCCTGGCAACTTTTAGAATAAAGAGCTAGAACAGAACTGGTCCATTAGTGATAGAAAAAAGAAAAGCCGAAAGGAGAGTCTGAACTGATTCACTTCAATGCAACTGACTGGTTCTTGTCCTCAGTGTTTAATCTTGCTGCATTCCCACTACTACAGCACACTGGGGGCTCATTACACAACCTACAGCATCCTCAGCACACAGCTGCTGCTGCGAATAGACTGTGCCACCGGCATCTTTCAGGCGTGATCAAGAATCTGAGCACTCCATAAATTTCTATTCCATCCCCATGGCAGGTATCAGATTTCCAGACAGTGCCAAGCTTACTCCTCCTGCCCACTGCTCTGTTTCAAGGCCATGACCATCCACCTCCAAAAGCGGTAACCTTGGCACTAGGAAAAAAGACTGAATTAAGACCAAGCATCCATGACATTCCAGACAGGACTCGGAGTAACTTCAACTCTGTCTAGGGTTACGATCTCTGCTTCTTCCAGAGGTTTCTAAAGCCTAGTAAAAATTACCCAAACCCCTCCAATTCACCACTCCTGAAAATCCTTGCCTGTAATATCCCAAGGAACCAAAACAAGGCTTCAACAGCATTTAAAGCCATAATGGAAGTCTCAAACCTCCTACGCTTTTTGACCATTATGCACCCTCTTAGTAAAGCAAAGCCTTGTATACTCACAAGACAATTCATTATTAATGGACACTGGTACAGTGCAGCAGAGACTGGGCTGTGAAGAGCACAGCTGGAGGGTTTAGTGCATCCTGAACTCCATCCCCTGAGGTACCTCCCTCAGCCTCCACTCACTCTTCTCTCACACTGACCTGTATGTCCCACGCAAGCTGCCAGTCCTTCTCCCGCTCAGATTTCAAACCCATCACCTCCTAAAGAAGGTGGAGGCTGAAAGTCTGATCTACTCTTCTCCCAGCTCTCAGGTATTTCCCAGCCTTCATGACAAGAGCTGCTATGGACAATGGTTTTAATAACACAATTTGTTCATTTATTTCTTTTTTCAACTACTTTGGAAGATTTTGAGTGGGTTTGTTCAGTTTCTAAGGGGATGTCTGTAAACAAATCCAATATTCAGTTTTATCCTAATAGTTATGAAAGTAAAAGGAAGCTGAACAAATAACAAACAAACAAACAAACAAAAACCCCAACCCTCAGTTTAATCATGTTTTGCAATTAAATCATCCTTTCAGGCAAAACAAGGTGCATAAAGTGAATTCATAAAGTGTTGCTGCAGAAAATGCTTGGGTTTCAGTATCAGTTGATGAATATGGATATATTGTGTTCCACTAAGAAAGCTGCTGGGGGAAAAAAGAAAAAGAAAGAAATACGGAGGGCAGGATAAACAAACATCTGTAAAAACACTCCTGTTTATGAAGAAAATCTTACACATCTTTAATTTCATTTAGACACCAGATAACATTTTTCAAGCTCATTGATTCTGACCAGCAAAACATTTCTTCTGAGTTTATACAGAGGGATCCTTTTTCAGCCCCTCAAGTGCTTTTTGAGCAACAACCAGTAAAGCCATTTTCTAAGTTTGTCCAAATACAAAGCTTACCAGCAAAAGCAAAACTTACTGCAATACAAAGATCATTTAATGTAATAAAGCCTAATGATCTGAAATGCATACAATCTCAGAGTAGGCAGGTGTCACTCTATGACATCACAAACATCATGAAACTTCTTAGGTTTCATTCCAGTTCTGACTTTGAGGTTTACTAGGTGGGGAATTATTTATATAGTATTTTACAAAGACACATGGATTGGTGGTTAAAAAGCAAACCCTTTCAACCACATTGGTCAGCCCAGAGGGACATCAAGAAAAGGTCCCTCCTTGAGAAAGGAATGCAAACATATGTAAACATCAGTCCTGTTTACAGAAAGTTCCTGGGAAAGGAATTTTCAAATCCAAAACATTGCAAGCAAGAAACCAGGGCTACAGGCAGGTAAAAATGCAAGGTTAGGAGTGCTTACTTAAATTAATTTGCAACATACTGCTTAACACCTTGGGCACTGACTTACAGGAAAAGAGCTAGGAAAGATTCCAAGAAGTGGCCTACTTCATCTTCCAGATCCAACTCTTATCTGACTGCCTATGAAAGGCAAATAACTAGTTTTTAGAATAAAACAGCTTGAACTTCCCATTACACTTACAAGGTAGGTGGTTAGGGCAAAAAGAAAACTGCTCAGAGAAAAAGGGGTGATGTTATCTGCCCAACTTCCACTAGAAACTACAAGCAACCAGTAAAGCAACTCTGACAATAAAGACATGGAAATCTGACAGTAACTTTTTTCCTAGAAATTTAATTTTGTTTTGTTTATCATTTGTTCAATAAAGGTGTCTAACAGACAATTCAATATGATCTCATTCAATACATAATATCACAGTCAAAGAGCACTAGGTCCATATCATAGGATGTTCTAAAAAACTCCTGTGATAGTAAGGCATGTCTTTATGTTGCATTAGATAAATAAAGATCATACACCATGTACAGCTCTTGCTTTAGAAACAAAAGCATCTAATAAAGTGGCCCTCCAAAAATAAAAACAAAGGAAGGGGGAAGGGAGAAGAAATCTTTTTTATCTTTCAGCTGACAATCTGAAGTTTCCCTTTTTAGAAATTTTCCACAATGTGCATCCTATAAAATGTGCCTTGATATCTGGCATACAATTATCTTAACATCCTGCAGTGCATAAACAGATCATGTTCCTCAAGTATAATTTTTAAAAAATTATTTATGCATATATACAATAAGATTAAAAAAAACCCCTTTAAAACATTTCAAACACCTTAATCTGTTTCATTCCCATTAAGATTCCTTTATATAAAAATGATATGCACCCCAATTATTTACTTCAGAATTAATAGTTTTAATCTTAATTTGAATCTCTGCACTGATTATAATATCTACTAGTTTCCTTCTACCCTCCGTGCCTTTCTCCACCCATCCGGAAGACCTAAATAAATCAAATTCATGTCAACCCCCCCACCCCCGCCCCGCTATTTACCACAGAAATCTTACAGTAAAAATCTCCATTAGGCACCCATTGGTCTGATCTTAATCACCCATTCTCTCCCAGCCTGGACAGATCACCCCTCTCCCCCTCACCCAGCCCAGTGCCAGCATGACTCAGTCAGCTCCAGGCATGGCTGTGCTCTCATCCCATCCCATGGAACCTGAAGAATAAGCAAAGCTCAGACAAAATAAATCACTGCTGCTTGCAAAGCTAAAGGAAGTCAGACTGCTTGCCAGACCGTAACACTTTACCCAGACCTCCCCAGTATAGCTACTTTCACACCAGGACAGAAATAAATAGTAAGTGATTGACCCCCAGATATCCTCCTAAGAGGGAACAGCATCCATCCTGCAAGGAAGCACACTTCATGGAACACCAGCCATTTCAGGTTGGCACATGTCCTGTTTTGGAAACAAGCAAGCCACAAGGCTGTATGTTTACTATTAAAACAGACTATTAGGGCACATGTAAGGGAGAGAACACTTCTTTTGCCAGATAGTTAAAGAATTAACCACAGAGAGGAAAAAACTGCAAAAAACCAATTCTGAAAATGTTAGCAAGGACAACTGTGTGGTTCCAGTATGGTGGTTGCAGATACTCAAATGTGTCCATAACCTGGTCATTCCAAAGGACAAAAAACAACTCCTGAAAGCTCTGATATTAGTAGGTCAAAGCTGGAAATTTCCACTTTTATTGGAACTCCTGTTACTGATTGACAACAAGTACCAGCACCAGGCTTCACAGATGGTCAGCCAGCAGCAATGCTCAAGAAAGCTGGCATGCTCCAGAGAGTGAAGTGCAGTACTGACAATCCAGGGTATGTCTATTTTCTTCCCAATACTGCCATTAGCTCAAAAACCAAGTCACTACATATGTTTCATCATCTGCAAAGTGGAGGGAAGGATTTGTAGTAAAGTTGTTCTGGAATTTTAAAGACACTACACTTTCTGATAAAATGAGTTCTTAGATTAAGTAAAGTATGTTAATCTCCCCTCCTCAGTTTTCTGACTTTGATCAGGAAATTTTAAATACCCCATCTAACAAATTTTATGTTATTTAGGAGGTGGGAATAATCCCTGTTTCCCTGGGTAAAAGTCAAGAGGGTTTTGAGCTGTCAGAAAGTTTTTTATTCTCCTAAATTTAAGACTACAGTGTTCCCACACACCTTAACAAACTTTCCATTTTCAAAGGCAAAAGTATTCCCATCTTTTGTATTTACTTAGCAAAAGAGGTTATGATGTATTCAGCACTCTGTTGCTATGACAACAATTTAATAAGATCTTTTCCATAGGAAAAGGATTCTAGAAAGCTATTCTGCTTGCTTTAGACATCTATTTGATTCTCTTCCTTATACCCTTAGTTACTGCAAGCTCTCAAAGAACAGCCTTAGGCAGAAGGCAAAATGAAGAAATCTCTCCCTTCAGATGATTCCTTCAACTTTGCCAGAAGTTCACTTAATAGGCTTATTTAACTAGAGCAGCATCACAGAACTATTTTGTCACAAATACTCACTTGATTCTTAACACACTCCCATCGTGCTCCTCCTGCTTTCTTCTGCTGACAATGCCAGATACTCTCTCCTGCTGTGGTACTCATTCATCACCCCAAACGGCTCCTACACATGCTAGGAATTCTTCCAAAAAGGGGCTCAACAAGTCATTCTCCCTGCACTGAAGCCCTGGCAAGGAGGGATGGCCCTGCCCTGTCACCTCCAGACACCGCTGGCTCCCAGCCCTTCTCCCCCACTTAACGCCTGCTCCTGGAGCCACCACTTCCCTCCGTATCAGCTGAATGAAACTGCAAAAAAAAGGGAACCGCAGTTACAGAGCAAAGGAGGATGTTATAGAGAAGCTGCACAGAGTAACACCATAGTAAAACTTTTTTATTTTGATGAGGACAATTAGCTCATAAGGCTGGCTGACACACATCTCAAGTTTCTCCAAAACTTTGATAAACTCCTCACGCTCCCTGCCTCAACTGAACACTCTTCATGAAACTCAAATTCCATGAAAAGGAGAGGAATGCCATTTAAAAATAATATTTAATTAACACAGGGAAACAAAATGCAAGAAACCTCAAAGACAACAATAGGGTACATGGAAAAATCTGGGGGACATGTGCTGCTCCACACAGTGTTTGCTCCACACCCACTTTCTCAGGTCACCTATGTAATAAAATTTCCTGATAATGGAAAGCAGTTTTAGTATTGATTAAACTGACAGAAAACAGTCAGAAAGAAATTTAGTGCTCAGTGACTCAAATGGCAATAAACACTTGCAAGGAAGCAATAAAACAGTAGGTGAAAATCAATGGTCATTTGAAGTAAAATCCACAGGAAATGTGCCACACATCATGCAGCAGTAATGTAGCTGGAACCCACCTCCAGGAAAAAAAACTTAAGGAGGGCCATCTTAGTATTTCTTATATGAGAAGTACCAAAGATACCAACTCAAATTCTTTCAAGAATTACATCCAGATGTAAGTGAAATGCAAATAAAAATAAATAGGTTAGGCATGCTCTTTAACAAAGATATAAAATATACAAAGACCAAATATGAAAATTCATCATGGCAAGGCCATGGAGAACACACCAACAGAGATACAGACTTTCAGTTTTGGTGGTTGGTTTTAGGGCTTTCTTTCTTTGTTTTTTTTTTCTCAGAAGGAATCTACATGGCAACCTGTTACAAGGCTGTACACATGTGGGCAGACTCCTGAAGGATACATGCAAGAACTCCCTTTTTTTTCCCCACCTCTCACTCTTGAGCGTCAGTGCCTGGCCCCCAGCAGAAATCAAGAATGGGTGAGTGCAACAGCAATGAGGCAGAAAGCACAGCAAACCTCCAGAGCACAAGGCTGTTTGAAGAAAAAGAGACTTGTCTCAAAACCTGTAGCTCAAAGAAGCACCTTTAAGCCACTTCTGTTAGCAAAAGAAGGTGCCTCTCTCTGCTCACCACTGATTCTGGCCCCAGGAGTTGTCCCCATTCTTGCACAAACCCATTTGTTGCAGCTTCACAGGGACCAGATCTGGGAAACTATGTAGGTTAAAGGTTACCCAGCAAAAATACCAATACATGAATTAATTTTTCAAAACTGGATCACTGATTAGATCCTGCTTGGCCTGTTACCACTGGTGTCAACAAAAAAGGAGAAGGCCATAAGCAGAGGCAAGACTGCTCTTCCAAGCAGGCACTGCTGAGATGGAAGGTCTCGTCAAGCAACAGCCTTGGTTGTTCTGTTATGTTACTTGAGATCAGTAAAAGAGGATGCCAGAAAGCCAAACCAGGCACACACCACACCATGCCCAACAGCCCTCTGCACAGGAGCACTGAAGTGGTCATGGCAGATTCTTCCAACTTACCCGGAAAAGGTCCTTTGATGATGGGAAATTTGCATAAACATTGGTGCTCCGAGGGCTGCAAGATGGGCAGCTTCCCCTGCTGCAGAAAGGAAACAGTGACTCTGCTTCTCCAACAGCAGCACAGAGAGAAGAAAGTATTGTTTTCTCCATAAAAAGGATCTTAATTGTCGAGTAAGTCGACACCACTCAATAAGTGAAGTCACCTGTCGGTGTTTGCTGACCAAAAGAGGCTACGGTTGAGAATTCAGTGACCAAAGTAAAGTCAAAAATTCAACAGTTTCTTTACTTCAATGACTAATAACAGAGATATCTTAGAGAGGGAGGTGACTTGGATTTAAAATACCTGTCTTTGCATTAGCCTTTGCTTTTCTTAAGAAGTTACTTTGCAAACTACCATTTAAACATCGAGGTGCTCTGCATCACTGCACTAATCTCTGTAGCATCAAACTACCATTTTAATACAGCTGTAAACAAAAGTAGTTTAAAAAAAGAAAAACATAAAGAAAAAAACCTACACTTTTTCCTTTTTATTATTAATAGACAAGGCCAAGGGGGGGGGTTTGTTGTGGTTTTTTTTAAGGCACTAAAAAGGAAGCCAAATCGATCGCTTTAAATGCTAACTTTCATAATAACACCAAAATTATCCAAATGCCACCACATATTTCTCAAGGATTCCGTTAGTAACAGCTGGAGATCACAGTATAAGAGATGCTCTGCAAAGGCCTACAAATAGGTCAAAAACTTATCCATTCAGGAAAAAAATTACAGCAAAAGGCACAGCAACATGACTAAAAAAAGGTTTTATTAAAAGTATTTCAGTAATTGCTAAAACCAAATTTCAATCAACTGCATATCTCATTTCTGTGTTTGCATTCATTGTCCTCAAACAACTTGCAACCTATTTTGCATGTAGAGCAGTTTAACACCTTTCCTGAACAGGCTTCCCATGAACAGGCATGCAGCACAGAAGAAATGTCCAAGTGCACTTAAGATCTTTTTATATGGATTAAAGTGCTGAAAAGACACACAGCCATGCCGACATAGAGGGAAAAAAGGCATCTGTAGTTTCAGTGTTTAAAATAATGGCTGACATTGTTTCATACAACAGATATTTTGTGAGAATCATGATCAACCTACACCCAAAATAGGTGTCTGTATCATCTTCTATGCAAAATAATATGGCACCACCATTTTAATACTGTAGTGAGAAGACCATTAATGACAGGTATAAAGATGACAAGACAGGGAGAGCTTGTCTATGTGAGACAGTCACATGGCAGGCATATACAAATGCAACTTCTAACAAGCATATACCTTAAAATGAGAATTTGACACAGTCTGATATTTTTCAGCAGCTGTACTATTACAGTAGTGTAGCAGGTTCTCCATTACACTCATAAAAGATAAAATGTGCATTAATTACTACATCTTAAAACTCCTCTGTGGTTTTTATATCAAATATTATATTATTTATGCATTTATTTATGCTTCAAGAATAGTTTGCATTTTTTTTCATTTTCACTTCAGCTGAAACTTTTAACCTGCAGTCAAAATGTATATGGCTAGAAGGGGAAGAAACAATTACTTCAGGGAAAATGAAAAAGCAAAAGGTAAATCTTGCCCTCTGTCAGCGTGATGGAAGATGGGTCAACAGGAAGACACAAGAGGCTCTGCTCTATTTCCATGTTCTCTGGACTCTGTAAGTCCACGAGGTCTCACTGCACTTGAGGCAGCAGAATAACAAGCTGAGGAAACCAGGAAGTTACAGTGCTCCTGAATTTAATCCTGTAAGGCAGCCCTTCTGCTCAACACCAAGCACCTTAACACCCTCGCTCCCTGCAGCAGCATCCAGGCTGCAGCACCCCCAGGAGCCTGAGCGCAGCCGCCTCCTCCCTGCAGATGCAGAGCAGGAGGGTGCTGGGGTGGAGCAGGCCAGCAGCTATCTTCAGCCTCGTGGTATTTTCAAGGACAACCACCTCCTGCCAAACCCAGCCAGCCCAAGCCAGATAAGGGAGGTGCTCTGTGACATTCTGTCCCGCTGCCTGCCATTATGCCCACTAGTTCATTCCCTTCTGGGCTGGGAAGGAAAGCTTCCTGGCATGCTGGGTCCTACCCCTGCTATGGCAGGTGGGTAGGGAGCTGCTGACCTCCCTTCCCCTCTGGGGCTCTGGCACTTCTCCCTGCAGCCACAGTGCTTTGGACCCGCTCCCACCACTCGTGCCTGGACAGCTCAGCTCCTACAAGCAGCTTTCACTGTTTTCTAACACCTAACAGTATGGTTCTTCACATGCATAAAATTGCTCAAATGCATCCGTCCATGGGACCAGAGTCATATGCTGTAGTTCTGGATTGCCAAAAAAAAAAAAAAATCGTTTAGGCAGTTATTTGTAAAACAGAACATCTCCGCAGAACTGCTACATGCAGCACCTGCTGTGGTCCAGGTGGGAAGAGCAGCAGCATCTTTTTAACATTTAGTTCACTAACAGATAGTGAACATACAGATATCTTCTGCTTGAGGAGATTTGACTTTTAAAGACTGTCTGATGGAAACATGTGATTAACACCTTCAAGCCATTTATTTATAGAAGCATTACTGAAATCCATGACAAAAATCCACTGTTATGCCAAAATTATAATATAATTTAAACTAAGCTTACTAGTGATTGGCTAGCTGTTAAGCTTACACCTACTGAAATAAAAACAGCCAGTCCAGAAAAATAGTAGCAAAAGCCTGAGGTTATTAGTAGTATATTAAATGCTATACAAGACAAGTTCTCTGTGCCAGAAACTGCTGTCTCACAGGAAAATACTCAGTGTATTAAGACACCCAGAGAGCTGATTTATGGCTCATTTACATTACAAAGGTTTTCCAGCATATGGACAATTATCTCCCTTCTCCCCAAATTCCTAACCACTCCTGCTGCTCTCCTTGGGATTTTCTCTCACATAAATGAACAGGAAGAGTCCCACAGATTTGAGTGGAATAGCATTAGAGACTTAAAGGATAGGTAACATACATCTTCAAATTTCAGGTGATCCTAGGAAACAGTCCTTGCTCAGACTACAGAGTAGGACAGAAAAAAACCCCAAAACCCTACACTTAAAACTCACCTCCACATAATCAGATTGGCAGACGCAGTGTAGGGTGGAAGAAATCCCTTCCAAACACAGTCTGGAAACTGGATTAACACTGAGGGTATTAGAGTTTACCATGGGGAACCTAAGGCCACTGGGAATACCCACGCAGCCTCTTACCCTGTTCAAAGCCCCAGAGCAGAGGCAAAAAGCTTCATTTCCTTGGGGTGACAAGAATGGGGAGCCCAACGCCTTGAGGCACGCAGCAAAAACTGCAGAATATGCAACTAGTAGCTCAGATACAGTGCAAACAGACAGGTATTCAGTGTACCCACAGAGGATCCACAGTATTTCCTCTCTTACCAACAGAATTCCCTTAGTTAGATATATAGTGCTTTCCAATCTCTCAGACAGATGGGAAAAACTGGCCCTTTCCAAAAGCATGTTCCTGGAGGTATCATTCATATCTTTCCCCTTAAACATGCAGAACCCTTACCAGAAATAGACTATACACTGTAGCATGGCACATGCCAAAACCATACAGGCAAAAGCCTCGAATGATGGCAGATACCTGCCAAAAAGGCAGGCAATTTTATTTGTGAGCCAGAAACACCTTCCCTGGGGTGCATGTCTAGCTTCTTATCAACCTGTGTTTTCTTCAATCCAGCAAACTCTAACACAGCTTACAATGCTGACTGTTCTCCTTCTCAAAATACTGTACAGCCTACTCCCTACCACCACGTGCTACAAAGCACAGGAGAGCTGACCAGGACTGCTGCCAAAAGGAGGGGAGGCAGTTGCCATTTCTCAGAGCATGAGCAAAAGATGATTAACAGCACCACTAAAAAGTCACCACCATTAGGCATCTCTTTAGGTGGCTGCTTCTGGAAGGCACCTTCATGCTGGAGCAGCTCAGTATTGAGAGCTCTGTCACCCATAAGAGACATGGCAAAACCAGAAGGCTGAGTGTGACCATCTCCTTTCAGTAGTGTCTTAAACAGCATCACTTTAAAACTGACCATTCAACCACATGGCTGCCAAGTATTATGCTACATTTCCACCAGTGTTTAAGCTAGACTTAGCTGAAGTCTAGCCAATTTTACAACAGTTCACTGGGGTTAAGCAGAACTTTATGCAGTAGATACATAAAGCACCTAAGAAGAGACGAAAACACACACCTGGAAGGCTGAAAGGATGAGATGATATCTGCAGACACTACAGAAACAGTGCAATTAAAAAATGTAATTATATCAGATACAGTGAGAAGTCTGTATCTCACCTATCCAGAAAGCCACCTTGTGAAGCCTACAAATTTTATGATTTTTAAGATATGTCTTTAAATCCCTCCAAGAGTGAAAAGGTAAATGGCATGGCCCATCAGGAATGTCCAGCACACCCCTCAGTGCCCGGCATTCCCAGCTGTAGGCTGCGAGCAAGGGAAGTCAAGGAAGACAAATTATGTTGCAACCACGTAAATAGCAACTCTTATCAAAACTGCACAGTTGTCTACATCAAAAGGCCCATCATGTAACTATTTATGTTCTGTAAGGAAGGCTAAATAAGTTTCTTTCTAAAGGCTGATAAGAGACACCTAAAATCCCTTTGGGAAAAGCAAACTTAAAAGTCATTGCATGCTTCTATGTAAAAATCCAACCTTAGAAGAGTCTTGCAAGGTGAAAAACAGTGAAATTACTGGTGTGACACAGTATATTTGAAGATGAACTAAACTCTTCTCTCTGCCTAGTCTGCAATACAGCTCTCAAAGAAATCAAGAACATCACAAAACTCCACCTTTCTTCTCTATCCTAAAAAACCCTCTTCTCTGTCCGAAAAAAAGCCACACTGTTATCCAAGTCTCACTTCATATGCAGGGGGAAGTGGATGGGGGAGGAGGTTAACCATGCTTCCTGTCTAACACAAGCTTTCTATCTCCATAAACAGCATTTCTGGTACTGGAAAGTTTTAAAGAAGCCTGAGGAAAGCCTCAGGGCCCCATTAAATACTTTGACTAATTCTGTTACCAGTAATAAAATTCTTCTTCAATCCTAAATGACTCCACTACTCTTGAGGATGAACACACTGGAAAGAACCAAGACTGGAGAAACCACTCTCTTGTTTATGTTTCCCAGAGGAACGACTTTCATTGGGAATAATTCTGTGATTTAAAGACTAATCAGAAAATGGTGATTCATGCTCTTCTGCTGAATTCTATCCTGCACTACAGAATTACAAGACTGCTAACACAGAAACTTCGGAATCCAGAAAGCAACTCCAACGTGAGATGAGGAAACAGTTCCTAAGATAAACAGCTGTTCAACTTTTATCATGCAACACTTCAGAAAAAGCAGGTTCAATTTCCCTCCCAACTCTCATTCTCCAGATTTACACCTATGAGAAAAAGAAAACTTTCATACATATATATATATACACTAAGAAGCTTGTAAGCAGCGAATACCAAGTTTCTCTCAAGCATCTGAAGGACTGCTAAAATACTGATCTACAGCACAGAAGACAGAAAGCCTGCTAAAAACACTGAAATCCCTCAAGTGTAAGTACCTGGAAGGTAAATCATAATAATGTATGTTTCAGAAAATATTTTACCTTTTTTTTCAGCTATCCACCATAGCAAATCAACTATCCTGCACACATGCCCCCAAAAATAACTAAGTAAATAATAACCATTGCACCCCATAGATCTGAAGTAGTGATATATTCAGCCTTTTCTTGCAAAATAGAATGCCTCAAGCATACATACTATTGCCTGAAACAATGTGAATTAAATGTGATACCGCAATTCAGTTTCAGTAACTCGATTATGAGGTCATGTTTATATATCTGGAAGCAGAATGAAGATATTTTCATTGTACAGATGAACTGAAATGATGTATTATTTCCTAGAGCCATTTAAAAAATATTTAAGCATCTCCAGGATCTAGGCTTGACTATTCTTCACACCCAAGATAAACCTCAATGACGGTTTGTTTTAAAAACAATGTGAGGAAAACTTTTCCTCCTAAAAGCAAAAAATAAATTATGGGTGCTACAGGAAACCTGAATAAACATCAACACATTGGCTCAGCAGAATTAGAACAATTGCAAGGAGGCAACTGCTGGAGGAACAATGAGCTGAGGAGCACCCAACACTCAAAGTCTGTTCCATGGATATAATGAGTCTGGCCAACAAGAAATGCACCCAACAGAAAAACTTAAGAAAAGGTCTCACATACATGAGATGCCCTCAGGGAAGTATCTTTGTGCATATACTTCTTACCCACATTTTCCTCTGTCCTAGCCACCACTGATGCCCTTTTTCCACACAGTCCCTTTGTGCTTACTGCATTTTTATTTCATCATCTGTGTCTTAATAGCCACAGGAATAAAAAATATGCAGTGCACAATTACTGAATATGGGAATGAAACAGAAGACAGGAGAAGTCCAAATGAGATGCTTACAAATCTGATAGCTTGCAATATGCAAAAGACTGACCAAGGGAATGACCACAGCATGTCAGACCAAGGGTCTGTGCAAGCTAGCATCCTGACTCCCACAGCTGCCAAGAGCAAGGATCAGGGAAAAACCATAACAACATGACAAGGACATATAATGCCTTCCCCAGCTAAGTTTTCCAGACTCTAGCTGTTTACAGCTCAGTAGCTATGTATCAATGATTCCTACTGCTGGAATTGTTGTGAATACTTAAAAGGAAAGCTAAGGTTAGGTCATAACCAACTCTGTGACTGAAAAGCTGTTTGTTGTATGGTTTTAATTGTTTTTAATTAGAATTGGAAAAAGCTGTAATTTGGAGCTGGTAACAAGTAAACAACAACTGCAGTAAACACTTGTATTTGTCTTCTTTAAATCTTGAGTTTAATGTATAAACCTTCATCTGTACGGATGTAAATTTAGGTATCTAAGCCAAGAACCTAAATGAACTTAAAAAATGCTGTGGATTCCTTTACTTCCTTTAGATGTTGACATCATGAGGAAACGGGAGGTGAGCATCAAGTTATACAACTGGCTTCAGGTTCTGAAAAAGTATTAACAACCTGCAGCTAAAGGGAGTCTCTGCCTACTGGGATGGCCTTTGGAGTATGTCCTAGACATTTATGTAGTTTTCTCAACAAAATGGTGGCAGCAGGACCAATGTAAATTCAATAAACACAAAAGCACCCAAATCCCAGTCAGAATATTTTCCCTAATACAAATGCTTTGTTTTTGGCTTGAAATCTGGCTCTCAGTGGTGACCAAAAAGAAACTGAAAACTGAAATTCATAATTCCCCTGGAAACTATTAAGAAATCATGTAACATAAGTATGGTTTTCACAGTCCATCTCCACACAGATTGTTCAGATTAAGGTCACCACAAGCTGAAGACATAACGATTAATAAAATTAAAGTAAGTATTTTGGTCAATGTGTTGAAAAGCAGCATTTTTGCAAATACAGCACATTTATTTATTTTCCCTAAGACAGCAGTAGAAAGCTACTTGACATAGGATTGTTCAAAACATGGAAAATGCACAGTAACTTGCTGTGATGAATGCTGAGACCTGGAGAACTCAAACCTGAAAGAGACCCTTTTCTCGTTCTTTCAAAAATTATTCAAACTCTTCCCTTATGATTTCTCATATCCTTAACTGCTTGTCCAAAGATATCCAGTATCACATAATACCACATGCAGACCAATTCTGCTTTCAAGCTGTAAATTCAGCCTTCCAGACTATCAATTTATATCCAAGCCAATTCCTTCCATGTGATGCACAACACTCATTTTGGTAGTTTCTTTCTAAGTTAAGTTAAAATTTTAATGGCTAATGATTTTATGAGTGCAGTACCCCTGAACTCAAGCCTACACAATGGGCAAGGGAAAACAGAGAGGCTCTACATTCTGTGAGAGGGAAGATGCACAGGCAGAGGGAAATAGGAAGTTGTATCTGCTCATGGGACTATAATCACAATAAAAGCACCAAATGTCACAGTAGAGTCAATAAACTTAGAAGTGCCACTATGTACATCCACTGTGCTGTCTATTTTTTGACTTGTTGAATACCAGTAAAGGTATTGGTCCATTCAGAGGCCAGTGACACAGAAGTCAACAGAAAAGCCCAAAAACATGTTTGGGAAAAGAAGGCAAGAAAACTAACTACACAGAACAGTCTTTAAGTAGGAGTAACAGTTAAATAAGGACCTATTGCATAAGAAAAAATTATGCTCACATGTTACTCTTATACTTTCACTTCTTGCCTGTTAAACTCCTACGAGCCATAACATTTTCTCTACACACAGAATCTAAAACACTCTTTAAAACATTTTGAAGACATTTCTGTTTTGTTTGAAAAAACTCACTTTTTTCGTTTCCTGCCAATCAAGGCAAAAAATAAGCCCTTTACCACAAAACACAGTGGGTAAAATTGCATTTGGTAAAAAACAAAAATGGATGGGGAAGGTTTTATTTCAGCTTCACTTGCCATAGCGAGGGGGAAAGACCTGGGAAAACTGAGGTACTAGGACCATAACTATCTGTAGTGGAAAAATATGATGGCTGAGTGGGTCTCTTCCACAGAGCAATTACAAATATTTTAGAGGATAAATGTGCAAACAACACTTAATTTTAGGGACAGAGATGCAGATAATTTCATGTTCATCTTGATCTTGCAATTCAGGAGCTGTTTTGTCAACATATATTTTGGGATTCTCAAGATAATCCTTCCAAGAATTGTAAACATAACCACTCAGACACTGAGTACCACCCCCACTAAAAGCTGCCCAGCAGGCACCAAGATTACACTACCCTGAGGGTCAAAAGCCACCTTCTCATGGGAAGCCAGACACTTTGAGATGCTGGCAGGGCAGCAAGGGAGATGTTTGTCTTGCTGCTCATGTTCACATGTTCCCTGGCTCTGCCAACAGAGAACTTGAGTTTCTGTTAGCAGGAGTTTAGAGAAAAAGCATCATCCCCCATTTTTCAGTTAATGCTTTTGACCTTGTTAATATAATAATAACCTTTCCCCTCACATTAAGGAGACTTTCTATTAAAATTTGTGTATTTTCATTTATAGGTACTTAGTGGACTATATTAAATGTTTTATTCCACCAGCATTGAATATAAACATTTTCCCCTTTATAACCAGGATATAAGCAAAAGGAATCCTTCTCCTCAGCCCTGAGTGGAGTCCTTTTTCCCATCCCTCTGACAAGAACCACAGGTTTATCTTCTGCTGGCAAAAAGTCTAATCCATTTCCTGTTCTCTTCCATAGTAAACAGAAGGATCTTCTCCCCTGAGTATCTGATCACAGACAAAAACAACAAGATCAAAATAAAGGTGAGATGAAGAGCCTTTGCTTCATGAGAATGTTTACTATACAAAAATTTGAATTTTGTAAATACTACTCTTATCTTAGACTCACAAAACATAACAGTAATAAGACATAAGGAAAAAAATCAGTAATGGAAGTACAGAAGTACATGGGACTGGGAACCAGCTAAGGTTGCTCTTAGCTTAATAAATGTGAGCCCAAGCTGACAGGAAAAGCAACGTGTTTGAAGCAGCACACAAAACTGTATGAGAGCCAGAACTTAGCAAATTTCGGTACTTAAATTTAAGGACAGAACAAGTTTCTACAAATTCTAAGGTACGAAACAACCCAAACTGATAGCAACCCCAAAGCATGCACCTGATTCAATTATCTGTGTCCCAATATAAGGCACCTAATCTGCTAACTTCTGTGCCAACACAAAATCTGACTTTTGACATCAAGTCAAAATCCTAAATAGTTTTAAAAAAACAAAACAGGGACATTGTTGGAACTGTCTTTGTACTAAAGGCAATATAATCTACGTACTATTTTCAGGTATTAGTATGACATTTATCTGGGTCATCGTGCAAAGCATTTAAACTGTTCATCTGCAAGACCCTGCGGCACCTGTTCACTACAGGAAGTGTGCTACACTTAGGATGCTAAATGTAAATTCAGTTCTGCTTCTGCCCCTGACTGCACACACAATGTGCAGGACACCTACTGACAGACTTTGGCTTCTATTAACAACGACATTGTTGTAAAAGTCATCCACAAGTTTGCTTAGAGGGGGGACTTAAGGACCTGCAACCTATGTAAAGAAAAAAGATGCAAGCTGGGAGGGAAAGAGACAGGTAACCTTCCCTAAGTTACACAGCAGCTAAGTGCTAATACTACAAATTGATTTCACATCTTTTTGAACTTTGCTCAATGTTCTTCCCCCATACAAGACATGCTGCCCCTGCAAATTCTTAAAAGAGAACACTCACAAGAAGACAGAAGAAAGCAGATTAAATACAATTGTCGAGGACTTTCTTGAAAGCCACTTGAGGCTTTCCACTTGTTTAGCACACAGCACTTAGAACACAAAAAAATCTCAATACTAAAGCATCTTACTCAGACATCTGTCTCAAAGCCTGAGTCTTCTTTAACACAAAATTACTTGTTCCTTAGTACAATCCCTTTATCTACTTCTGCTTTATCCTTCATAATGCCTCCCCTGTTTTAGGTGCCATTATCCATTTCCCCTTCTCAGAATCCCAAAATGCAACATTCTGCCAACACCAACGTAAGTGCATTTCTCCAAATGGAAAGCACGTCACCAGACATTAACACATGATCAAAACTTCCTCCAGTCTTTAGCTACCACTAGGTAGAACCTGAAAAGCAATAAAGAAACAGCAACTTTTCCCTACACTACTTCTAAATGTTGTGACAGGCGTGTCTCTCAAAGTCTGTAATGCACTAAGGCTATAGTTATTTAGCACTGAGTAGAGACAGGATACAATTCTCCTCTTCAGCAGAACAGAAAACATCCTTGAGGCAAAGATATTTTTTAAACCTGTTTGCTATCCCCTCCCAAGAGTAAGTGAGCTTTGGTTCTTCTTGTACATCAGTGCTCAGAGATGAATACAAACTTGCTAAATTAACAAAGACAAGTTATTAGGAAAGCAAGGTCACTCATTTCTTAAAAATCACCAATCATGAATTCCAAATCATAAAAATGATTGACTGAAAAAACATTGCTTTCATTTACCAAGATGATGTGCTTTAGTCAGATTACCCTTTCTTAGCTAGCCTTACCCTATGAGATAATACTGCTTAATCTGTGCTTTATTTGAAATCAAATAAACATCAGGTTTAGACCCACATATGTTTCAGGTATGCTTGTTTTCATCAACACTGTCCAGGAACTCGATGCTAGAAGCTCAAATGGAGTGCAGTTTGCAACTAAGTACCCAAGAACAGTTTACTATTAGAATTAGAATTTTAATTCAAGTTTCCTCTACTACTGAAAAGAAAAAAAATCACTTAAACATGAGGGATATAGCAAGGAAAGCACTTTTAGGATACACACTGCAGTGTGGGTTACATTTTTATACACACTTGAAAAATCACAAAGCCTTGTGAAAAAGGCAGAATAAGGAGTTCTGCATTTTAATCAACACTGAAACAAACCCTGTAAGATTACCGAGCAAAATAGCCTTGTCGTCGTTCCTTCTTCTCTTCCTTGGTCTCCATTATTCACAGTCAAATGGGCAAGGTGAGCAGCCAAGTGTGATGCTCTTTTTCCCATCAGCACCTCATATCCAGGCAGAGTCTCCTGTACATAACAGTTAAAAACAGGAAGTTCATAAATCAATATGTCAACAACACCCACAAAATCCAAGAGGTTGTGGAAATACAACAAACCCAGTGACAAAACAAAGTAAAACTTTAACCAATGTTTGCCATGCAGTATCCATTTAGTATACAATGAGACAAACCAATAAATGCACTCAGGCCAGTTTCTCCACAGTGGAAGAGATACTTGGCAAAGCACGTAACCCAAACGGCAGCACCAAGCTTTAAAACTCTGGAAAGATTAAACTACTTTCAAGTTCATACCAAAACATCTTCCAGGTCTCATGTGTTTCCCAGACTGGCAGATCAAGATAAGTTTGTGAATATATAGTACAAACAGAATAACCAGTAAGACACACAACACTCACTTTGAATTTAAATTTTAAATTACTAAAAATACTATAAGATTGTGAGAGATCTGAAAGTTTTATAACAATGTAAAGGAAAAAAAAGAGTGATCTACATTCTGTACAAGCTTTGACTGTTGTGAAAAATATACAAAGTTCAAATAACCATACAGGGAAACAAGATGGCTCTGGCTCTCCAGATGAAATGCAATCACCTTGAAATAGGTAGGACTAGGGAAGGTTATCTAGGTTATCTGAGAAGTTGAAAAAAAAAAATAAACACAAAAAGGAGACCAGTACCACCAGGTTTTGACATGAAAATTACCATCTCTCGGCAGAATGCTGTATCAAGGCCCTTGGAAAACAGCAGCTGAGAATTTCCAAAGTGCTTTATAATTACTGTAATTAACAGCATGCCACATAAACTGCTGTCCAAGATCCCTGCCAAGATGTTTTATCATTTTCCCCTCCTCAACATACATTTAACCTACCCTGACTGCTTGTGCACATGCACAAAGTGAGTTAACTTTAGAGTTTTTTATCAGTATTTCAGAATAAACTCAAACCAGAAGTTACTACTAAACATTTTAGTCTAATGGGCTGTATAACAAAGAAATGGAAGCCACATAAATTATGATTCATAGCAAAAGAAGAAAAAATCCTCTGGGACCTAATCAGTTCCCATTATTTTCCCCTGCATCAAAAGACCACAAGATACAAACTGCCAGATGTCAACAAAAGAGATGATGCAGCAAAGACAGACTAATCTACTTGAAAAGCCCAAGAACAAATCATGCTAGAGTCTACTAGTAATACTTGCCACAATTTTCTCTCCTTATTGATGGATGATTAGTCCACAGCATATGAAGACCATTGCTTCAAAATGCACTTTTTCTAACTCATTAGTTTTGAATACATCCAATGCATCAGAAAGAATCAAGTTGCTCTCATTTTTACACATCAGGTAGTCTTACAGTAATGGGTATTCTTTAAATGGCAAATATCTGACATCTTCAGCTTTATGAAAAGAACACTATTTTACCTCTGCAAGGTAACAGAGGATGCAGTCTTCAGCTGGACACAGAAACCTACATGACAGAAGCATAACAGCAGCATCAGAACAAACTGGCCTGCCCAGATGTTCAGTCTATATCAACATACCACATATTTCCTGAGAATTCTGCTGCATCTCTATCATCCCTGCTGGGGCAGGTTCTTCGATCCTCAGAGGATCAGAACTGGTGGCTTCATTAGCACTGCCTTTAGAGTTACAGTAAATCTTTCAAAGTGTACAACTACAACCTCTACAGTAAATTACAAAAAGAGTCCAAAGAAAGAGGAACTTTTCCCCCTTCACCACACTGTGGTGTGGCTTGAGGGCACTGACAGGCCAGAGCTGAGTCTCACACTGACACCAAGAACTACTAAATAACCTCAAAGCAACAATATAGTATTAAACCCATGACCACAAGGACAGCAGGACCCATGGGAATGAGAAGAGGGAAGTTCCCTCACCCCACTGAAACCAGATCATTTGGGATGAACAGAGGCAAGAGAGATCTGTCCTCCCTGCCTAATCCCATGCAAGAGTCAGTGACTCTTTCCATTCATTCTCTTCCTCTCCCATGATCTAACATCCCCAACCAGGGAAGTACCTGCCCAGCTCCAGACTAGCAGACAGAGAGCAACTACAACCCAGGGAGCCAGGGGGAGAAAGCCCTGCCTGTCCACAGCCCTGTCAGGCCCAGTGTCAGAGCAGCCACCCCCTGCTTCAGCAAAAAGGGGCACAGAAAAGGAGAAGGTTAAGCCTGGACCTAACCACAGATGCTGCAGAAAGTGCCAGCACCAAACCAGAGAGGGGCTGCTTAGCTCCCCAAGAGCAAGGGATGCTGTGTGCTTTCATTAGTGCTGAACAAAGCCAGCAATGCCAACACGGGTATGGAGCTTGTTCTTCTCTACATCAGATAAATGCAACTCCAAGTCCTTTCACATAGGGAGGAGGAAAAAAAATCAAGAATTTAAAAAAAAAAAAATTATATTCATAACAGATGGGCACTCAGAAAATTGGACTGTTATCCACAGACCAAACACAGCAAAGGCATTCAGGTGACCTTTTTTTTTTCTTTTGCTAATAAAAACATACAGTAATATAATATCCAGTCACCAATTAAAGTAAATTTTCATAATAGCATAATTTAATGTCCAATCCCACTCTCTTGACCTAAAACTGACTTAGCTTACCTTCTTAGAAGGTATTGTTCAACAAAGGCATAATAAAATCTAAAAACTATACTTTGAAAACACAGTACTAGAAATAGCAAACTGATTAGGAATGCTGACTTCTTAAGTTCTGAGTTTACTTGTGTTGTTGGGAATTTTGTACTAGTTGCCTTAAAGAAAAAAAAAAAAGAAAAAAAAAAAAAAAGAAAACCTGACATCTAGGAGGAACATAGCACAGCCTGCAGCAATTTCTACAGAAAACTAGTATTTCTGAGAGGTCCTTTTCAATCTTTAGTTTTTTAAGCAGTAAGAGCACAAAAGCCACATCTACTTTATAGAACGTCATTAACAAAAATTTAAAGTTACATCAAAAAAGGCAAACCTACTCCACACTTCTCCCCTATCTGTCCTTTGATATTTTACAAGAACAAAAAATCCACGGTAATCTTTATCACCTGCTTAAAATGTTATTAAGGCTATATGATTAAAACACATCTTGGTTGCCTGGCAGCTCCTTTCTGGTACAGATGAAAACTGAATCAGCAGACTATTAAAAATGTACATATTTGGGGGATATTTATATGCTAAGAAACAGACAACTTACTCATATGTCATGAGTTCAGTCCAAACTCAAAGGATGACAAAGCTGATTTTATATAAATTTCAGGCTCAGTTTAACCTTTTCTACGCACTGAAACAGAAGCAGACTGTGAAAAGCTTATATTACATGTCTACAGCAATCCTAATTCTTTAATTAGGCATTTTCAAGGCAAACCAAACAATGCATTTCAGTATGAAGCCGGTTAAAAATTTGCCACTCTCCAAATTTAGCTGGTGTCAGCACCTGATAATTAAAATAAAGATAAATAAGGAAAGAACAAAACACATAAACATACACTGTTCTTTTTTATTTTAGTCCTACTGCTCTGGATATTTTAATTAATATTTACTAATTTCTGGATACTCTCTCTGTCCATCTAGTCTTGCTGCCAGGGAGTTCTGGGGATATTACTGAAAATCTGTAATTAGGATGGGAATCCTCCAACAAGTCCACAAGAAATTTAAAATGTTATAATTGTAGGAACAGACTGAACTCCTGACCATGGACACCGACACCAACTGTCACCACATTCTCAAGATCTTCTGAACCTCCTTCCAGGTCCTGCTGTCCTCCCTGCAACCTGGCACTGCAGGACAGCAGCCTCCTGCATTGGTACATTCACACTAGAAGCAGAAGATGCTCTAAGTGCAAGGATAAACAAAAGGAATGGAAGACTGCTTAAAAATAAGTTAGCGTGTGAATAGAGCAACCTTTAAAGATTTTGATAAATTTATCAAATTTTCAGAATTCTTTTTTCTCCCTTTCCCTTCCTACTCATGCATGAAGAATATTGTACCTTGCTACTTGCAGTTTAAGTAGTTCACATTTTCATGAAACAAGAAAAAGTCCTGCTTGCTGTGCTCTGGTGTAAGCACCCAGAAATCCTGCCTGCTGGCTCTAAAGCACCAACAAGCAATCCATCAGTAGCAGGCATTACTTTCCAAAACCTAGCACAAGAACAACAGTGCATCCCACAGCACAGCAATGGAGAAGCCAATGAAGCATCTGATTATTTTTAGAACATTCAGTGGACTTGATAGCTTTTCTCTGGCCATCTGTGCCCACTGCAAGTCCTGGAAAAACATACAGAGAAAAACATTCAAGATCATGCAATTCTCCAGACATATTTTTCATGATCCTGTAGCGTATCTCTCAACCTCTCATGAGGTAGGAAAATTATGTAATTCCCTGCTTTGCAAATGGGGAACTGAACTGTAAGAATTACCTCCACATGCTCAAATGAGAGTGGAAGAGTAACAAGTATGCATATCTTCTCAGTAGCTTTAATCCAGCCTCAATAACCAGCAGCAGTGAGAACACAGGAGGAGATTACTTTGACAAAGAGATAGTTATTATTTTCTGTGAAATTTAAACTGACTAACTTTGGAAACCAACAGCACAGTCTCGATTTTATCTGCCTCTGCAGGCATATACATAAGAGTCACAGCTCAGATCCACAAAACAAAACAAAAAGCCTAACTCTAACTGCTCTGAGAATCCAGGCTCACTCAGTTCCTCAGAATCCAGGAGCAAGTATGTAAAGAAGGCAATTAATTGTCTTTAGGAAAACCAAGTCAAGGGTAGCGTATTCCATACCTTAGCAGGAGCCTCATAATGCAAGAGACAGTGGCAACAATCACACTGTGAACAAGCAGAGAAAGTAGGAGGTTTACCCACAAATTTTCCAGTTAGGAAGGCAGAGCAGATGAAGGCATGAGGTTCCCAGTGAGACAGCCCAGCAGACATGGCCACAGCAAGGATGCAACAGGGAGACCCCACAGTGCTGAGCGAACAGGATGCTGCCCAGACACACCACAGAGCTCTCATCTGCTCTCTGGTACAATGTCCCACACAACAGTAATTTTTTACTTTTGCTTCTCTGTTGTACCTCTGCCCCTGAGACTACAAACACCACCACACACATCTGTTCACAGCATTGCACGCTTCCCATCACCTGCTGCAATACCAACATTCAAGACTGGTCATATTCAGACACAAAGCATTACTAATGATCTGGCTTAGGTCTGCAACTCTGCTACAGAGTGTCTTCTTATGAATAACAAGTCTTCAATTTTGACCCCTAAAAGATGCAGCACGAGAGATGACAAAGGTTACACCCATTAGCCAGAGTACTAAAACCAAAAAATAGAAAAGGTATGTTTGTAGTACTTCAAGAGCAATATTAAAATATCTCTCAAGTTGGAAGAGTAAGAAATTGTAGAACAAATCACAGACAGAAGAGAAGTTGTTTCACTGTATTAGATCTGAAATTGAATCCTTGGGGGTTGCTAGCTGTGCCTCTTATGAGCCCAAAGCAGTTGCTAGAGCACTGTGCAGATGCAAATAAAACCACACCAAATAAACACACACCATCCTTAAACATAAGGCAACAGAAACAGTTTAATATGGAAGACGAGACATTTCAATTTGCTACTGGTCATATAGATGCCCATTACTAAGGTTCACAAGCCAAAACACTAATAATAACTCTTACATTCATTTCCATAGACCTCCAATTTTTAAAACCAGGAAAGTGAATGCACACTTTCACTTTATGAGAAATGCTAAACTTTGCAGCATTTCACTAATGCCTCACTGACTGGACTAACCAGGCTGAGTTCTACTACTTTTAGGTTCTGCTAGTATATTTTACTAGGTGTAATAGAAAAGAAAAAAGTTTCTGTATAAACACTACAGCATCTCAAAATGAAACATAACAGAAATGCACAGCCAGCAAAGAGGAGAGTAAGCTACAACTTTTTTTAGTCTTTTCTTTAGGCAGAATGACTTAGGAAAAAGTGAGATTGGAAGATTTCAGAAAAGTACCTAGCACAAGAAAGTAAAACACAGCATAGATTTAATACATTCAGTAGAATGGGCAAAAAAATTGTTTAATGTAAAGCTATCTGAAATATGGAATTATTTTAATAGAATTATATAGTTACATTATAATTATAATGTATAGTGTACTGCTAATTCTAAAACATTAGTAAGCTCTACAAAGAAGTTCCAGTCCATTACACATAACTGGAGGGCGCTAAACTAACCCAGGAGAGCTGCTCCACCTCAGGTTCACTCAGCCCTTGCCCAAGTGAATAACCCTTCTTTATGCTTTTTATCTTTGAAGTATTACGCCTGCCACATTTCTTGTGACAAGGGTGCACTCTTAAGATCCACAAAAAATAAAAATACAAAAATTAAGAGACAGAAAAACAAATATATAAGCAGAAGCAATTTCTAGACTTCTTGTTCATATTAAACACAGAACAGTCACAATTTCTGTGTCCCCAAATAGAGAGAAATAAAGAGATTCAATGTGGCTATTTGCATGCTGTGGGCTCTCAAGGACAGTGAAGATAAGATCTGGAGATAAGACAGGCAAAGAAAACAAACACCCTCGCTCTTGAGGAACAGGATAGTGTTTAGGAGGTTATTATCTGTCCTACAGTGGTGTAGTACACTAAAAGTTCAAGCATTTTCATTCTCTGCTGATGAAGTAAGAACAGGTTAAGCTTAGATCACCTTCAGTGTCCCTATTGGATTTCCAACAGTCTGTCCACATGAACGAAGTTCAAATAAAATAAATGACCATCAGTGTAGCAGACACATTTCTGATCCAGAAACAGAACAACAACAAAACTTGATTCAGCTCCAAAGAACTCCCCAGAAAAATTATTCCTGCCTTACTAAGGAAGAAGCTTTAACCTACTAACTCAGGCTGTCATGTTTCACACAAGGTAAGAGGAAGTAAATGCACCACCAGAAATTCCGCATCACCAGTCAGGTTGTCATGAGACAAAAACACCAAGATTTAATCTTTCCTCATTGGCAGCTGAACATCACCAGATGCATTTTCCGTACAGAACAATGCATTTTACTGTTTAACCCAGCTTCAGCTGGTAGAGAGAAACTGGATACAAAACACAGCATAAACTATTAACAGGCAGAGTGCTATGCTATTCCAAACGTAAAAGTGCAGTGCTGTTAGAAATCAGGCCACCTGGGAAGATTTTCATTTTTTAGGTCAACAAGAACATTGCTGCAGATGTTTTAAAATAATTAATACCTTCATCTTATTGTACCTCCTGTTTCAATCTACTCCAATTCAATTAAGCATCAAGTCCAACCCTCTGACCCTGCAGCTTTTCACACTCACATTGTACAGGTATACACAGGGTTGTCCTCTACAACTACTGGAAAGAAGTGGGGAGGTGGCAGTCAGCCTCTTCTCCCAGGCAACTAGTAATAGGACACAAGGAAAGGACTTAAACTGCGCCAGAGGAGGTTCAGGGTAGATATTAGGACATATTTCTTCGCTAGAATAGTGGTTAAGGATTGGACTGTACTCACCAAGGAAGTGGTGGAGTCACCATTCCTGGAAGTGTTCAAGAAATGAGCAGACATAACACTTTACAATATGGATTCAGTCGAAGATTAGATTTGATGACCTCAGAGGTCTTTTGCACCCTTAATGACTCTGTGATTGTATGAACCATAAAAGGATGAAGTTTACCATATCCAGAGAGGGTAAGATGGTATCACTGTTCCTTACCTCTGCCTGGAGCATGTAGGCATACACATAAAAGGCTTCATGTATGTGCTCCTCCACATTCAACTAAAACACCAAGTACCTGCGGTTTTCTAAAATACTAAAGACTGATGAACATCCAACATGTCAACTAGCATTTAGACAATCCCCTTAGCACTAGCTCACTGTTTTGTCAGTCAACACTATCACATTCCTTGCTCATGATCTGTTTAGTATTGCATATTTGTTTTGATAAGGTCAAGAAAGATACATATAAGCAACCACATCACACCCAGACCAAATGAACTACAGGTTCTCTACCAGGTTTATAAGGGCCATGATCAAGTCCTCCTCTTCCCACACTCAGAATGCTGCTAAAGGCCACTGGATCCACAGTGCAGGCCTGGCCACACTCCAGAGTTGCTTCTACAAATTAGCTTACACAGGCCACAAAGTGGGATTTGCACTGGCAAAACAGCAGCATCACAGCAGACAGATGAACAGCAAATATCCTTTGGTGATCAAGAGGACACTGATCACTCAAAGTGCCAAGCCAAAGAATTTAGGCTTTCCGTTGTCTCAGGCTGTTAGAATCTGTCCATGGAACAAGCAGCTGTCAGCTTCAAGTATTATTGCCCTTTGCCTTTCTCCCCTTTGCCCACTTCAGCTGCTTGGTAACACTCCTCCAACCCAAAATTACCACACCAATGACTCACAGCAGACTCAGCAGAAGTGGCTCTGTATCTGCATTTCAGTTTACATCCCATCATGCCAGCTCACACCCCCTTCCAGAGGCTTTGCTGCACACGGCTGAATTACAAGCACACCCTCACATCAGACAGACCTGGGGCAGAAAGCTTGGGCAGAAAACTCTTAAGTGTGACTCCCTGAGCAGCTACTCTGTTCTGTGGGCATTAGCAAGCACACATGAAAGATGAGTGCCAGCATTCACGGGATGACAAACACACCACGAAAGACAAACACATGACCTCAGCTTCACAGCAAACTTGCTCTCTTCTCAGCTCTTTTCTCACCAACAAAAGAAAGGCATTTATATGACTAGTAAATAAAGCTGAGGTACAGCAGAAAGAGACTGGTGTTTGAAGACGCCTAAATCACAAAGATGTGGCTTGATGCTTGGCACAATCATTTATATTGTCAATCACAGGTACCATAAATCATCTTCTGCTTACAATTACTAATTAGTTTAGGTCCCAAATGTTTATATTAAATATTCCCATTGTACTCAATGAGAATTGAATAACATGTTCTTAATGCTTTACATGATAAGGCCAGGCAATAAGAAATCCATGATGAACAAATCCATCAGTCTAACAGAAAGCACTGGAAACAGTCAGTTTTTTACAACAAGCACATTTCCAACAATACAGGTAATCATTCTGTGAAAATTACTGATAACTTCTCTTTAAAAAGTACCCCATCATTTTCAGGTGTTAAGAAAAAGAACATCAAACCATCCCAGAGACATTGAATTGTGAAAGGTAAGTATTAAAGCACTTCATTACTTCAAAAAGCAACTAGACACAAGAGGTGTAAAAGGTAAAATTATAATTTTTAAGTTTCAGCTCAGTATCTCTTTTTACAATTGACCCCGACTCATGCAAATTCCAGGTCATCACTTCTTCTCTCATCTACCTCCCAAATGAGAAGGAAAGAAGCTGAGGAATGGGGGCAGAAAGGAGTCTAGCAGTAATGCAATGCTAATGTTTTCCTATCTGAAACACTGCTAAAAGAACCAAAATGCCAGGTTTCCATAGCAACCTGAACTGTCACATGCTTACACTGTATATTAAGCAACAGTTTAACTGTAACACAAAATCCTGTGCATTTGTAACGTACAAAATTAATACTAAATACAATCACTATTTACTTTTCAACTGCTTAACCTGAAAAATTTATTGCAATCTGTTGAGTGTGACCTTGTATTACACCTATGCAGCTTCACAGGTGTACCAATGCTGACATTGTAAGGTGCATCAAAATTACAATGATCCACAATAAATCAAACTCTCTTCACACTGCATAGACTGAATCCTGTTTTCAAAAGCAGCAATGTTTCTAATTATTTCCGTCTTCCTAGCAAAATCCCTTTAGGCATTGTGTAAGAGAAGTTTATTTAGCTGTCTTGCCCTTCTGAAACATCCTGAAAACTTCTATTATCTTGCCTTTTATCCCTCTTCCACCTCCAGATTCCTGAGAACACTACACACAGTTGCTGACCTTGTACTGAGTAACCCTGCACTATATGCAGTGCAAAAACTCCCCTCTCAAATGGAATTCCCCTTGCTATACACCAGAGCACAGTCACATTTACCTACTAATTAGAGAGCCACTCTCTGAAGAGCTGCTTGCTTCTTCAGAAGCCAAAACAGGAAAGATCTTTGTATTTTTCTGTGTTCTAACCATTTCTGCACAATTATCTCCTCAAAATGTTCAGGTAAGTAAAGTTCCCTATGTCTACGTATGCAGAAAAGATAGAACAATGTTATGATTCATGCAAGACTGTTATAAGCCATCCTTCCTGCAGCATATCTAATTGGGCTTTTACTTGCTCAACTCTGCATGTGTTCAATCAGTGAGATGGTTCAGGGCTTAACTGAACAACAAAAAAGTTAAAAATACACCTGAATTAGGCTTGAGTACTGTTGCATAAAAAACAGAGGTGTAGACATTTTCTGGTGAAGCAGTAGCAGTACACATTTTACCTTCAGATTACTCAAGTGTTTTAAATATTATTACAGAACTGAGGTTCTCTTGTTGAACAAAACAGACTAATTTTGAAACTAAAATTCAAATATTTTACACTGATAGTATCAACAAAGTAACTCAGCATTCTAAAGCTGAATATTTCCTTTTGCCTGGGAGGCAAAAAGCCAAACACCACAAAGTCAGAAAAATGACCAATAGCTTCAATTCCTCCAGTGTTGCATTCTCACAAAAGCCATCCATCTCAGCCACATCAGCCAGGTGCCACAACAGAGACTCTGAGCTCTCTACGTCTGTACCAAGTGCATTCAGAGGGACTACTCACACGGATTATGTTTGTGACACCTAAGTACACGTGTGCACAACTGGGGCCCAAAGATAAAAGCTGCTAAATTTCTGTTCAGCACAGGTTATACCTGACATAGCTGCTAATGTTTCAAACAGAACTTTGCATTCTCTTGTTTACAGCTACATCAATGTAACTGCTTGCTCCTTCTCAAGTTGAAGCCAGACAAAGCAGTTAATGCATTATAAAGTTTTCAATTCAGCCTTGCTATTTTCTGTGTTAAAGTACCTGTTTTTGAGAGGGCTACAGTCCTTCCATTTTTGGTTAAAACTTTAAATTTGTCTTTGAAAATCTGTCAAAACTGGCTAGAGACCTACACTTTAAAAAAAAATACAAAAAGCAGTTTGCACCTACCCCATGCAAGGTGCATTAGTGATTTGTAGTTAAAAAGGACTGACACATTACCTGTGAAAAGGGTATTACCTCAGAGCTAGATTCACAGAATCAAGGTCATTTAGGTTGAAAAAGACCTTGAGGGTCATCAAGTTTAACCATAAATCTACTCATGGTCCTGCCAATAATTATGACAGGACCTAGGATTAAAACTCATACATCCAATCCCAAACACATGGCCGGGCTGACCTCATGAACAGGTCTAGCTTCTACAGGTCAAAATCACTTTTCTGAGATATCTGCATGCTGGACTCAGAAAAGTAAAAAGAAGGGGGTGGGGGGGGGGAAGTGAAGAGAAGCAGGAAAAGAGGTATGTTTCAAGGCCAGATGAAGTAGATTCCAATTTATAACACGGGATTCTGTCATCCTAGAGCCTTTCAGCGAGAAAATAATTCACAGGTCTTCCATCACAGAATTCACAAAAAACAGTACATGGCATGGAGAAGAAATCAAAACTTATACAACAGATGTAAAACAGAGTACTGTACAAATTTTATTTTAATTGCAATATAATGCTGACAGCAAAGCAGTTGAGACTTGAAAACTGTACTCAGTACTGAATGTGAAGTCCTGATTGCATGTGACATCCAAGGAAGTCTGATTCTTTACAAAACATCTAGATCCAAAACAAAGCCCCAACCACATCAAAGCAAACAAACAAATGAAAAAAACAAAACAAACAACCCCCCCCAAACAAACAAAAAAAAACCCAATTAAAAAAAAAATAAAAACACACAAAAAACCCACCCACAATGAGAGGAGAGGCTTTTGAAGGACTGTTACCATTTACTAAGGGATGACAGTTTTTCCCAAGAAGTGCACCTTGTAACTTGAAGCCTTTACATCCCAAACTCTACACTGGCCCACAACAAAATGGACACCTGAAAGCTATCAAGTAAAAAGAAATACATGTCTCCTCAGAAGGACCCTTAAAATCAGGTTTGGTGCTACAATTGGCTCCTTCAGCTGCACCACCTTTCCTTTTGCAAACCTCCTTGGCTTTCCTCTTGCATTTGCACACACACTACTCGCAATCACAGCACACAGCACCCTTCAATCATGGCTCATTCCTAATGGAGCAAGGTGCCGTTCTGCAAAGAGCAGCACTGCTCTGCTCTGCCAGGTCTGAGTCTACATCTCCTTCCCTGAAGGAAAACAAAGAAACTAACACATCCTGCCTTGCTCTTCTCATAAACTTAACTTGAATTTAGTTGAGCAGAAGGGCTAGGAACTGCTCTCCTGGATGCAGTGTTATCCCACTGCTCACCACCCCCAATACATGCTGGTGCGTAAGGTCTGGTTCATTCCTAGGGTTCATGTTCCTTGCTCTTTCCAGCCTCCCTGTAGAAGGTTCATTTTTTCTTGGTTTTGCTCTACCATTTTGGTTTCAAGATCAGTCTCTAGTCCCCTACCCCTAAAAGCTGCCTATTATCTGCCAGGGTCAGCCTGGGAACTACCAGGGCAGGGCTTAGAAAAGGACACAACTAGTTGACAAAACACTGAAACTTACTTCTCACACAACAGGGTCAGGTGCACAGTGTCAACAGTGCAGGAGAAAAGAAAACTAATCTTCATCTCCTTAATCTCTTTTCATGACAACCAGTGTGTTACTTGTACTAACAGAAGTTATGCACTACAAACAGAATCCAATTTTCAAAACAAACAACTCACTTAAAAATTCATCCACTGAGGGATCAGTTAGCAGCAGAGACCCTTCTTAAGGAATCTAGAATTCCTGATAGAAGGAAACAAATGGGTATTTGGTGTGGTGTGATGTGAGCAACCACATGAGCACAAGCCCAGCAAAGGCGATTTTTGTTTCCATCCTGTAAGTATGACTGTTGCAGGACACAAATGCAGATGTCACAGAAAGTTCTTGCCAAGTCTCGGCACACTGATGTGATGCTACCCTCTACTCACCCCTAACTAAAAGACACACCTAACCAACACTGCTCAGCACCATACACTAAAAAAAACCCCCAAAACAATACCACAGAACAAAACCAAAACCCAAATTATCTGTAAACCAAATGAAATTTCTTCAGTGGATACCTAACCATGAGGACTGGAGAACAACTCGCAGCACTAGCAGGTGGCCACCCTTGTCATTCCTTGGTGATTCTCCATTTGCTTCCTAACTGGCCTGACAATGATCCAGGCTGCTTGTGACTTGACCCCAAATATTTGGGTGGCAAGAGGACTTTCATGTTCATCAGCTGTTAATCATTTGGGCCAGATCTGCACAAGTGACTGGCCCACTGCAGCAAAGTCAATCTGTCACCACAAACCTGGCCACATTTCAGCGCACTGTTCCGTAACAAAGTAAAGGTTTCATCTCCTTGGTTCTTCACCTATTGTCACCAAGATATCACTGCTTACACCACATAGCTACCAGACAATACCTGCATTTCAGAAGTTTTAGGAGCTGGGACAAAAGGTACAGACCAGATTTTATGTCACAGATTACCACAGCTCCTACCTTTAGGAGTCTTTAGCAGGTTCACTACAAAAGACTTGATCAGCAACCAGGATGGAAAAAGGGAGTACAAAATGTCAAACACTGCTTATATAAGAGAAGAATTTCTTTTATATATAAATTCTAAATATCATGCAAAATATCTTCATGTGTAAAATTATTATACACTTCTATGCTTCCCTGAATTCTCTGAACCTTTGTGAGAAAGTATGAAGGAACAACTCAAGACACTCTCTGGCCTATGAAGTTTTTGCTGAGTTTGCTGCAGCTACCAAAATCTGCATACACATTAAACCAGCTTTATCACAAGTATCCAGGTCTTTGGCATCGGTACAGCTGCTTAAAAAGCATTCTAAAAATGATACTTCTTAAGTTGAGAGTAAAATAAAGCCCTTGCCACCAGACTGAGGCACTACTTAACCATGAGACAGGTAACTACAGCAAAAGCCTACTGACACAACACAGAAGCTGTGCCAAGCCGCTGACAACATTGAGTTGTTCCACGCAGCATCTCCTGCAAAGTAACAACCCAGGCAGACCCAAGGATTTTCTGCAATCACAGCATCACCTGATCTGGCAGAAAGCCATCCACATCTCTTTACCTCTGAATCAAGGTAGCAATGATGCTTTGTGGATATTCACACTTCTATCTGCTGCATTACCTTAGAATACTTAAAAAGAAAACAAGCTAGAAAATAAGACAGACAGCATGTGGGGCAGAAAGCAGAAAAAAACCAGACTGGAGTAACAGCAGAGAGAGCACTGCTAGAAAAGGTTAAATTTACTTGAAAAAAATGAGTCAGGGAGTACATCACCCTTTCTTAAGATAAGGCTGAGTTCAAGGAAGCAACAGCTCTCTCACTGTCAACTTCTCTAAAAAAAGCTGTGATTTCCTCTATCTGATGCACTGGAACCAATTCTTTCCTGCAGTGTCTTAGATTTTGAGGAAATGGCCCTCAGATATCTTCAGAAACACTATGAGAAGGTCCCAAAATCAGTCACCAGTGAGTGGGAATATAGGAAAAAAAGTCTTTTCTAGAAATAATACTAACAAAAAGCTTTTAAATCCTAAAGTGAAGATAAAATGAAACATAAACAATGCTATTTTGACATTGTAACCAAAAGATAAACACTTGTCTTGCCTCTATAAACAGGTATAATTTCCCTGCTAAGCTTGCATGTTTTCTATTCCTGCAAATCAGTTTGATTTTACCATTACCTAAACATGGGTACTCATACAACCCACATTTCAAGAAGGATGTTGAAAAAATCCCCTGCATAACATACAGAGTAGCCATAAGAAAAGCAACAACAGCAAAGAAATGGCACCTTGATGGTATCTATACATAAAATACCAAAGAGAAGGCCAAATGTTTAATTACAGCTCAGGAGTACTACAGGGCACAGAATAACTGAGCAGCAACAGCTTCACCAAGCTCTGACAGGGGCATTGGACCACACAGCATCAGGAATTTGAAGCATACAACTGAAAGCACAGTTCACCTCTTATGATAAATAACAACCAGAAAGGCTTACTGACATTATGATGAGTACTCTACACATCAAAAAATTCAAGTCTAGTCCCAAAGTCTTGCTAAAGGATGAACTGTGGTTCCATGATAAGTCATTACTTCCCAAGTAAGTATAGGGAGGTCAGGAGGACGCTGTATGGTACTGAGTTGAAATATTGGTACTCTTTCTGCAAGTTTGGTTAGAGACCGGGAGCAGCACAGGTGCAAGAGCAAAGCATTGCAAGAGCAAAGCATTGCAAGAGCAAAGCACTGCACCTGGTTGTGGGCACTTAGTACAACCTTCTGCACTGCAACCCACTGGGAAGCACCACCAAATCCCCCCCCCCCAAAGCCTTCCTGCATTCTACCCTTGCAGGAAAGCTGGGGAGAGACTGCAGATACACAGCCACGGTCCCACGCAAGGCTGCACAGTGCTACCCACCCCAAACTGAACAATCAGTTCCCAACATACAACTTCCAGAACCAGCACAACCACTCACACCTACCTGACATTTTGACTAGGAACAAAGACATACAACTTTCCACCTACAACAGAAGAGTTTGCAAAGGAAAGTGGGACTAATAAAAAAAAAAATACTCCTTTCTATGTGTTTAATATATCAATTTGAAACATTCTGTTTGGGGAGGGAAATATAATTCCTCTAGCCTGCTGTGAATTTTGTCACTAACTCATTGTTTCATAAATCTGGCTAGGGAAAAATGACAAGGGAGTACAATTTTAAAATGATAAAAAAAGGAGAAGAAAAAAAAAGAACTGAAGACTTGTTTCTCCTACTCTGCTTTCCTTCCTAGTCAAAGGAAGTGCTCACTTGAGTGACCACTCTTAATGACTTGACTGAGTGAGCACTCTTGATGACTTGACTCATGAAATGTAGCATTACATTTCCTCTTTTCGGGAAAGAGTTAATCTTAACCCCCAGGACAAACTCACAGCAGAAGTGGTAGCAACATGACTTGGACATTTTCTTCTGTGAGGGTGCAGATCGCTCACAAGAGGGAGTGAGAACCCATCAACTTTGTGGCAGGCAGCCACCCCACCATCAATAATTCCACCAGCGGGCAGATAGCTCACTAAAGCAAAAGCTACAGCTATAAAGCCTTTGACTTTGTTTGCTTATTGATCATGATGAGGAAGAGGTTTGTCAGTCAGCTGCTTTTTGGGTGATGACACTGAATTTCTTCTGCCAGATGAGCCAAGGACCATGACTGCTTGCTGCTGAATTGGGCACCCGCTGAGACACAGAGGGCACAAGCCAGGTATTGGACAGAGAGCTTTACCATTTTTCTCAGCATTGGTTATGTTCCAGCCTTCCTTTCACACCTACTGTATAGCAAAGGGAAATTGAGTCCCTTTGTCCTTCATTTCCATAATTACTGTTTGTGAGCAGCTCCAGCTGCCTAGAGCAGCAATTTTTTGTGTCAGATCTCACTGCAGAGGCTATGTACACTATGTATTTACCTTTGAAATACCCACCCGAATGGGTGACTGCAGGGACCCACTCTAGCTGCAGAAGTAATCACAGGATTCTCACAATTTTTTAACAGCCTTTCTGAAGACATGTTAACCTCCAATCCAAATCACTCTGAAGTGAATTCACTTCTGTTTGAATAGAGGGGCTTATTTCCTAACATTTAAAGAGATTTGCAAGCTGTCCTCTGAAGTCAGGACCATAAGGTAGCCAAATATCTACTAGAGCCAGTCTCCAACCAACTTCAAACTTCTCTTTCAAAATCATGGATACACGAAGCAACAAAGCCATATTCCTAATAAGACAAGAACTGTACCAATCAATTCTACTCATTTCATCTCCAAAGGGAATCACTTATCACTCCAGCAGCAGATGTGACACATCCAAATGGGAGTGTGGCTACTGCTGCAGTGAGAACAGGACACTGGGCAAAGCCAAGGAATGAAACTCAGAGACTGCCTCATAACCAACACAGACAAATCAGGTATTCCAGAAGTGTTTCTTCTCCATAACATAATATGCAACCAGGAAAAAAAAAACCAAAAAAACAAAAAAACAAAAAAACAAAAAAAACAAAAAAAAAAAAAAAAACCCCAAAAATTTCCCTGAGAGCCAAAGTTTCTGATCCACTACTTTAAAAAAAGAAAGGGGAGAAAAAAAAAATGGCCATCATACACCATTTTGGCTACAAGCATCTACTTCAATAAATCTCTTCAAAGGATCAACATTACTTGACTATTTAGGTCCTTAAAATATTTTGTGTCTCTTTATGGACATTTTCCAGGTAAAAGGATGAAAGAGAAGGCAGTCTACAGTGCACTGCAGCTTACATATTTTTTATTATGACTTATATTTAAAAACATATATTCCTGATGAAGTAGTTTTAATTCAGAAAGTATATATTAATACATATTTATACATATATTCTTGGCATTTTCTACTGCCTTCTCCAATAATTTTCTGAAAGTCTGTGTGTGTACACATAAGCATTAGATGGAACAATATCAGGAAATTATTATTTCCATACTGTGTAAACACTGCCTGATACAATACGCTGGCAGAGCTCATCAACACACATTTTAAGTATCACACAAACACAGGCCCTTAGACCGGGTCATAGCATTTGAAGCAAACCGTAATCGATTAATGGGCACCTACCCATCTTAAAAGTCCACCACTGTGCATTAATACAAGAAATGTACAACTACCTAATGGGAGAACAGCAATTGTAGCATGTAAGGTAAACACAGGCTAAAAGCCCACTACTGAATCGAAGTGTTCATCATCTCATTTCATCACCTAGGGGATGAACAGTTACTGCATCCTTTAGCACCACGACATTGCACGCACATCACCCAAGATACAAGTATGCCACTCCACCCGTAAACCAACTCTGAAGCAGTGTATGATGAAGGACAGAGAGGAAAGTCCATTGCACTGATTAAGAAGACAAAAATCAATTATTGACACGCCGTTGGAACCCGGCAACACTTCGCAATCACGACAACCTAAGGCTATATAAATTAATATACAGAGAGAGCCTGGAACATTCCAGTAATTCATCCGAGACCCTGAGAGGGAGGAAATAAATGAGGTTCGAAGCCGCGAAAGCCATCTCGGCTGCACCGCCCGGGTAGCGGCAGCAGCAGAGCACACCGCGGGTGCCCAGGAGCAGCTCCTGGGGCGGGCGGGCAGGTCCCGGCAGCCGCCCCGCGCCCCCGGCCGCGCCCGCACGGACACATCGCGCCCCCGGGGCCACCCCGCGCCTC
>VWYP01008895.1:178679-268562 GCA_013400435.1 Pycnonotus jocosus | reverse complement strand
TTTTTTTTTTTTTTGTCTTCTCTAGCACAGCTTAGAGTGTTCCCACACCTTTCCCCCCACAGGTGAATGGTCACTTAGTGCTATCACGAATCTTTGAACCGTGGCAGCAGGGACTCAGCAGGGACTGGAGCATCTCTCATAAGAGGAAAGGATGAGGAAACTGAGCCTGTTCAGCCTTGAACGAGACAGCAGAGAGGGGACCTCATCAATGTCTACAAGTACTGGAAGTGAAGTGCCAAGAGGATAGAGCCAGGCTGTCCTTGGTGGTCCCTGATGCAAAAGCACCACTGGAAATAATGGCTTTGGCTGCCTTTCCCAGAGTGTACCAGAGCCTAGGCTGCATTCCACTGCAGATAGGAGTGTCTCATGGGAAAGGTCCTCCACTATATTTTTTATGACAAAGAAGCTTCAAGGAGGTGCAAAGGGAAGGGATCACCTTTGCTCTAAGGCAGAAAGCAAACAATCAAAAGGACTGGTGTCACCCTTTAAATATAAAGAAAAGGTGCCACCAAATTATAATTAAACACCAGGTCCACAGGTTGCTATCCAAGGAATTATGGCATTCCTGTGGCTGGAGGTTCTTAACAGTGGGCTGGACAAGTTATTAAGTCTCTGAGACTGGGCAAGGGGAATGCCTCAGTGGGGGAGGCAAGGGGAATGGCTTTGAGATCCTAAGATCCTGAAAGTCACAATTATATGATTTCATCCCATACTTTCCCCTATAATTAACAGTTTACCTGTTAATTAGAACTGTGTAGGGCTCTGAGATTTTTCTCTCCGTCTTTGATCTCAGTGAAATGCCTTACCAAGTTGGTGGAAGAACTGCTGCTTCTATGCAAGAAAGTTGCTGCTTTCTATGTCTGAAAATGATGGGCAATTTTAGAGGCAGCTAAAATGAATTTCAGGTATTGACTACCCTCCCAGAAAAGGCATATATGTATGGTTTTACCTAAGAGGAACAAAAGAAGCATTTCCTTTTGCTTTAACTCATTTTGTAGTAGGACATTTGCACACTGTCAATACTGTAAGTCCAGCTTTAGAGTCATCTGAGGAAAAAAAACCTCAAAACACATGTAAGATTTTAGAAACTTGTAAAAACCCCAGAATAACTCTTGCACACAAAGAGTAATTTCCAATACTTACTTAGGAATGCTGCATAATCTCTGAAGAAGCTATCTAATGGCCTTCAAAATCCCTTTTCAGTCTGATGCCAGACTTGAAACTTGCCCTTGCCCAGACAGCAAATATCCACCCAGCAAGGAGTAGGCACCAGTCCTCTTGGCTGGTGTCCTTATTCTTGAGGTCCCACTGTGATTAAAGGTGTCCTGGTCTGGGATAAAAGAGCCCAGATCAATGTTCACCTTGAGCATGTGTTGAAGAGTGTTACAGCAGTTTTTGATTCCTTGTTCCTGGACCTTAGTGATGGGAGGGAAGGAACTGGGTACTTGTTTTTAACCAGTAGAAGAACCATCCTTCCTAGAACTTTTGTTGATATTTTTGTTTTGCATGAAAGGTAACCCATGATGCTGGCATGCTGAAGCCCCAGAAAAGGTGGGCTGTTTTACAGATGACTGGCACTACAATCAAAAGCACATCACAAAAGTGATCTGGCTAGAGCAGAGGTATTTCAAACAAAAATAAGATTATTAATAACACATTTTCAAAGTGTAGCTTCTCACTGTGGTAGATTTTAAGATACTGGCTCACAAATACTTTCACTTTCATTTCTGTTTTTCCTCAAAAGTGTGACCAAGTGCTTTCCATGTCACAGCAAATGTTTCTGTTATGGGAATGAACTGCAGGAGAAATAAGAATGATAAGGAAGACAATACCTTAACTGTAGATCAACTTAAACCAGCAGCTGAGTCAACTTTTCTTTCTTGCTACCTCCTTTAAGTTATAGCCCTACATTAGTTCCACTTTATAAGTTTTTTCCAATCTTATGTGAAGTATCTTAGCTGTGAGTGAACATAAAATTTTGCATGACTTTTACAGCTAGCAGTTCTTTTGAAAATGAATGTTCCCACTTTTTTTAATAAGCATGTTGTCTACTTGCCCTCATATTTCACTTCTGTCTGAAGCGCACAGAGTCATGCAGTCGTCAGATTTATTCTTTTCCCAGGACATTCTCTTGGCCGCTTATCGCCTTTTTGTTTATTACGGACATAAACAACTCCGTGGTATCCTCCACAAGGCAACGATTCTGTGCCTATTAGTATAAATATTGTCGGAACACGCCACGAGGTGGCATCCCGGTCCTGTGTCTGCCACCACTCGCCTGCAGTTCCCAGAGCAGCCCCTCCTCTGGAAGTTTCAGACTCAATTCCCTAAGTTAACGTTGTGCCCATTTCATTCCAATGAGCTACAGAGTAATGAAGGATTTGTACTTGCTGATAAAGCCAATTTAATGTACAAATGAAGCTTTTATTAAGGCAAATCACTGCCTAGTTTCTGAGTTGAATGCTGTATATGGAACCTTTACAAGCTGTCTTTAGACAGTCTTACTATAACATTTAAAAAAAAAAGTCACAAAGTATTACAAGGAGTGTGACTCGGATTCTATCAGCTCATCCTGTCTGTGGCATTAATACAGTGATGACACATACCATTACCAGAGTGACAAAGAACCCCATGTCCCTGAATATGTTCACCCCACTCTGTTAGGGGTCAGCAGCATCTCTGCTTTTCACCTGTAGGTTTTGAACTGAAGGTCATACAGAAAGTTAGTACCAAGGTGAAGAAGGGAACCACAATTTCTGCAACCCAGGTCAGGATACTGGGGCATCAGCTGCCCAAGGACACAGGATAAGGTCTGGTTTCATTCCCTTCCCTTCTGCATGGATTCACAAGGCTGGTGAGCCATGGGAGCAGTCTGTGCTATGATATTAGTGCTATCACCATGGTAGTCAAAGGACACAAACAAGACAAAGTGTTTATTAAACTGGTGGGGGGGAAGGAAAAACAAACCCAAAAGATGCTGTCAGGCATACAATCCTTTTTCCAGACTTTTTCCCCCATCCTATTATCTATCCCAACATTCTTTCTATATAATATTGATGTCTTAAAACATAACTGTAAATCTCTTCCTGAGCTGCAGATTCACTACAAAACACATTCTGGACAGTAAGATAAAAAAATATGACAACCTCACTGCACATTCTCCTAGGACTGTTTCTTGAGAACTACAGTTGGAAAATTTACTCTGAATTGTGTTTTAAGAGAAATTATTTTATGCAAACCAAGGCAGTTTATTTAAGGTAACATTGTTGAAAGTCCAATACAGATTTAATTACCTCTCACAGATCTAGATAATATTGTCCAAGGACCATTTTCCAGCAAGTTCTTTTACAGGAGCAGCTGCCATGTCCTATTAAGAAGTACTCTGATCATGAAATTATGAAAACTCTGATCCATTTAAAAGTCTGCACTTTTCCTCTTGCATGCTGCAAATCTGCTTTCTAGATCCTTTTTATACTGCCTTGTGGCTACAGTCAATCACTACCTTCTGCCTTTCCATGCTTTGTTTCCCTTGTGCTCTTTAGATTATTCACACTTTAGTAAACTATATCAACAACATTATTATGCTGTGCCTAATATTTGTTTTGCTAGCAGAAAAACAGNCAAGCAGGAAAATAATAATAGACTATAAATTGGTGTTACAACACATGCTTTGGCTGATGGTGCTGTCTGCTGCATGTAGCAGGGAATGGCAGCAGCCCAGACAAGGACAAGGCAGTGAGCTGATGGAGGGTGGCCACAGCGGGGTGCCTTCGTGGCTGTCCACCCAAACTGTGTCTGCATTCTTTGCAAGGGATTTTTAAAGAGAAATTACAACTCTGTATTCCATAACTGGCGTAATCGGTATTGTGTAAGCTGCAGTTCTGCACAAGAGATCCAGCAAAATAAATGAAAAAACAGGAAAGATCTTCCTGTCTGCTCAGATAAGAAACCACCTGCCTAATTCTATCAGGATGAAGTTTTGCAGTTTGTTCATTCTCTACTCCAAGCCAGCTAGTAAGTTTCAGTTTCAGATTTGTTGGGACTGTGGCCTTGGTTCAATGAAAAGGGAGTTCCTTGCTGTAGCCTGCAAAGGCTTTCATCCCTCCTTCCACACTGCACTCATCTCCCCTTAAGTAACCAGGCTGAAGCGGAGTGTGCAGCACGTGAGAAGACGAATATGAGCTCCTGAGCTTCTATCACCATGACTCCCCTGCCTGCTACAAGGTTCACAGGGAGCCTGTGTGCACATGCCAAACCCAGTTCTGAAGTGGTCTTTCTTGGATTTACCATCATGTGTGTCTTTGGTGAGAAAGGAGTGGCAGGTGGCTGGTGGTTCTGCTGTGGATGCGGGCAAAATTCAGGTATCTTTAAAGATAAACCAGATAGCTTAAAACCTCTTGTACCTACTGTTTATTACAGTTTGCTGATGATCCTCCTTTAAAAGTAAAAAGCAAAATGATTAAATGTAATTTAATTAATTCTACTTCTCTTCTGGTCATAAATTCAAAGGGACTTTTCTTACATGTCATCCATTATGCCATCAGAAATTTGCCCCCCTCAGTAGCATCTGGGCTCCAGGAGAGCTACTATCTTCCAACTACTATTCCAGCTATTGTATTAACCAAAGGCTTATGGTAAGGGATAGAAACTTGAGTTAAAAGTGCTCCCGAGATGATGATGAGTTAGGAGCTAATCTTTCCCCTGGGGTCTGAGGTCTAATTAGACAAGATCAAGGACAAGAATTAATTAACACTATTCCTGCTTTACAGGTGAGTAGCCAAGAAGTAAACTTACAAAAAAGTTGTATTTCTGATGTATTTAAACACTCAAAAGTAGCTTGACGCCCCAAACTTTTAAAAATCAGACAAAAATGCATCCTCTAAAGTTTTTATCTTAAAGCATAAAGAATTTTGTTTATACAAATAATCACACTGAAGAGGAATAGTTCCTCTGTTTTCCTCAGAAGTATATCCTTAGTTCTTTCATAGGACAAGTCCTAAGTCATATTGGTGATGAACCGTAACACTGATTTTGAAAAGCAGCAGGGACAGAAAAAGTCACACATGTCAACAATAGCTAAAAAATATCTCTAACATGCCTAGTTCTTCTTCACTATAAAGGTTATATACAGGAGACAAAGATCTTTAGTTCCCCTTTTTTTTGCCTTAAGCTTGAACTACAGACACTGTGGAGAAAAACACTCCACTGCAAAAGCTGGGCATATGGGCAAGCAGGTCTTACATATTTATATTGAATTATTACTTCTCTTTTGTCTTGTTGGTGGCCACTGCTATTGGGCATCCTTGGGTTTTAACGGTCACATCAAAGGAGCGGCTCTGGCGTGAGAACCGGTCAAAGTGAGCCGGATAATTAATGGATTTATTACTGAGGTCGGTTCCCATGATTGTCGGTGGGCAGCAGCAACTGCCGTGTCGTAATCCTCATTCTCTTGGTAAAGCACATACTGCCTTAAAAAGGTTTAATGATCCAATAGTGATTTACTAATGGGAATCTTTCTTGTCAGTTTAGCAGGCCTTGAAGGAGGACAGGGTGGCACATGAAGGTCAGTTTTCAGCAGTATCAAAAAATGTTTTTATTTGTTTTGTTTTGAGATTCCTCTTTGGAGTATTTTTATTCACTAACTGGAATAATAAATTGAAGGGTCAAAGTCATTGTAGCTGGGCAGGTATCGGATTCTTGATAACATGAGGAGGGAAGCAGACAGATATTGGTCACAGTAGATTATGGCTGAAGGTCTGAGATAATTATCAGAAAACATTCACTTCAGCTTTTATGATCAACAAAATGAAGAAATGTGCTAAGAGGGACTGAAACAGCCTCATGAAGCCACAGGCTGGCAGCTGGTCCTCACCACCAGCCTCTGCTGGAGTGGCTGCCTGAAAAGGAACTTTCACTAAGGTTGCATTCCCTTTCTGCTGAGAAAGAAGAGAGGGGGACAACTAGTGGGACAGCTGCCCAAAAAGAGGGCAGGGGAGGGAAAAGGAGAGGAAGAAGCTTTGCCTACCCAGAGGGAAGGAGATGCTCTTGGTGCCTGAGGAGCCAGCGTCCCCACCGCTGCTCCCCCTTGCCACCCTGGTGCCTCTTCAGAAAAACAAACCCCAGAAAAACCAAGAAAAATAAACTTCCTTCTCCACCTCCAAAATACATTTAGAAAGCAACAGAGGGAAAGGGGGTGGGGAGAAAAACAATGTTACTTTATTTTAAGGTTTGTATAATAAAGCCAAGGGTTGTGCTGGCAAGTGACATGAAGAGCTATGTGAACAATCCACACATAACAGACCTCATCTTGTTAATCAAGTTGTGAAAGTGTACCTTAAATGTTTAACTTTTGGTTTAAACTTGTCGAGGGAGAGAGTCCTTTTTCTCAAGAAAGTTAGAGTTACTTTTCTCTCTGAGATATGAAAAAAATGCAGTGTTCTGAGTTAAATCAAAAGTAAGGGAGGGAAATGTAGGCCTTTATATAACTACAGTTTTGTCTCCTTGGGTTTATATATTGCCTTGTAGTCATTTGTTAGATTTTCACTTACCACATAGTAGTATCTATGGGTATTCTTTACAGGTAAAACAGTTTTCTTTATATCTTCCATTGAGACACTGTTTCCTGGAGTGGGTGCAGAGGTCTTGCAGTTCACGTAGGCAGTGTTCGAAATTTCCTAGCAATCACAATTTCTGTGTTGCATCAATGTATTTTTTCATCCTGAAAACTTTCTTTGTAGAAGAGAAAAATCCTGAAAATTAACTGAGTGGAAAGCAAAATTCAGTCACTAACTCGGAAGGACTTTCCTGTAGAATAAGTAATAGCACTGTTCAAACATTGTCTAAAACATTTAGCTTTGCTTGAATTCAATATTGGCAGTTGTATATCTGTAAAAAAAGGAGTCTGCCTCTTCAGACCTTGAAAGTAATTCAACCAGACATATTTCATTTTATTTTCCGTAATCTCTTCCTTTTGCTTCTGATATTTGTCTATCTAGGGTACAACACTAATTCATGTGTCCCAGATTTACATTGCCACCATGAATGCAGAAAAATATCCCTTCAAAAACAAATTATATTGATGTCATCTTATAATCACCACCACCACTAAAGTCTGAGCATTAAGAGAACTTCTAAAATTAGTGTTGATTGAGGTGTTGGCTGGTCTTAGTTTTATGGGAGTGATAGATGATAATGCATTATTGCCAAATGAGTTTGATACTGTTCTATTGTTTCTCCTGGTGAAGAGTCTGATTCTTTGAAAAAAATATATCATATGTGAAAATATTATTAAGCTTCAAATCCTTTATCTCCAAAGATGATGCAAGATAGGGAGAAATTCAGTTGTGTGTCCATACATATATTGCGCCTCTTAACAACTTGGATTTCCCAGGCACAGGACTGGCAGAGGTGACACAGGACACAAGAGAGACCTACCCCCTCCAAAGTGCTGGTTGGGGCCCAATCTAGCACATGGCAAACACTTAGACATGATGACTAAGTGATTGTGTTTGCACATTTATAGCACTTTACAACTTCCAGTAGTAGCAATTACCAGGATAAAAAAAAAACAAAACAAAACAAAACCAACCACACCTTCTCCCAAAACAGAAAATCCTGCATATTTTATGGAAATTATCTGTCAATTATCTGTCAAAATATTATTACATTTATAAATCAAGAGAGGTCTGGTTTACCCTTGAGTGGAGATCTCAGCATTTCTAGCACCTGCCTGGTGCTCCTCTGCTTAGCATTTCTGGTTATGATCAGATGTGTTTTTGCACTCATTTCTTTGAGACTTTTACACACTAGTGTCTAAGTATTTGCTGTGTAAAATGATGAAACAGAGAAACAGAGCATAAGTAGAAAGTTCAGTGTTGAGTAAGATTAACTCAGGTTCATGCAGTGGCCTCACACAAATGAAGCTTGGATACATGAAGCTTGCAAACAAAGCTATACCAATTCCTTCATCTTTTGTTGAAGTTGAACAAAACTACCAGTTCAATCCCTCGGGTCCTCAGTTGTGTGATCTCAGGTTATCCCTGCCTACAGAAGCAGATGACTAATGAGGCTGGTGAGTACAGAGCTGGTAAAAGTCCATTTCACATGTCAGTATTTTCTGTTTTATCTTTTGACTAAAAGATGCTTGTGACCTTTTCCTGTTGTAAAGAATTCTTAGGGCTACTCATCTACAGTAGCCCTAGGAATTTTCCAAAATCCATGTCCCAGGCTTATCTCATGACATCCTGATTGAAGTACCATCTTTCAAAATAGCTGCAAACATTTTGAAGGTTCACACTAAGGAGGCAGCAGCGTGATCTGGCACCTCCTGGCAGTTGTTCAGGCAGAGGTAGTCACAGCCAGATGATTATTCTACTTTGAATATATGCATTCAGCCCTCGGCCACAGTAGCCGGTTTTTCTTCTAGGCAATACCTAATGCCGGATTTCCTCCACACACAGCAATCACAGCAAAGGGAGGACAGGCAGCACCGCCTCTCAATTGCCTGTCTCCTCTCTAGGGTAATAATCTTCTCTCAGCAGCCTAAATGCTTTTTATTTGCATTGCTAAGGGCTAAGGTTTCGAGCCTGCTAATGCTGAGTGACAGAATTGGTTTTTAGTTTTTTTCCTTTAAGAAAAACATTCTAGGAAATTGCATAACCTGCTTTGATCCTCTTGATAAATGGAATTTAAAGTTGCAAACCCACCCATTGAAAAGTTAGTCAAAGCCAACTGCTAAGTGTTGAACAAACAGCCTGACTTGTGTTCTTGTGGTATGTGCCATGATCTACTCTTAAATTATATAAATTACTAACTTTATTCTTCATCCAGGTCCATTCATCATTGAATGGACAAAAAAAAAAAAAATAGAAAAGAGCTGAAGTAAGGTTGCACAGGCACAGCCACGAGTCCTAACTTTTGCATTTTCGTTATGCCAAGGAAACAGCTTTCCCTTGCTCTGTTTTAAAAACTGCATAGATGCCTTCAGCTCTGACCTGTTGGCACAGCGACAACTAAAGCTACCAGAAGCTATTACCCTCTGATGTCTTTCCAATAGCACATGTGAAATACGTGTCTTCATCATTAATTTCTCACTTGGAAAATCTTCATCTGCTCTCAGAGAGGTAACATTCCCAACAGCCTAGGAAGAAGCAGGCATGAAAGATGAGCTCCTCATGTCCTCCAGCTGGTTTGATCCAAACCAAAAGACAACACAACACGAAATAATGCAGACCAAAAGCCAACATAACAAGCAATAGAGGACACATCAGCAACTCATGGATCTGGCCTGGTTTTTTTAAAGTGAAAATGGGATAAGGACAAACAGGCTGCACAAATCTATCCGTGGTATCTAGTCAGTGTCTTTTCAAAGAGCCTTTTTTTTTTTTTTTAGAAGGAGGCAGAATATCACACTTAGGGAAACAAATGATGTTTTGAGGCACATCAATTATATTGAAGACCTTAGGCAGAACCAAGTCAGTGTGTGCCTATTTTTAAGGTGATACATGTCTGCGAGACCTCCTACCAGGCTCTTGGACGGCAGGTTAATAGTTAACAGCTTACATTGAAGTAGGGCTGCAACCTGCTCTTTCATGCAAATAAACCCCACTTTTTATCTACCAGCCATTAACGTCCTCCTTTTTCCTTGAAAATAAACATTTAGAAAGTGAATGATGCTTCATCTGTATGCTATTAAATATGCTAGAACAGCAATACAGAATTTCTGCCCTTAACAAACAAACAAACAAAAAAAATAATCATATTCCCCCCAAACAACACTACTTCAAAGAACATCAAGGTTGATTAACAGAGTAGGGGTTGCAAGACTTCTTCCCCCTCTTTTGTCCATTTTTTTAGGTGAATGCCAATCCCTCCCCACTTAAGTGCTGGAGACCAGATGATTGAGGCAGGGATGGGTTCGAGGTTTAATATTTGGGAGAAACGATGATAGGGAGTGAGCACTGAGCTGAGGCTGCTGAGGCTTTTGATGATGGGTGAAGTGTCTTTCTGGCTGTAGTGTGATCCTCTTTTTCTGTGCCTCAGTCTTGCCAGCTGTTATTTCAGCATTCAGACATGTAAGACTTTGTCCTCATCCTTAAAAAACAGATCTTTCCACACTTTCCATTGAGGCACTTAGCAGGTCTGATGAAACAGTAATAAACCCTTGCCTCAGCGAGAACTGTCAAATTAAAAGACCAGAACTTGAGGTTCTCCTCTCATTCCATACATTTATGGATTAATGATCCTGTTGAGTTAACATTTTCATCTTCTAAACCCATTGGAAAGCTGAACCTAGAAACCTCAATGATTTTTGGGGCTCTCCAGGATGAACAGATATGCTTGTATCATTAAGCATACCATCAATGCAGAGCCAGTTTGCAAGCCTGAAAACCAGTGCTGGTTTGCTATTTTTCCCTGCCTGTTCCAGAGCATGCTGGACAAGATGGGCTTCCTGGCTGAACAAGGGGAGTAGCAGAGTACAGAGCAGCCAACAGGCTTGTTACCCGGGGCAGAACACAATTTTGAGTCCACAACTTTGATTCCTCAAAAGCAAACAAATACTGCAACAATTCATCCATAAAACACAGTCAAAAAGGACTTCATTTAATTAGTGATATGTAAAGACTTTTGCATAGAAAAAAGGTTAACAAAGTAATGCATAAAAGACCGACTAGGTACAGTATTTTTAAAACAAATATTTTAAAGTATATTTTGCATAATGTTTAACATTTTCAATGCTTATTGCTTTCTCCACACAGCAGAGAAATCAAGTGCATAATAATACATGCTGTGTTTTATTTTTATTTTCTTTTTTTTACATAAAATCTCTAGTTCTTGATTGGTTGTATTAAAATACTTAGGCTATTTTAAGTCACTGTAATAAAAAATGAAAGCAAACCATTTTATGCAGCACTAGTTATCTGGGTATTGACAAAATAATTTACTCACATCCCATTAATACATTCATTTTGGTTTGGAATCAAACCCACATTACAATGTTGGCATGTTAATAGCCAATTTAAAAATCGTCCCTACCATAACGTCATTCATACCCAGAGAGATCATTCTCCCAGATGTTGATAGTGAAAAGAAGAGGGATCTTGCACTGGAATCTGCTAAAAGTAAATGTCCAAATACAGCTACATAAGTGGAACTCTTACAACACTGAGTCTGTTGTATTGGCATGAATCGACTGTATCCAAGTGTGCACACTTTAAATAGGTGGTTACTTCTGGGTGCATGACAAATTCACTGTTTGTGCAGATAGGAGCTAGCACCATGTTTAAGCCATAAAAATGGGTGCCTCAGGGCTCACAGGCAGTGCTGAAACGTTCATTAATCCCAGCACTGATTAGATAATTGCTTTTGCCAATGCTATGCTAGACGTCACGATTTGGCAAGTCTGTACAAAGAAAGTGAACTAAGGAAGCGAGAACTAGGCCTGTCAAACTAAACATTCTTCCTCGGCAATCTTTTGGCTAAAAAACCTTCTCCCCTTCAAGAGCACACTCTGCCCTGGAAAAGTATCCTAGTTCTGAAGTTGAATGCAGAATTTCACCTCCATACCATTTCCACACCTGTGCAATGTTATTTGCTTTAGCAGAACACACACACACACATATGTATTTATTTATTATTTTTTCAACGTCAGGCACTTATGAAACTGGAACTCCTTTTCCAGCCTGGGGAGACCTGGTAGATGCAATTCCTTGCCTCTCTGCCAAACAAGGATGCATAGCTGGAGAACTATTAGTTCTAATGTCTACGTATTTCTACGTATTTTGTAGGAAACTTCTACATGCCGATATGGTCACACTGTTACGAAAGCCATTGCTGCTCCCTCAAGGTGCCTCCAGCGAGACAAACGGAGAAGAAGGAGAAGAAGAAGGAGGTGTCTCCCCATGTCCTCCCCGACACCTCCACTGATGATAATGTCCCCGTTCCTCGGCGGGCTCGCCGGCGCCCCTGAGGCCCTTTGGTGAAGGCTGAGCAGGGAGGACGCACGGAGTCGCGGAGGCCGCTGTGGGTGTGGGGATGTGTGAGCTCGAGGCTGTGAGCACATGCACGTGTGCTGAGGGAGAGGCGGGAGCTGGGCAGGAAGAGGTGTGTGTCGGGGGGAGACTTAGAAGGCTCCGACTTCAGTCCCCCAGGGCCGGTAGGGTTTCGTGCCGCCCCCAGTGCCAGCCTGCTGAGGGCCGGCAGTGGCTGACACGGCCAGCGGAGGGGTGATGGCGGTCGCCGCTGCGACTGCGGCGGCGGCCGCGCTGGGGGGGAGCATGGGGAAGGTGCCGGCGAAGGAGAGGGGGAAGCTCTGGGCTGCAGCTGTGGCTGCTGCCGCCGCGGCGTGAACGGTGGCCGACAGGGACAAGAGGGAGGTAGAGAGAGGAGGGACACAGGGAGCGATGCTGCCAGCGGAGGGGACTCTGAGGGCGGCATCGGCGTGGGCGAAGGTGGCTGTGAGCAGGGCGGAGCCGTGCGGGGGCACGTCCGAGGAGAGTCTGCACGGGGCAGCATCGGAGGCGTGGAGTCCATTCGGCTGCAGCAGAGCGGCCGGGAGGTGGTGGAAGGCGGCGGCCCAGTGGTGAGGGTGCAAGGGGTGGTGGTGGTGGACCATGGAGGAGGTCATGGCAGCAGCTTCCCTCTGAGAGGCGCAGGTGCTCAGGTGAGACACGAGTCTAACGCGCAGGGGGTCGGATGTGTCGAGACCTTCCACAGAAGTCAGGTACCTCGCGACTTCTGTCAAGCACTCCCGAAAGCCGATGCTCATGAAATCCATGGCCAGGGAATGGGCGTCAAAATAACCTGCAAGGGGAGGGCAAAATATACGTTGAATGTGGAGCTGCCAACCCAGTCCTGGCTCAGCCGCCGCATCTCCCGTTTGCCATTTCTGGGTTAAGATGTGCAACAGAAGTTTGTTTTCTGGTCTGTAAATGATCTCTGTGACCATCCCTGTAATGTAATAGGCTGCAGTTGTTTATGCAGACAATAAACAAATGAAAAGAATTAAGTCCATAAGACACTTTAAAAGATACACGATGCCTCTCCTGAAATTCCTCAGCAAGCTGCTGCAGTGCAGTGTTGATCCTGTACGAGTGACTGAGATGCTTATCCACACAAAGAAACAGGCTGGAGATCAGAGAGCTTGCATGTACTACCCTGCCTTTTCTTCCCAACACTGGCATTCATCCTAACGCTTTCAAACTATTTCTTGACATTGTGAGATAGTTGTTGTAGCTGGTGCCGGGGTCCTCTACTTCACAGAGTCATTAAGACAATATGACATACGGTGTTGCTTAACTACAAACAAAAAACATCTTGTGATGACTCTGCACACACACAATAAAAAGCTTTACTAAGAAAACGTTTTATGTAATGCCATTGCTAATTTGGAGATGGAAGACTGACAGTCATATGGCCCATGAGGTATTTCAACAAACAGCAACTGGAGCTCCACAGGCTTGGGACAAAAAAGCGTTTGAAAAAAAGTCTTATTAAATGCACATGAAGAGATACTCCCTTTCTAAAATCTTGTGTTTAAGTTGCAGCTCTTCAAACACAAAAACCTATTCCACTTTTTGGAATTTTCTTATTTTAGTTTAAATGTTGTCTCCTTGGGGGAATAATATCCTATCCACTCCTAAGTTGGCATGATGTTTTTCCTCTCACTTTCAATGAAAATTTTTAGTTATGCATGACTGTGATGTGTCAATATAAAAAGATCAAGTGCCCCTCTTATGGTGGAATGTGGCAGCAATGCCTTGTGCTCTGTCATGAAATAATCTGCCTTTCTGAAAAATGGTAGCGCTTTGGATGGCTTTTTCACTTTAATCAATTTTCAAGCTAGAAAGAAGTGTTTCTGCTGCTGCATGCCCACATTATAGAATTAACTCAGGCACATTTATCGATGTTGCTCCAAATCCCCTGCTCACTATACACTCCATCTTGCCCAATCACGATGGCACTTTTGCTGCAGGCCTACTTGCTCATCTGAACCTGAGAGAAACTCTGGCTCAGCCAGCAGATCAACGAGCATGAGGAGTTGAGGACTCCTGTCTACAAGCACTGACTCCTCACAGCTTTCTTCCTGCCAGGTCCACTGCAAACAAAGGTTTGAGTGAACTCCTGAGAAACAGAGGCCAGGCGTGCCAGCAGTGGTGAGATAGCCCAGTACCTTCTTGGGTGCCAGTCAGCCTGGCGTGGGGATTGCTTCTGTGCCGGAGGCTGCAGGACCTCCAGCAGCTTCAGAGGGGCTGACGCACAGCCAAAACCACTTCCCAGCTCTGGCCACGAGTCAGCCAGCCTGGGAGTCCTGAGAGCACTCGGCTCAAGCCAGGGCTTCCCAGCCTCCCTCCCTCTGGACTGGAAGAGATGTGGGGGATGTGGTTGTCACCAGCTTCCCCTAAGTCTGAGCTGCTGGCTCTGTGACAAGCCATCCCAAAGCCCTGGTGATCCTGGCTCCCTTTCAGTCTCCTATGGTGGCCGAGACATGAAAACAGAGGGTAGATGAGAGCTGGGACTCCCAGGCTCCATTATATTTTGATGGTTATCTTTTCCCGGTTTCCCCTTCACTGGCTTCCCTCTTCTGAGGCTTAAAAATGTTGTTCTTCATTTCTTTCCCAACCCAAAAACATCCTCCACCATGTGCACATGCCAGTGTTTTGTAGTGAACAGGAACTCTTTGTTTTACCTCATCTGTCCTGGTAACCCACCTGTGCTGCACACAGGCCACAAGTCACTTGAGCTACATGAACCCATGCACTGATCCAGGTGTCACCCAAGATAAATTTGTAGTGAAGCTGCAATAAAACCACACTGAGTTCTCTGCAAGCAACTCACTGTTGACAAATCACTCCTCCCTTGTGCTTGCTTTCCCATCAGCAAAAAGCCCTGGCCTTAGGCCAAAAGAATAACTCAATGTGAACAGGAGACCACTGTCCACACCTCTGCATCAGGGCAGCGGAAACGCGGAGTCTGTACCTCAGAGGCATCTGCCTGCCTGCCCAGGCAGTTCTGAAAAGCAAAGAAGGGGCAGAAGCCGTGTCGGGTTTTTTCCCACTGCCCGCCTCGGGGACCAGTGTGCTGAGCAGCTTTCTGTGTGAAAAAGAGGCCAGTCCTCAGTGTAGGGGAGCATATGAGTATCAGGACCCATTTCTCCTTTCTTTTGTAATAAATGTTTGCCCTGGTAAAAATTATGAAACTCTTTTTTTTTTTCTGATACAAAAAACTCCCCTCTGGCTCACAAAATGAATTACAAAGTGGGAGTAACTATACTTGCAAATACAACAAACATCTACTTTAAAAATATTCTAAGAAATTACATTTAAAATTGTTTGTTAGATTGCAAAGTAAAACATTAAGTGAGCAGGAAATGCAGGCTTAAACTTTGCCCAGTACTAATTCTCAAACCTCTTTTTCTTACAGTTTCCTAATCTGTGTAGTGAGATTACTCTTATCTCTAGGACAGAAGGAGCAGATAAAGTTGCAGTATTTGTGAAGCGATCGGGTATTATTGTGATGGGCCACCCACTGTGGATCATGGTGTAAAACGCAGTTGCAGAAATAAGCCTGCATTGTCCCTCCCCGCCTACAACATTTCATCCTTCCCCGCATTGCCCCAGCTATGCCGGTATCAGCTCGGGCAGGAGAGACATGGCAACAGAGGCCAACCGAGGAAGAGAGGGGACTGCAAGACCTGGGACTGCTAATAACATCCAGCTTGTCCAGCTGCAGCCAGAGGCTGGGCTCCACCAACATCTCTCTCTGTCCCACAGCTCCCATCCCAGGCATTTCATCCCCTGCCCCACTTGGCCATCTGACCTGACCCATTTATAAAAAAATCCCCTGCATACTTTTTTGGGGTGGGGAACCAGGGGAAGGAAGCTTCCTGATACATTAGGTCTCCATTTGGGTTCACCTCCTGGCCATCCCACTGTCAGTGCAAACATCGGAGGGGTGGGAGCTGCTGCAGCTCCTCAGAGAGGAACAATGTGCAGCGTGAAGTGGGGGTCAGGCTGGGATAGCTGAGCCTGGCATGGGGAGGGATGAAGCAAAACAGCCACCACTTCCCTCAGCAGCCAAGCACTGTGTGCTCCACGCACCGAGGGAGACAGAGCTTGTGGAACACCAGCACACAACCACACATTCAAAGAAGGCACCATCACTTGGACACACACAGGATCCGAATCATCTGAATACAGACTGCACAACCATGATCAACTCTGGTTTCATGTGTTTCATAACTCTCAAGAGCATAGCTTTAGCAACTATAGTGCTTTCTCAAGGACTTTTTACATAAATACATTAACTTTTTTTTTAAATTTTGTACATTTTCTGAGGCATCAAGAGGCATCTGTTACCTGATGGGCAATAAAATTCCTTTAATCTCTTACCAAACAAGTTACCCATAAATTTTAAGCTTAAATAACTCCTAGCGAAAACTCCATAACACCTAGAAAAAAGGTATACCAGCTTGATGGTGATTTTCACAAATAACAAAACACCAGCCTTTGACATGCTTTCCTGTAGCCATCTGCTGTTATGCACACACTGATTCTAAACTGAGTCTTTTTATTGCTGCAAGGTACGGAGAGAAGCATAATTAAGTCATCGGCTAAAAACCTTTGGTCCAAAAAAAAAGTAAGAGAAACCAGCAGTTTCTTTTCTAGCCTTTACCTATATGGCATAGTGGGTAAGTGAAGAATCAGCTGGCTTCCATTACAACAATTCAAAGCATGATCACAGTTGATGGCATGGGACATGGGACCGTGCTTATGGAATGCCAGCAAGTTTTTCGCTCCAAATAAGTTCCAAAATCATGACTACACAGAACACCTCGTGGGTGGCTGAAACCATTTGGCCTCCAGCCTTGGGACTGTCAGCTTGCACAAGCGAGGTACGCTCGACTCCTGGTGCTTGGCTGATCTAATGGGTCAGCGAGTGCAGCCACTGCGTCATGCCAGCACCCATTAACAGGGAGCTATGCTGGCCTCTGACACACAACTGTAGCATAGAAATGTGAGTGCAGAGAGCATTGCCTGCCTGACTGCTTTATCAGATACCTGCAGCTGCATAGAGCAGGCCTGGGGTTTGTTCTGTTGAATGAGATGGTCTAACCTGGAACTGAAAAGTCTTTCCAGATCAAAGAAAATATTTAAACATAAATTAAAGTTCTCCATTCACTTCCTTTGGTATAGCAGCTCAATAATGAGGTTTAGCATCAAATTTTTTGCCACACAATTGTTGCCACAAACCTCCTGTTTATGTTTGGTGTTTGTGTATTTGTTTTGTCTCCCTGTGCAGATTTCAGTGCTCTTTGGAAACCCCAAACAAATCTCTGACTGGGCTGCCTGTGAATGAAGCCTTTACTCCCACAGTGTTATGAAAGCAAACACAAGCCCAGGGTCAAGTGCTTCTTTTGTCCCAGTAGCTCTTTCCCACGAGTTCAATCCTGCCATTAGCATTGATTTCCACTCCTTTAATCTGGAAACGCCTATCACAGCTCCTCAAAGCACTTTTTTTTAATGAGATTTGCCCAAATATTAGAAAAAAAAAAATCGTTGGCTCTTTACCTTTCCCTCCTGTTGCCTGCAGCATCTTCAGATGATCCACTGTCATTTGCAGTATTTCCGCTTTTTCTAATTTGGCAGATCCCTTTGAGATAAGAGACACATATAAATAAAGGCTTACGAGTACTAGAAACTTTAATTTGATATACTTTCCACTGAGCTCAGCCTTATGGTTTCAATTTCCCCTATCATTAGGACATTCTCAGCTTAATTCTTTCGTGAGCATCTGCTTCCCAGACTTTGTCTAAGGACTAATACCGTCTCCCTAATTTCCCTTTATTAGGGCTCTATCTCAGCACAGCTCTGCCCTTAAAGGTAGTGTAGAGATGACATCTTCATGAAATGAGAGAAATACGTACGTTTCTGGACTTCCTTTTTAACAACAAACACAAGTGGAGAGCTAGCAGGAGGGGTCTGTGTGGCCATACATTAAGACCCTGCTGCAACGTTATTTTTTGTGCTATTGCCGGTAGGTGTCCCTGCGGACACACACACACAGCACTGTCCCTCTCTTCGTGGCCTGTTAATTTTCAACGTGTCATTTGGTTGTTGAATATCCCATTCTTATTTTTTGACTGAAAAAACAGTCCACAGTATTTCAAGTTAGCGAGAGGCCTACTTTGCAAGGACTAAATACTGTGAAAGAGTGTAGCTCCTCTGTTGGTAAACATCTTTTCTGACATGGAAAGCAGCTCACAGAGCTACAAGAGATACTGGAAAAGTACAAAATACAACTCAAAAGAGAATATTGGTATATCAATGTATAAATAAAAGTATTTTGCTTGGTAGCATTTCCTTTGACATCTGGAGCACAGCCAGACAACACAAATGTTATTCCAGTGCAAGAGATCATCCTTTGGCATCAGTTAAAATCAGGGCTGTGCAAGCTGCAGCCACCAGCGGATCGCATCCTGTGAGCCAATTTTTTTCTCTTACTTATCATCTGAGCCACCTCACAGTCTCAGCCAGCTTCACCCAGGTTGCACATTTTTGAGTTGGGCAAAGCTTACATGGTGCTGTGCAGCCCCACTTCAGAGCGCCCATCTCTGCCACGCTCAGGAGCAGCACCGTAGCTTGGGAAGGGAGGGAGGCGGAAGCGAAACTAAATCTCCAGCTTGGAAACTCCAGTGAGCTGAATGTCAAGGAGCTGGGAAAGGGCTGATGACTTTGTCCTTGGCATATTGCAGGAAAATGCTGGGACTTTCTGATTCAAATACAGGACATGCTCATTTTTACAGCAGTAAGATTTTTTTCAATCTGCTTATTGCTTTCAATGCTTTGCTCATACCAAGGTTGATGCGCATGTGAATTTTGGTCAGAATTCCCCGTTTTACATGCAGCTACATCTTACAGTTTTCTCAGACTTCATCTTTTCCACAGACACAGTACAAGCAGTCTCAGTTAGAGTGACTAATAGCTAAAAACTGCATGGTGCTGGGTAATTTCCAAAGGCTCTGTAGGACTTGTTTTATAATGTTTGTGGTTTTCAAGAAATAAACAATAAAATGGGACAAACAACTGTTGTTTCTTGCCCCTGTTTATCTAGCTGAAATTATTCCTGTCACTGTTTTGCCAGAACCAACGCAAGGGCACAGTGACAACCACCAGTTACTAAAAATCATATTGCAGGTGACACAAGTGATGCTCCCAACCAATACTTCAAATTTATTTTTTTTTTTAGCCAGCTCTTGCTTAGGCCAGGGCTGAAACAGGCCTAACACCCTGCAGTGTTTGCCACGTAGTTACCACTTACATTCAGCACCTCCCAGTCCTGCTCTCAGATTTTACTTTCTGGGGATTTTTTTTTTATTATTTTACTCTTACAAGGAAGTCAGGTTATTTATTTTCAGATGTTTCATTTTTATTGAAACACAGTGTCAGTTGCACATATTCATAGATCTTCAGACACTTCTAGCAAAACAGGAACAAAGCTAAATATTGAATCAAAGCCCAAAAAATAAAATTCAAGATATGGAAAAAAATTAATTTTCATGGGAAAACCAAAATGCCCTTTTCTAAAAACAAAACATTGTAACCCAAGCTCTTTGGTCTGTAATTTCATGACCAAGGAGCTGAGCCAACGTTAACTGGATCCTTCCACACTTCCTACTAAATACTTTCTCACTGAAAGTCTGAATATATCACTGACTTCACATAACATGGGCCTATTTTACCTCCTAATGCAGTGGTTCTAAAGAGTCATCTAAAAACATGAATAATCCAGACTGTCTGCTCCCTTTTCAGGAAACTGGACTGATTAGTTTGCAATGGCAAGTATAGATTTGAAAAAAAAAGTCTCTTAAAGTAGCGGCAAAGTAAATTATATTTAAAGATTTAGACAGAAGGCTAACTTACATACAGGTTTAGGGAGTTGTGTTGGATTTGTGTATTTTAATGTTTTATTTAATATGGAGTAAAGCACATTTTTAACAAAACCACTACTGGAATTCATCGAAAGAACAGAGGCAACATGAACACAGTTACCCTTAAGGGAAAACAAGCCAAAGAATGGAAATGTTTTTCAGCCTTATAATGAATTATGTTTCTAATAGTTTTGCCACAACAAAGCATTTTATTGAAATGCCTGCTTTGTGCCAGATCAGGACACATACAGTATTATTTTAATGAGATTTACAAGAGAACTAACATTGCCAGATGAGATACAGAATTTGCAAAAAAAAAAAACAAAAAAAAAACCAACAACAAAAAAGCTTACTTGTTTTTCAAAAGCAGTTGGCACAAGCCTCCTCAGCTCTGATAAACTGTTATTTATACGATCACGGCGCCTTTTCTCTATAATCTATTCCCAAAAAAACAAAACACACAAAGTTTATAAAAATGAAGGACAAAAATCACAACATACATGCAAACTGTCAAGATGCAAAAATAATTAAATTAAACATACCCCTCTTCTTTTCTTTCTGGCCATGATCTGAGAAGTTGTTGTTGGGGAATTTGATCGAATGACAGAACTACTGCTTTGCCTGGGAAACAATAAAAGTACGTCAGGTGTTGCACAACTTGACCCCTCTCTTTGAAGACACCTTAGGTCACCGTATCATGTATGTATAGTCCCTCTCCTGCCATTTTCAATGCTAAGATGTGCCTTGCATTGCACAGTGTTTTTGGAGACAGCGATACCGTTCAGTTTTGACTGCCCTAGCATACATTTTGAGTTGACAGAACAGTCAGTTGAAAATAAAATCCTTTTCTGGAGACAGTTCACTGTTCAGCACAGATTTCAAATTTTTTTGTATATAAAGTCCTGCCTACCAAGTACAGGCTGAAGAACCAGGCCCAAATCCACATGAACCATCTCTATATGGCAACAGCAGTGGTCAGTGGACATACCCGATGATGACACAACCTCTGCCAGGCCTGCTGGGTTTTGACGTTGCTGCCCATTGCTACACAGTCAGTAGATGCTCAAGTACAATGCCAGTGCCCTAGCCTGGCTCTGTTGCGTTGTCCAGTAGCAGGAGCAGAATTTAAAATCTGCTTTTAAAACTATACTATTCACGAGGATGAAGTTGCTTTTATTTCATCATGAGCGCGCAGAAAAAGAATCAGTATCTTTTAATACTCATTTAGCCATTGATGAGGACGAGATGGGGCTCTGGCGCATGAACCTCTAAATCGACAGGAGCAGCCGTGAAGCCCCTCGGCGTCCCCGCAGCGCGCCCAGCCCGACCCTCCCTGGGCAAACACCGCTGCTCGCCCTCGGCTCGCAGGGCGGGTTTGCTGAAGTTCAGCTGCTGAGGATCCCTGCTTACTTTCCACGGCTCATTTCCCACTGGCGCCGGTTCCCTTCAGTTGTTCGGCCTGATCAGGAGCGATTTTGGAAAAGGTCTGATTGCAAATGGCAAATTAAGCGGAGCTAATGAACCGCAGCCCGGTTGCTCACAAAGCTACTGGAGTGCTGCGAGTAATTTCGAGGCTCGGGCAGTCCAAGCGCGGGGCTAATTTTTGGTGGGCTATGAGCGAGCTGCCAGCTGACCTGGAAGGGGACATAACACCTCTGCCCTCGGGGGGCCGCCGTCCCCCCCATCTCCATCCCAAGGGGGTGTCCGGGTCTCCCCCTCGCCCTGCCCCAGCTCAGGGCGCACCCCAGCCCACGCCACCTATGGAGACGGCGGCCCTGGGGGTACCCCACTTACCCCGAGTAGTTGTTCTCGCTCCCCACGTCTATAGTCTCGTCCATATCGCTGTCTGAGGTAGTTTCCTCGCAAGGTCGCTTCATGGCGTGCACGGGGCAGGGGCAGAGATAAATAAATCCGGGGTGGGGGCTCCGGGCACGGCACGGCTGGGCACGGCGAGGTACCGCACCGCCAGCAGAGCAAACCCTCTCTGAGGCGCTTTCCCACGCCGCGGCACAGCCTCAAGCCCGACGGCCCGCCCCCGGCAAGGCCCGCNAGAGCCGGCAGGGGGCCGGGGAGGGAGGGGCGCGGGGTCCCGAGTATCCTCAGCTCCCTGCGGGGAGAAGGAGCGGCGCTCGGTTCCCAGCTCTCCGATGCTGCCGGACGAAGGGGGTGGCGGGGTCTCTCCCCGCTGTCCATCTCTTACCAGGCATTTGGGAAAATCTCCCCCCGGGCCGTAATAGACGAGCTGGATCAGCCCCCTGCTTAGTGCTCCAAAGCCCCGGGCGGTGGCTGCAGCACGGTCTCCTCTCCTGCGGTGCCGCGAGTTGTGTTATCGAGCACGTGAAAGTGCGTTGGAGAGTTGTGTAAATCCCGGGAAACGTATAAAAATCGTTCCCGGTCGCCCCATCCCGCTGGGCTTCACGGGCGCGCCGAGGGCTAGCCGGTGCTTGCAGGGCCGGGAGCCAAGCACGGCTGTAATCCCTGCTGGGAACGATTTGGGAGGAAGTTTAGCGTCTCGCTTACCGGAGGATCTGTAGCAGGCGGGTTTTATTTTGCTTTTGTTTGGGATTTCCCCACCCCGTTTGTTTGTGTTTTCACATTCCGGATTCCTGACAAAATACATTCGGAGTGTTATGTTCTCCGCAAAAATTTAAACTTTCAGCTGTGGTGACTGTCCCTGTCTGCCTGTTGCCCCCTCCATCCCCTGTGCCACCTTCCTAGGAACGTTTTTCTCCCGCCCCTGCTGTCGGACGCTGGCCGAGAGGGGCCGGGACGGGGCGGGGAGGGTTCGGCACCAGCTCGGACACCGCCGCCTTATCCTGGCTCCCGGCGGCATACGGAGCTGCGGTCGCTCAGTAGCCCGGAGGACTTGAAGGCTTGCGGAGAGGGGGCTGCCCTTCCCACGACTCGGTGCCTTGTCGGGACAGGGGCAGCCTCCTCGCCGCCCCGCCTGGCCGCCCGCAGCTGCGGCTGCCCGACCCGGGCTCCGGGGAGCAGCACCTGTCAGAGAGAGGCGCGGGAAGCAGCTGCCGGCGTCGCCGCAGAAAGACAGAGCGGCCAAGAGTGTCCCCTTCAGCGCGCCGTGGCACTGGGGCCGCCCCGCTCTCGCCTCTCCGGGTTTCCAGGCGGCGACAGCACGATGCTGCTCCGGACCGAGGGAGGGAGGCACGGCGGGTCGGGGAGGGAGGAAGGAAGGGCCGGAGGGGCCCATGCCTCCGGCTTTCCTTTCGGGGCAGGCTGCGAGCTCGACGGGCCGGAGGGAGCGGGCATCTTCCCGGCGCGGCCCCGCTCGGCAGCGCCGGTGCCGCTTCTGGCTGCGGGCGGAGTTAGCCCCGGCTGCTTTATATTTAGCAGCCGACGGTACCAATGACTCAGTTTCCCACGCGGTTAAATCTCGTGGAAGGTGCAGGTGGTTTGGTTCGTTCGCGAGTGTGCGTGCGGCAAAGGGCCCTTGCGAAAGAGAAACCGGCGCCAGCTCTTTTGTACGCCGACATCCGCCATCTCTGCAATTATATTTGGTGGCACGTCGGGTGTTTGCCCTTTCATGTGGATGTTGCTACTATGTAAAGGAACAGCGGGATTTCATGCCTCATTGCCCTACCGGGACATCCTTTTCATGCCCGTGTTTGCAGAGTTGCTAAAAGCTCCGCGGCGGCTCCCTCAGAACAGAAGCGAGCGTCTGCGGGAATGGGGAAGACAGCACCAGGGAACTCGGGACGCATTCCCCACAGTGGCCCCTTTGATGNAAAAAAAAAAAAAAAAGGCAAACAAAAACCCACGAAAAAAATCCCCACGAACAAACAACCCCAAAAAGTATCGGGATCTCTCGGGAGAAGTGGACTAGCAGGAGCAGCCTGTGGCGACCGACTGCAATTTGAAGACAAACGCTTTAGAAATCTGGGATTAGACTCAGCAGTTTCAGTGCTCGACGTGGGGGTTTCTAGAATATTTTAAACCCCAATAAACAACAACAAAAACCATCCCAAATTCTCTTTCGTTGTCTATGCTGTAACTACACGGAGAGACCTGAGACAGCCGGGCCTGCTCCCGTCCGGGACCCTCATGCTGGGCGTCCTGGGAGCGGCCGAGAAACGCTGCCCTGCCTCAGACATCGCCTTCCAGAGCGGGGCGAGGGTTGGTAGGTCTGAGTTGAAGTCCGAGTTACCCGGCCTGGGCTGCAGCTGCTCGAGGGACTCCTGCAGACACGGGAGAGGGGGCACAGGCTCGAGCGTGGGTGTCCCAATCCCCGCTAAAGCACGCGAATCACCCGGCGATGTTGGTGCGTTTCCGAGCTGTCTCAGGGTTTTGCACAGAAATCTTTCATGTCACGCGTCAGTGCCACTGGATTTGTAATTTCTGCTCACTCTGAAATAGCTCCTGATGCTTTACGGTATTTTTTTCCCCTGGGGCACGACTCCCGCATGCTGTTTTCCTACAGAAACCTGAGCTATCCTATGGTTACCTCCCCGAGTAGAGCTTATGTCAGCGTCGTTTGTCGTGGATCCGGCTGCTAAATCCTCCTGGCAGCCTCGTTAAAGTCCCTCCTCCGGGAAACTTCTGTTTTCATTTTGCCCAGATTAGGTGGAGATTTTTTTCTTGGTTTTTAGAAATTATTTTTGAGAGCTCTACCTGCTCCTTGGGTGAGAAATTACCCAAGGAGAAATTACCGTGGAATTCCCGGGTCGTACCTCTGCCAGGTCTGGGGCTCGCCCCTGCGACAGGTGCGCTGCGACAGGCAGGGGCTCCGTGGCACACCACCAGCACCGCGACCCACGGGCCAAGGCTCTTACTGTGCTTTGGTCCTGGCTATATGGCACACCTGTCTCTTTCTCCAGTGGCCCCATGAAGCGTGGATCTCGGGAACATTTGCTGCGGCGGGATTGCCCGCTCAGCTGGCAGCACGCAGCGCTGACAACCACGCAGTCGAAGCCCAGAGAAACGCATCTTTCTCTGTTCCCCGTTGCTTTTCCCTCTAAAGAGGAAAAGCCGGGGGGACTCGCCGCTTCCCGGCCTCACCCACGGCCGGCAGGGAGAGCTCCGTGGGGACCCTCGCTTCCTGGCGTTCCCCGAGCAGCTTTTTCCCGGGAGAGGTAGCCCCGGCCGGCGGCTCCGTGGAGGTTCCCCGGCCCGCAGGCTGCCCGTCCTGGCCGGGGGGTCTGGGGGAGGCCAGGCAGCTCTCTCTCCCTCCTTCCCTCCTTTCTGCTTTCTCGTGCGTTTGCTGTTCGGGGGGTTTTGTTTGTTTGTTTTTGCTCTCGGCAGGCGCGGCGCTGGCTGTGGCTGCGGGGCCCGGGGGTCACTCGAGGCCGCCCGTGCCCCCCGACACGGGCTGAGCCTCGGCGGCGCTCCCGGAGCCGGACTGCCAAATAAGCAAAGCAGCACATTTCTCGCTGCGTCTAGAGAGCTGGCTCCCGTGGGGAAGCGACTCTCGTCTGCTCCGTCCCCGAAAGTGGAATTTCCTATGCCCCGAGATTTCGGGACTTTACACGTCGCTGTGAGCGGTTTAGGATTAAATAGTTTGGGGGGGGGGGGGGGGAANATATGGATTAATTTAAAGTCCTGAAGGTGAAATCCTGTCATGGTTCATGTTGATGTGCTTTACCAAGGTGTCACAGACCAGAGCCTCACACTGAGGATTATTTGTTTCTTCCTGTCTCTTCTTGTTCTCTGCTTTCCATGTTGTCTTCTTGTCCCCAATGTCCAATGTGCATGTTCTGTTGCTTGTACTAATTTTACAATACAGCTCTTCCATGTCTTTGTTTTTGTTTTGTTTTGTTTTTTTTTCTCTCTGATGTGATTGTAAATAGATGATTAAAATTATTTCTGGCCACATTCATACCAAGATGGGATGGACAGACTGAAGAAAGAGCAGAGAGCTGAGGAAACTATGTGTGATAGCTAAAGGAAATAATGCTAAAAAAAATAAATTGAGAGACTTTAAAACGTGGGTTTGCCTAGACAGTGGCTACACGGGGGTGGAAATGGATGCATGACATTCCATGCAGGTCTGTATTGTGGAGGAGTTTTTGACTCTTAGCTGGGTTGTAGGATTTTTGCCAATGGATCATAGTAGGGCCTGATTCACAGGTGATTCCTGCGGTAGTATAATAACCTCACAGATACTGATGAAGTTGCAATGCCCTGAGATGGATGCAATCACTCCAGTAGATCACTTCAGTTTTGAGAAGGCAAAAAACTGTACAAAGGCTTGCTACAATAAATTTCAAGCTGAAGATGATAAAGGAAAAAAAAAGTAAGAAGGAAGATGCAGTGGGTATTTATAGACCTTTCTAAGTAACATCTTTTAATGTTTATCACTGAGATACAGCTCCACAAATCTCATCTTGGTCAAATAGTGAAGTTGACTATTGGGTTTTTAGGCTGATCACAGGAAACATAACTCTGCATCTCCTGTAATGTGTCACACTACTTCTCTGCTTTTGGTGCCTACAGGGGTCAATGAGCACACTCTCCTGGGTTGAGTGCTTCCTCCTGACCCCTAGTCAATAGGTGCTGCATGTTTGTCCAGTCCTCCCACTCAGAGCATGAAATGCTCTCCCCGAGAGCTGTCACTACATCGTAGGTGACACAGAAAGACAGGGAACACCTCCTCTGGCTCCTACTGTCTGGTGATAACGAGGGTGATTGAACAGCACCCCAAGGAAGGGCAGCTGGAGAGGACAAACCCTGCAGCTGAGAGCCTCATCCTTAACTCTTTGCACCTTGGCACACTTTCTGTGTGAGCTCAGGCACTCAAGACAATTAATTAAATTAACAAAAGGTGTAAATTAAAAGTGCCTGTGAACTGTATTGAAACCCAATTTGCATGCTCTTATTCACAACAGAACTGGCTGCAATTTGATTTAAATTAATTCACTTTCAGAATAAAATAACACTGAATAGAATAAAAGCAGCTTTAATTTTGAATGGATGCCTACATAGAATTGTTTGTGGCTTAACTAACCCACTCCAAATATTAAGTCTATTGATTTTCCTGGGCATTGCCATTTAGGCTAGTTTGCTTTGTGCCTCTCTTTTAGGCTCCTGTCAGTAAAATTGAAATAGCAATTGTCTGCTAAATTTTAAAGTCATAGTGTGAAGGATCTTGGTAATGAAAGCATTTTGCCTGATACTCAGCATATATGTTCTGCAAAAGCCAGGCCATGATTTTCTATACGTGTGCAAAGTTTTTGCCTGGTAATATTTTACAATGGCTGTACTCAGATGTACATGACCAGGAGAGACATGCAGCAGTGGAGAATTAGGGCATCATTGTGGATTTTAGACTGAACATCTCCTTGGATTTGGCTCTCTGTTTTCCTCAAAGACTGTGGGCCAAGATTTAAGAACCCTCTAACTTCAGTCTTCTTAATGAACGGCTTCAATGGTGTTAAAGGGAACTAGGGCACTTCCTTTACTAGTGGAAATCAGGCCACTTAATTACCTCACAATAATATACAGAACCTAATCTCACAGTTTTTGCACAACATGAATTATGAACTTAAATCTTTAATCTATTTTAGAGGCTATAAAAATCCAAAGATCTGTATCAAGAATAAAACTATCCTATTATAATGGAAATAGAGTACTTGTAAAAATGAGCACAGAATCACAGCTTTTTCACTGAAACTCATTTCTGTTGAAATAAATTTTCACAGTGGTGAAGCATGGTTTAATTCACTAGTAACTGTGGCAAGTCTAGATAAACACATCCTGTGTCAGAATTGGGGACTTTCTTGAATTTTTTTTAAGAAAAACTTGGTGGGTTTTGAACTAAAGCAATTCTATCTTTTTTTTTCTTTTCTTTCCTTTTTTTTCCAGTTCCTTCTTCTGTGTCAGCTTTTTACAGCATTTTCCTTTATTTCTTTTACGTTTTTCATGTTGAATGGACCCTTTTTTGTGTGCTTTTTGGATGCCAAAAACTGGAGAACTGTCATTATTTGAGTTTTATTGTTGGTTGCTCTTTTAAGATAAAAACCTCCCATGCTTTCCAGAGAATTAAGAAGGAACCAATTTTAAGGGAGTGCTTAGGTTTTATCCAAGATTTATTTATGAAAGAAAATAGTTTATCATCTCTAGGCTTCAAACCTAGCTGTTATAATAAAGCACTTCACCTAATGCTCTAAAAATACTCCTTTATATAGGCTGTACATGTGATAGAAATAAACAACCCCAGATACTCTGGATAGATCCATGATATTTTAGCAAACTTCCTCAGCAACAGTAGTCCTTACTGGCACTTGGAAGGGACTTCAAAACTACAGATCCTGCAAACCTAGATAGTAAAAGGACACACTAAAAATCTGCTTGTCAGTAGAAGAAGTTATGATCTCTGGAGATAAAAAAAAATATTAATGAAAACATCTTCCAAGTCTCTGAAATAAAACACGTAGGATCATCATGGATATTCAACTGGTTAATTTGTACACAAATTAAACAGGCATAAATTCAGTCAAGAGCCAGGGTCTTACACTGTAGAAGAGTTTGGATCAGGATTTTCAGGCAAAGAGAAGCTGGTCTTCCCCAAACTGGAAATTTTACGTACTGCCATGAATGTATGTCCATGTAGAGAACAGTTCATCTAAACTACAGGAAATTCCCTTTTGTCAGCCACTGTCCAAGGGAGAGAAGTTGTCTCTGTTCCATTCTGATCAGTCTTGTGTCTCACTACTGCCTGTGTTTAAACAAGTATTTTCATGATTCTTTAGTTAATATCGTGTTTGGTCCTGCTGAGCCTAATCAGGAAAACCTGTGTTGACTGGATGTGACTTTTGCTTCAAGAAGGAAATTGAAAAGCTCTCTCTGCAGGAACTGGGCCTAATTCCAATTTTCTTCTTACTTCTAAAAGAAAACAATTTTAGGAAAGTATTTATGATTTATGGTGATAAATATTCAAAATATTATATTACTTTGGTAGTATTTTATTTTAACATATTTCTAATTAATTTTATTCAGTGTATTTTTTTTTTGTTACAAGTGGTTGAAAATAAATATATTGTATTACAGCAAAGATAGATCAGACTTAGACAGGAAAGCTCTGAAGCTCTAAGGACATGTCAGACTTAAAAAAGTGTTTATTGTCAGTGACTTAAAAAGTGTTCACTGTTCTTTCTGGTAAAATGAGTAAAAATTCTGTGCAGACTGAAGGCTTTCCAAAATGCTAAAGGCTTTCCTTTGCTTGGTAGGTTGTTTTCTTGTGTTTCTTTTTTTTGTGGCAGAAAGAAGTTATCCAAAGCACACTTAAAATGGCTGTGAGAGCACTTAGTTTTTGGTGCTTGCCAGTTCTGTGTGAGTGCTGGTGCTCACCTTTGCAAGAGCAGAGGTGCCATTTTCAGACCTAATGCTGTCCCTTTTTCAAGCTCCATCACAGGGCCTGAGGTGGCTGGCAGCACTTCCTCAGGCCTTCAACCTGGGAGTCTCCCTCCCTGGATTTATTCAAAAGCTGTCTGGACACAATCCTAAGTAACGTGCCCTAGGGGACCCTGGCTGTGCCAAGGGGGTTGGAATAGATGACATGCAGTGGTCCCACCTGACCTTATCCTTTCTGTGGTTTTGTAACCCTTCTGGAGTTACAGAAAATGGACACTCTCCCTGCCAAAACACCATGAGGTGCTTGGGTTTTTTATCCTGGTATGAAAGATAAACCAGATGCTGCTGTTTCATGTTTCCTCCCTCCAGCCCCCAGCTTAGCCACTCTTGTATTGGTTTTGACCATGGATCACTTTTTTAACTGAAGACTTTAGCTTCATTTTCTGAGCCAAATCTCAGGTCTCTGCAACTTTCTCTTCTTTGGGGTCATTGCTCCTACTTGGAAAGCTGCCCTGGCCTTCTGCAAGCCTTTCTCCTTAGCTTTTTCCCTGTTTCTTTGTTTTCTACTGCTCCTCCTTCCTTTTTGCCAGCTCCTTCTCTGGGAACAACCTGATGATGTCTTATGGACTGTAGCTCACAGAACTTTCTAGCAATGACTTCCCAGTCACAGAATGGCTTTTATATTATGTCTCTTTTGACAGACTCTCCCTCTTCATCTGTCCTTCTCCCATCTTTGTTCTTTCCACAGTCAACACAGAACTTTTTCCTTCTTAAATCCCTTGTCTTTCTGCTTCCTTGAACAAGGCTGAGGACATCAATTCTCTCAGTCTTGGAGAGGAAGGCTTATAATGCCGGTGCCTTCTCTGCTGTCCTGTTTGCTTAGATGTGAAAGTTGTCTCCAAATGCAGCTATCAGATCTTCCTACAAAAGCAGAGGACAATCTGGCTTTTCTGCTAGGTAGACTAAACTTTGTTCAGGCTCCTGCCTGGCTTCCCAAGCACATCTCCTCTCTTTGTTTCTGGGCCTTTAGAAAAGCTGTTCAGTTCATCCTCCCAGTTAGTAGCTCTGGCCACATTGCTCCTGTCACTCCCTGTGGACCACTCATTCCTACTCTTCTTGAGACACCTGCCTTTACCATCTTGGCCCTTCTCCAGCCCTTGCTTGCCCCTGCCTTTTCTCTTACCATATTCTCTTCTCCCTTCTTCTGATAGTCTGCTCAGCCTAGACTTACCTGCCTTCCTAATTTGTTGTGTACAGAGTCTCTGAAGCTCTTTGGTGGATTTTCCAGACACTCTCAGGGTTAGCAGTGGCTATGCAGGGCTCCCAACATGAGGGCTGTGGTGATTGTGACATCTGCTCAGATTCATCATACTGACTTTCCAGGCTCAGCAGGTGCTCCCCAGTGCAGACTAGCTCCATTTTTTCCAAGTTATATTACAATAGCATTGCTAGTTTTTCTCCTGTATTACCTTTAAATTGTCTCTGGGGAGCGTAGGTGCTGTAAACCCCTAGTGCACCCAGGATTACTAGGTATGTCCATGTCCCTAAGATGTCAAAATGTTCCCCTCAGCCTTGGAGCTCCTTCTGTCTGGAAACCACACACTGAGGTACTTCAGCATGCATGAAGTTTTTTTGTGAGGTGACATGTCAGAGCAGTGTCACTTAAACTCCATCACCCATTCATCTCTGTGGGAGATTTGGGTTCCTGCAATCAGAGGGGATTTTTCTTCCCTGATAGGGGAATTCCAAGCTGGCATAGCAGCCCTCTGGCTCTGTCAAGGAAGAAAGAGGTGAGAGGGATGAGCTGCAGAAACCCCCCTGCTGCTGCCCTTCCTCAGATGCCAGAGGGGACAAACCTTCCTGCTGTGAGAGGGAGTCTGACAGTAAGGAGAACAAGGAAAAATATTCTTGCTGGTATTGAGTAAGGAGAGGGAATTGTCATGCAGAGCAATTGCCCTGCTGGAGGCAGTTACCAAGCACCTGCCTGTGTGAATTTGGTTAGTACCCACACAGTGGGTGTATGTCACTTGTGTCACTTGTGTGAAACCAGCTTCTGAAGCCAGGTACCCTGCAGTGCTCAGGGGCCCTGGGCGCAGTTTCATATAGAGTAGAGATTTTTGCTGTGGTTACAGAAAGGCCAGAGTCCTTGTGTTCTGTAAGTCCATGGCACCATCTGAAGTCCATCGTGTGTGTTGTTAACAAAACAGCCCCTCATTTGTTTCATACAGTAAAACATAACATAGCATAAGTAACACATATTTAGATTTCCAGGGCCACTCTTTCCTGCAGAGTTTGTCCAGGAATTTTAACTTTCTTCTAATTAAAATAATCTCAGATAAAAGCACTGCAGTAAAGAGAGAAAGACAGCTAACAGACCAGCTATAAAGGGAGATGCCAGCAGTGCATTATGGTCCAGAGAGGAGTGTCTGAGGGAATTGTTTTTTAGCCCATTGATTTCTTCTATATTGATCTTAAATGGGCAGTAAGGCGACTACAGGACTGATGCTAAATAGAGCATATAAATTTATTTAAAATTTAGAAGATCTGGCAACAGCAGATAGGGCATGAGCATGAGAGAAAGCAACCTGAGGAGCCCAGGAAACACAGCCCAAGCAAGGTGAATCGTGAGAAAGAGGGGTGCATTCCAGTGAACAGGAAGGCACAGAGTATTCTTAGCATAGCAAGTCTATAAAGTGGCCACTGTAGCTCAGCTGGTGAAATGGCTGTGCCCTTGTGGAGCAGGCCTGCACAGGAAAATAAATCCTCCTGGTGCAGCCAGATGCTGTCATGTCAGAGACAGAGACAGGCCATTTAACCCAGTCAGAAGGCTCAGGAAGAAATGGGTTGGTGCTGGTTGCCCTCCTTTGTGTGTTTCATGCTGTCCTTGCCTTCTTGTTCAAGTCACAGTTTTTCAATTCAAAACATGCTTTGTGCAGGTATCAGAGTCAATACAGGAAATATTTAGAGGGATGATAACTCTGTGTAGAAAGACAACAGAATTTCATTGCCAGGGTCAGGGGTAGTACAAAGTACACGTCCACAACACACCTTTGTCCACACAGCTGTTTCTCACCTTCCCCTTCCCTGTGGGCACAGAGAGCATTTGCTTTCCTATAACACCCATCTCTTCTTTTCGTGTGCGCCTGCAGAGGTTAAGACTCTTTAGCTGGGAAAATGTAAGCTCTTCAAAAACAATGAGAGAACCTGTTGAGTTAATTTTCAGTGTAGCCAGCTTTTCAATCTTGGGTTGACTGGACTTGTGATATTTTGCTGGGGTTTCATGTTTGCTGGCAAAATGACTAGGCAAGTATTTCAGAGAGTCATCTAAGGAAGAAAAGAAAACATCCTAACAGAACACATTCCAGCAGATGAGTAACTTTTAAAAATATGTTTTGGTACTTGCTTGTAGTATAACCCTACATCCCATACAAAATTGTAATGGATGAGAAAATGCACCACTGACATCTCTTTTCCTACATCAATAAGCATGTTGTTCAGTAAAGATATCTCTTGTGAGAGATATTATGAGCCTTAGAGCATAGAGTATGATAAACACTTGTTCTGAAATAATGGTGTAACCGATCTGCTGCTGTTTTATACTTCACTTGGTTTGAGAAGACTACGTAATGCCTCATACAAAGACCTCTGGTATTTTGGTAATAGGAACATTTTCATTAATTTCTGTATTAGCACCATCACATAGCCTAGTTATTAATCACTTCATCAACCACTAATTAACCAAATTACTAGTGCTTTAAAATCTGCATCTTGTTAATGTACAGTAAGTTGACTTTTAAGTATGGTAGCAATTCATGTTGAACTTTCCCTTGTACTTTTTAACAGATTGAGTGTTCTTCCTAGACTCAAAATATCCAGACTTAGTGGCTCCCACATAATAAATAAAATTGTTCAAATGGCAATGCTGCAAAACTCCAGTTCAAAGAGTGAAAATTTTGCAAAATGTTCCAATAATAATAAATGTAAATTTTGCTGTGACCACTTGGTGTCATCTAGTCAGAGCTAACTAGCTTCTTGTTCTAGACTTGGTTTTAGTGTTAAAAAATCACATTTAATCTTGATTATCTGAGACCCAGAGGGCAGATTCCAGCTCTCATTCTCTCCAGGTGAGCTCCTCAGACACAGCATAGCAGTATCACTAGAAGACTACCAGTCTTAAGAACCATACTCCCTCTTAGAAAGGCTGCTTTGGGGGCAGACTGAGGCACATGACTGAGACTTTTTGTCCTGATTGCAAAGATGTTTTGCTGCCAGTGCTGCTGGAGAGCAGACAGGTGAGTACATCCTGCTTGCTATAGCTGAGAGGATACACAAGGGTCCAGTGTCCAGCAGCCAGCACTGTTAGATGGCACAGGTGGCACAGGAGCTCCCATGAAAATCTGGTGTCAGCTCAGGACAGCTCTACATTCACTCCGCAATCTTGAGCCCTCTACTTCTTTGCCAGTCTACTAGCAAGAGGAAAATAATCAGCCCTCAAATGAGACAAACAATCCCAGATCTCTAGGGAGAAGCACATTTTTCAAGAATTCTGTGTGAGGTGGAACACTTGGAATATTTTTTTTTCTTTGTAAAGAGTCTTCTGTGTTCTGCTCTCCAGTTGGGTGATCTTACATTGAGTTACACCCAGCCAATGTGTAATTACTTGGAACTGGATCTAAGGCTTGGAAAATCTTTTTGTGTTTAAATCTGTACCTAATCAAATATCTACTCTGTGAGTAGAATGTAGAGCAGAGAAGGGGAATATTTCCCATTGATAGAAATGAAAGGCAATGTTTTGGTTTGGTTGCTTTGCAGCCACTTACATTCAGTTTATCAGGAGACTAGGTTTAAGACAGGATGCTTCTGAAAGGGTTTTAATAATTTCATAGATCACAGTTTGCTATGTATTAAATATTTATGTCAATTGCCTTTGCTGCTGACAGACTAAGAATCCATTTTTTTCTGGTGCTGCTTATCACAACATTGTAATATGGAGAGTATAATGAAACTGGGAAAAAAACCAGAGGTAGAATTAAGTGCAATTAGTAACATGCAACAAATGAGCAGTTGATTACTTATAAAAAAGAAAATGGTCACACCTTTTCAGGTGTGCACTGCAACAATCCAGTGATTCAAAGATTAGAACATAGCAGATTGCTGTTGACAAATGGGAGGGAATTAACACAAAATAACTCAATCCACTGTTGGACTTAAAAGACTGGTTTATGGGAAAGATTAGGACAGCTAGATAAAGCTTTTCTGTCTAAATACTTTCAGAATGGTAATGACTGTGGTATACAGCACTGCATGTTGAAGGGCTTAGTGGAAGTTGAGGCATCCAGTAATCCCTTACAAAGTTGTAGCCTGTAAGCATGAAGAAAGGATAGAAGTGGGTAAGGATTGCTGAAGGAGCACAAGCGCTTAGATGAAAAGGAGAAAAGCTCATGCCAAACACTGGGAAATATTACCTCCTGTGAGAACTGTTAGGCTGTGGTCAGAAGTTATACAAAACCCCTTAGCTGAGTCATTTAAACCGAATTGTAAAAAACACTCTAGAAAATATGCTGTATTGGCAGAGAGCACGCCTAGATCAGGAACAACCAGCCTACTCCCTGGTTTCCTTTTATCCCAAGGGCCCTTTACTGCTGGTGTGGTAGATTTTAATTGACTTAGCAAGAAGCAGAACAGGGATGGCTGGAGGCAAAGAGGGAAAATTCAGTACATGAGTTTTGTGCATCGTGGGAACTCAGCATGGCCGCTCTTACGTACACACAGTAGCCCCACGGACAAGGAACGTCGCAACGCTGACTGGCAGCAGCCACATGTGCCTTGTCCCACAATGATCTAATGATCTAGCTCAGCTCTAATCGTTGCTGTATTGCTGATCAAAGGGGTCTGCATCAAGAGGAACCACCAGGAGACACAATGGGGCAAGCTGGGGAGTCTGCAACAGCTGCTGCTGTTGGATCCGTGTTGATGGCTGGTTCTGCCAGTGGAAGGGGGCTGAGGAGTGAGAGGCAGGAGGCTTGCAAAGACACGTCACCTTGCCACACTGATGTGTTTTCACCTCTTTCTACTACCACCACCACAGATTTCCCACATTTTTAGTTAAGAAGAAAAAAGGTTGAACGTGTCCCTCTGTACATTTCATGTTTCCTTCCTTTTTTTGTATTAACAAGGCAGGAGTTACAGGGTTTTGGGGGGAAGCTCTATGGAAGTTGCAAGCAGCCTGGAAAAAAAGAATTGCTCTCTTGGGAGCCTCAGAAGAAAGCTACAAAGTGAAAAATATTGTTCTCTGCTTCATGGAAAATGCTGGATGAACTTACTCATCCTGCTGAGATCACCATGAAAGCTTAGTGGTGCCCAGCTGCACCCATCATGCACATTTATTTACTTGCTTCTCCAGGAGATTTCTTTCCATGGCTTTACTCCTTTGTGGCCAGCACTATGTTCACCTGGCTAAAATTAATTTAAAACATTGTTTTTAGCACCAACACTATCTTTATTGTGAGAGATTATTTGTGATTTTAGTGATTGAGACTTTGTGAAGCCTCAATTATCAGTCTGTATATGCTGTAGAGTCTTGTTTTTAATTTCATTTATGAAGGCCACCTGAGAGTACACTGTGGATGTGATCAGCAGGGAATCCCATTTCTGTATAGCACCATCATGGCAAAATGAGCCCAACGACACAAAGAGTTAATCACATTAAGTATTTTAATGTGCTTTTTATTTACTGTATTCCTCCAAGATGCAGAAATGTTTTCTCTGGTGAAAAATGTTATTTGTACTACACGGCTGGGCATGGGTTGGCCTAAGGAATAGATTCACAGTGGCACACTGAAGTTTTAACTCTCAGCATTGGCAGGCAAAACCCATGTCTTTGAGTTGGGCTCCTAAGGATATGCAGGCATATTATGGGGAGAGCACAGTGCCTCTGAACAGCAATCCCACTCTGGGATGTGCAGTGTCGTGTGTAGTGGATGTAAATGATGCGTACATATTGCTTAGCAGGCTAAGCACCATGGTGATATCCAAGCTCCAGGCCTTTCTGGATCTCTGGTGCTGATGCTGGAGACACATACTGAAGCTCTCCCCTCAAGGCAGACCCTGAAAGCATCCCATGCTCAAAGTTTTCAACAACACAGCCAGCCTGGTCTGAGGTGAATGATGAAGAGACTGGTCTGTAGTGGTTTAACGAGGCAGAAGGACAGTGCAAATAGAAGGCAGAGAACCGTGGGAGAGCCCAGCCTGCTCTTCCTGCTCAAGGGAGGATGCCTGGTGTAAGGAGCAAGGACCCCAGCAGCAGGTGCTGGTCATGCAAGGCAAAGGGGCAAACCCTGTTTCAGTTTCTCAGGCCCATGGCACCAGCAGAGCAGATCACAGCGCTGCCATCCTCTGCAGGCCATGGCCCTTCTCGGCTGCTTACGCCCAGCCCCAGCCCTGTGCTACAACCAGTCCTTTGGCAAACAGCCAGGCTTATCTCTTCCTCTACAGATCTACTTAGAGATGAAGTACTTGTTCCTTCCATGCTTCAGAATTGATGGATGTGGGAGAGGATATTCACTTTCACTTCCACTGAAGTCATGGCCTTTTGGGATGACCATTAAAAAAAAAGTCTTTGTATGGACAGAACTGTGAATGAGACTTGCTGCTAGCCTGGCATGGAGGAGGAAAGTTTTATAACTTACGTGACCTTGAGCCCAACCAGCACAATCCTTCCTCTCTTACTCTTAATTAGAGTACTTAACATTTCTCAAGTGTTTAAATTTTAGGGAATTTTGACCTAGGGATCTCTTTTCTTGTGATGCATTACAGCAGGGAAGAGCAGACTCAGCCAGAGACCTTTTGCACATGTGAATATGCAAGTGGCAAGATAATGGGGTGTTCTACAGAAGATGTCTTTTGGCAGAGCCTTTGGCTGAGTGTGTTAAATTCTTGCTGAAATGTAAAGGACAATCCCTTTTCTCTCTGTCAGGCTTACAGGATGAGTAGCAAAAAGTGGACCTGGAAAGTTTTAATGTTTAGCAGGGTCTGTGGGCTGTTCATTTGACAATGTATTTTTTTGCGAATATGATAGGTATCCTGTTCTGGGAGAAAAATGCAATAAAAACTCCAGTGAATAAATACAAGTTTTTGCTTTCAACACTCTCCTCCTGGACTCCCACTGTCAAGTGACTGCAGAATTCAAAGAGATTATTTTGGTGGTTCCAAAAATCTGTCATACAGATCTGAGTTTTTTTCCTTGTATTTGTCAATGTGTGACTAAGCACAAGTATTACAGGAAACATGGAAATGTTTCGGCTTTAAAGAATGGCTGTGGAAAAAGACCTCCTACTGATTAACAACTGTTGTTTAATAAAATAATTTTCGGATGTCCAAATTGCTGATTGTTCCAGTGAGGGTTACATTCTGACCAGAAGGGATCCCACCAGTCCCATGTCATCAGCCTGTGTGCACTGAGAAGAGGCTTTTCTGCAGCCATTTCCTGCTTCAAAACAATGGAGCATGAGAGATGCCCATCTTTGCTCCCCAAACTGCTTAGCCCAGTCCCTAGGGCAGCATTAAAACCATGGGAGAACAAACTAGGAGGGGAGCTGGGGTGTGAGGATGTGTCTTTGTTTCAGACATGCAACCCACAGGATGAAAACCCAGCTAGGATGGGAACAGAGATCTCTCATGTTTGCTGGGGCATTGAAGGTCAGTGTGGGTGTATCAGGTGATCCCTGGAAGGAGAGCAGAGAGGGACAGGGTCCCACAAGAAGTTCACCAGGAGCTTTTCTGTTCTGAATTTCTCCCTCCAGAGCAGGGACCAAACCCAGCTGCTCTTATGCTGTCCTCTGTGTTGATACTCAGGGCTCGCTGCACACACCCCAAAGTCCTGGGTGGCACTGGGGTTCTTTTGCTGTAACTGTGCTCATTCAAGTGCTCTCTCTCTCTCTCTCTCACACACACACACACACACACACACACTCACACACACACTTTTATTTGTGTTGCATTTTGTGGCTGTTCTTGCTGTGCTGTGAGGTATTCATCTAGTTTGTCTGCCTTGTGAAGTGGCTGCTGCATGGCCTTTCACAGGTGATGTGAGCAGTGCTGCAGCTGAGCTCTCCACCTTGAACCAGGGCCTCCTTCAGAGGCTCGTTCAGGGCTGACATTTTCCTGGCAATGCATGTTCCCTCTGCCAGTTTCTTTACAGACACAATACTTCAGCTCCATGCAGCTGGGTATTCTTAGTCTAAACAGGGCTGAAGGCAACAAATTAATGTCACTGCCCATTCTTAATGTTGGTTTGTTTGTTTTGCGTTTTTTAATAGGCAGCCAGCAGATGTGAGCAAGGGTTGCTTATTGACATTAATCCTTACCCTGTTGATAGCCCTGGGCAGGAAGCTTTAATTGACCAGAACTGAATCCAGTAATCATATCATGGAAAATATACATCACATTTATTTCAGTAGCACATCTGAATTAGAGTAATATGAGTTCATGGCTAAATTCTCAGTGACTGCATTAGAAGCAGGAGCAGAACCATGGTCTGCTAGCACAGATGTAACTGAGCTGTGTCCCACAATCTGCTGTGCTTAGGCAGGACAGTGAGGCCATGTCCAAAAAGTCATAAAATTACCCTCCAGGATCCTGCAGACCAAGCCCTATTCAGGCAAATAAAGAGAAGTCCGTGCATGGTGGCTGTAGAATTGTGTCTTTCATTGTTTTCTTTGAGTGTAGCCCTTCAATAGAAGGGATGGTCACAGTCTCTTCAAACAGCAGAAATGCTGTAATAAGAATACTTTAAAAGAGACCATCCAAAAAAATAACAATTACAGAGCCTTTCCTTTTACCCAATTACCTACAGAAAATTATAGTTAAAAAAATAGCTGAGAAAGTAAAGCAAGGGAAAAAAATTCCTGAGATTTAGTTTAATCATTTTATGACTGGGAAAAAAATCCCAAGAACTTAATCAACAAGCAATATAGGTATATTGAATAATGTGTTAATATATTCAATTGTTGTTAAATATATCAACATGTTAGATATTACATGGAAAAGAAACAAGCATGACTGGCCATATAGTCAATTGTGGCCATAGTCAAGCCTGTTTTTTCCATGGTGTATGCAAGGTCTGTGACCTTTTTTCAACAGAATGGTTGAGAGATGAGGTTTGGGACTGTGTTAAGTTGTCATGAATGGCAGAATCCAGGCAGAGCAGATGTGGTTAGTTGCCTAAACTTGACTGTGGGTATATTCTTGTGAACCTTTTATTCATCCCATTCCATGCAGCAACATTCTAATAGCTAAATATGTACTATAATGAATTAAAAATGTGGATGAAGGTGCTGATTTGTAAAAATAGATATCTTGAGGATGAACAGAGCCCTTGGGCTCAGTGAGTGTGAATATGTTATGTACGCTTCAATTTGTGCATTAACTATAATGTATTTGTAGTTGTTGAGGTGGCTTGCTGACATTAAAGCTCCAAACAGCCAAAATGTCTCTTTTGAAATGGTAAGAATTATAAACCAGTAGGATTGTGTACAGTATACAAATTAAGTTACACTTAAGTGTAACTCTTGTTCAAAGTTTTTTGTATAAAACTAAGCCCTAATTTTACATGTGAAAAATAAAATACTGAAGGCCTTGCAAGGAGAGTTGTACAGTTGTTCCAGACATTGCAGTAGTTTACTAATATAGATTTTTAAAGCAATGCTGATGTAATTTCTAATGTAATTTTAGATAACACCCACCCCCTTAAACTTTGCTGTCTGTGAGAAAGGAGAGAGACTACACTGAAAAACAGAGGACACACATGCAGTAAGATGAATAATGTACATGTATACAATGTACATATGTGAACGTACTGAAAAGGTAGGTAGTCCCTAATAAGATCACTGCCTCCTCCTCTTTTGCAGAAAAGGGGTGTTTTAATTATTAGGAGACATCTTCAAGGGCTTCAGAGGGGAAATTGGTGAGGATATTGGTTAGATGGATCAGAATATTTTGCCAATACTAGTCCAGGGAGGTTTGAAGGCAAGGTAGAGCTGAGGTAGAGTTAGGGATTTTTTCTTTATTTATTCTTTTATTTAAGCTGAGACCAGAATTAATTTACTTTTCTTCATATTGAGCTGGTTTTGTACAAATAACTTTTATTACAGCCTACTTAGTAGGAAGGACAGCCTCTTCATAGCAACAAGTAAACTTCTGGAGACAAATTGATGTTTGTAATCTCCTTACTTTCAGGAGGAGGTGCATTTTTTGGGTTCTTGAAAATTCTCAAGTTCATTGATGTTTTCATTTTTATTTTAAGGCATCATGACAATGCATAAAAAATTAGACAATACCCAGAATTTAACTTTTTAATTCCAGTCTCCTAGTAATAGAAATATTGCAGCATGTAAGAAAAAACAATTCTCAGAAGATACAAATTTAATTGACCACTACCTCTTATTAAGCCATGTACTGATTCAGATTTTGGAATTCATGATGATTTTAATGGAGAATCTCAGTTTTCAAACTTTTTTGTAAGTAGCCAGAGAGGAAAGGTAATAGTGATTTAAATTATTATCTAGCTTGATCTATGTGGGATCTCCTTAGGAAAATTCACTGTGTGTAGTTTAGACACATTCTTGAGTGATTTGTTGTCTCAGAGCTTCTTAGTCCATGCTGAATGTTCTAGGGGGATCATGTGATTTCTTTGTTGCAAACCTTGAATAATGAAATCAGGGACACTGTAAAGTTGGAGCCCATCTTTCCATGGCTTTGTTCTTAACTCTCTTCTCTGTATAAACTTATACTTTAAAGTGCTGGTGAGAAAATTTGCCATTCTGCTGCCTTCCCTGCAACCTGGAAATTACTGTCAGGATGGTAAGTTATACATCCAGTGAAATATTAAAAGAATTAAGCTATCAAGACTGAATTTAATTTTCTTGTACTTCCAGGAAGGATTGAATTACATTAATGATGGTTTCATGTTTGAATTTTTCTTTGCAGAGTTGTAGGGACAACATGTGAAGAACTTTTTGTTGCTGAAATGCTCACCTAACTAGCTGGATTTCCAGCTTTTCCTCTGTTAGTCCTCATTAAATGTATGGAATGGTTAAAATTCACCTCTTTCTGTTTAGATATTTGGCCCCATGTTGACTGTTTTTCTGAGTGTAAGAACTTTTACTAGGAAAAAAAAAGGAAGACCCTGAAGAATGTGATGCTACTTTATAGAGGACAAATCTTCTATTTCTACCCTGACATTAAACTCTTAAAGGTGAACAAAGAGGGAGACATGTCTAGAAATGCACAAAGAAGCTGAGCTAATTAAGAGAGCTCCCACTGCCTCCCTTCATGAAAGCTGCTATGCTTTTGAAACCCTGGAGATGGTTTCACTGTGGATTTGTGAGGTTAGGAATACAGCTGGGATGCTGAGACTGTGGGCTGGGTGGTATGTATAGAATGTGTTTGATCAGTTTCCCTGGTTGTATTAGAAAGAGATGGCACAAAACAAATGGGGTGGAAACAGGCAGAAAGGATGAGGAGCTCCCTCTGGGATGGGTCTGAACTGATTTAGATTGTGGGAATTTTGTATGTGTGTATTGAATGCATTTTTCCTGGAGATTTCAGTGACAATTTTTTTTTTCTCATAATCTTTATCAATGTTACAGAAAACATATTTGAGCCTTCAGAAGTGTGAGGTTCAAACCTTGCAGTTCAATCCTGCAGATGTTTGCATGGCATGCTACAGCCCTGCTTTCTGCATACTGACATGCAAACAGCTTGTCAGTCTCATCTTGCACCATTACTATGATTCCTTATTTGGTTCCAGGTATTCAGCACTGTAAAAATACTTTTCTTGTCTGAAACATCATGTTAGAAGGTGTACTTGAACAGTGCTGTCTCTGGGATAAATATATGTGATGATTCATTGGCATTTTGGATAAACAGAACCTGGGTGATGCAGGACAAACTGCCCCTGTTTACAAGCCACTGAGGATCAATAATGAATCTTCAGTGCCCCACAATAAATCCACCAATGCTGAGGCTACCCCAGAGATCACAACATGCTGGTGAGGAAATGCAAATGGCAGTCGATCCTTTTTGGTCATATTCACAGGCAACAACTCCTTCACTCTTATTCTTTGATAAGAGGAATATAAACAAGACCTTTACACTGTCTTGAAATTCATCAAAAATCCTTCTGTTGCCTCTTCCCTGGTGAGCCTAACTCTGATCATCTGATTCTTTATCAGCAGAAGGATTTCCTCACTCAACAGGACGATGGATAAACTTGCCAGAAAGTAAAGAGCATTAATAATAACAGATGTTGTAATGTTTTTCTGTGTTTACAGTCCCTTCGTATGCTCCATCTATCATTTGAAATTATATTGAAGTGATTGATTTTTATTTAATTACTACAGGATAAAACATTTTCAGAACAGCTGAAGGGTTTTGGAAAATTAAATAAAGAATTCAGAGTCTGTCTGAGAAATTCTGTATTTGGATCTGACTCCACCCATTAAAAACAGGTACTCAGTTAAATGGCAAAATATAATTTTGCTTCAGTTTTGGGGTTTTTTTCTATTGTAAAGATGAGATCTGCACTGAAATTCTACTGGGAAAGCAATACCAGTAGAATTACATTTTTTTCCCCTTTAATTGGAATTAAAGGGGAAAAAATTTTTAAGTTTGCTTGAAAATTTTATGCAATCATATATGTCTGTCCAGTCTTTCAATCTATCTTCCTTTTGGCTTGTATTCAGCAAACTGTTTCAGCCTATGTCTCACATTAAGCAGGCAGCAGGTTAAAATCCTTGTTGAACTGGGGTAGGCACAGTTACGTGTTAGTTTAGCTCAGAATGATAAATATTTGCTCATATTATAGCTATGCAAAACCTGATTTTTAAGTTCATGAAAACTCTGTGGCATGAGCAAAGGGCTTGGACTCTTGCACAGCCTCTTGAGGAGCAGTTGCCCATGCACACGATACATGAAGGGCACCTTTATTCAGAAGCAGCCATGGATTTGTAGATCTGTGATGATTCATTGAGCAATTTCTAGTGATCCTGGAAACCAGAGTTTCCTGGGGCAGCAGACAGACTACCAACACATTTGACAAAGGAAATGGACTAACTTTGCTTTTTCTGCCAGCCAGGGGACACTGCAATCTCCCTTAGGGTGTCAGCAGAAGGTCCAGCAGTCAGCCTTTGAGTCTAAGCTCCTTCCTGCTTTCCCGCATGATGCTTAGCAGCGCATGAGTGATGGGGCACTAGGGCAAGGCATACCCACTACAACCAAACATTGATTGAGTTTGCAGTTTTCATGAAGTGAGTCAACAAATTTGAGTTGTAAAACTTTGGTTGTAAAAGACAGAAAACCCTCCACACCCCAAAGCCAAAATTCTGAGCGGAATACAGCGAGCAGGAGCTCTCTATGGCATTGGTGTCTTTGCAGATTTGGCCCTGGTGAGCCATCTCCCTCAAGAGGCAGAGCCTCCCATTGCCTACCCTGCGAGAAACTGGAGTGGCTGAGCCTCCCCTGTGTCACTCCCGAGAAGCCTGTGCAGTGGCAGCACCGTCCCTGCATTGGGATGATGTGTGCCACAACTACTTGGATGCCACTTTCAGCAAAAGGCCAGGAAACTCAGCACAATGAGGGATTAAAAACCTATGCTCTTGCAGTCTCACTTAGGCAAATACCCTCTTCAAGATGGAGAACCACTCTGTGCATTCCTTTTTAGGTACATCCTTCCAAGAGGCAGAAATCTTCTCTTTCCTTTTTAGCAACTGGAAGATTTCAGAAAATGCTTTCCTGCCATCAGGCTCTGAGCCGAGTCAAAGTACTTGAACCACACTTCTCATAGGGCAATAAAAGTTGTTCTGGTTCTTCAGCATATATCAAAGCCCCTTATTTTTTGTCCTCCCTGTCCTGGACCCATTCCACCACCATTTCCAAAACTGCTTCTTGCCCATGCTGCTGAGAAGCCTTGATTTGGCATTACATTAAAAAATACTGAAGTCAGATGAGTACTTAGGAGTGTGGAGGCAGCAGAAAGTTTGAATCATAAGCAACAGTATTGTTTGAATGAGACTGTCTGACTTTGAAAGAAATACTCTGACATTTTAGATATGGGGTAATTTGATTTTTTTTTTCACTCTTCTCTCCCAAGGTTGCAATTTTAAAGCTTAGTCCTTGTATATCCTCAAATCCATATTGCCAGTTTGTCACCCATAGTTCACTGTTGCCTCCTTTGCAAGGGGCTGGATGCTCCATATAGATGGTGCTTCAGTCTTGAGGTGCCTTAATCCAAATCTCAACTACAGCAACAACACTGAGGTGAAGCTCTGTTGACAGATTTGGGATCTGTTGTGTTGCTGCTCTGAGTTTTGTGGGAATCCAAGACACATTGTGGTATTTTGGAGTAGACATTTCAAAGAGAAGGGACAATTTTTGGTAAACCATAGGGAGTGTGGGAAAGCAGCTTTGCTGTTAGAATAGGAAGCTGGAAATAAAGGTTTTTGTTTATTCCTGCATGGAGAGGTCGCTCAGTGTCTCTGAACTTCCAGTTACCTCTTATAAAAAATATTACAGCTGCTAATGTGAACCATTGTAGTGCCCAAGTACAAAACTGGACAAACTGAATGGCAGAGCTGGGCTTTGGATTTTTTTTAAATTTTTTTTGTTCAGTTTTTTGTTGGTTTTGTTTCATTTGGGGTTTTTTGTTTGTTTGTTTGATTTTGGGTGTTGTTTGTTTGGGTTTTTCTTGATTTTTTTTGTTGGTTTTGTGTTTTTTTGGGGTTTTTTTTCATCTGTAAAGAAGAAAAAAAAGAAGAATAAAATGGGTGCAAATTGTAAAGCCTTTTCTCTCTGTTCTAAATTGGTGTAATAAAAAAGGCCAATATATAACAGCCGCATGGAGAAAAACACAGAAGGGGAAAGGAATTGTAAGGTTAAGAAACAGAGCTCATTAGGCTGGGCACAGTATGGCATTAATCATAGGATCATAGAATCATTTAGGTTGGAAAAGAAAGACCTCTAAGATCTTCAAGTCAAGCCATTTACCCAGCACTGCCAAATCCATCACTAAGCCATGTCCACAAGTGCCATATCTACACGTCTTTTAAATACCTCTGGGGATGGTGACTCAAACCCTTCCCTGGGCAGCCTGTTCCAGTGTCTGACAACCCTTTCCATGAAGAATGTTTTCCTAATATCCAATCTAAACCTCTCCTGCAGGATTAAATCTCCCTCCATGCAGTAGCTTATTTATAAGTGATTTGAGGATCTCTGCAGGCTGTTATTGGTGCTGTGCTTTAGGATACCTGTTTCCTGTGTCTGTATTCATGGGAAGTGCTCAGCTGAGAGCAGCCCCTTTCCCATCACTGTTCTGCAGCTGGGGGCAGAACTAGCCCAGTTGACTTGGCATTTCCCCACAGATCCCTGGGCTGGGACGATGATGGCCAAGGAAATGTATGCACTCCTGGAACAATTCTGGCCATCTGTTCCTGATTAGCCTCCGTTTTCAAGGGACTGCTAGCTTCAGGCATGGGTCTGTCTATCCCCCAATTCGGGTGACAAATCCAGCTGTGGGGTTAGAGGGACGAGAAGGAGGCAGCAGGGTGAAACTGCCTCTCCGGGGCAACCCAGCTGGGTTATATATGCTCCTGACTGCCTCCTGAAAAGGTGGGAAATAGAGGATATAACTTGTTTTCTACACACTCAATGTCTCTGCACAAGCACAAGCACCTTGGTCAGTCATTATATTTTCTCTGGAGTCCTCTCTTTCTCTGGCAGAGAAGCTGACATTGTTATGGCATTTGCTGACAGCCAGCTGTCCTACTTGGAAAGCAGACTTTGCTTCTCCTTCCTGGTTTGCCAGTCTGCCCCAGCCACAGAGAAATCCTGTGGAAAAAAAGTTGAATATCAGGTTTGTATCAGAATAAATGTAAACGAGGATCTCAAATTAACATTGTGTGGAGAATCATAGTTTTATGCTTCCTAAATTTTGAGTGCCTGACTTTGCACCTTATCAATATTCATAGCGTTTTTTCTTCTTTTACATTTTGTTGTTATGGGGAGCTTTTGGCTGCCGATTAAGTACTATGAGCAGTACTGAAGAAACCCTCAGGTTATTGGGAAATATATTAATTTGTTCCAGATCTCACTTTACTTATCATCATTGGTTTTGGAAGCCAATAACTTTAAAGCAGAGTTGCAAATCGTTTCAGCGTGTTAAAACCCACAGTGATGTGGAAGTTCATGTGTGTGTGCCATGTCTTAAACACAGATGTACGTTTTATGTCAAACACTCAAATGACCACTTAAGAACATGGGAATTTATTTAAATTTTGGCTGCTTAGTAAGTGTTTGACTACGTTTCCACTACCTAATAACGACATCAAGAGCTTTGTTAAATTAACCACAAGACCAATATGTATTTCTTATGTCTTTCTCAGGGGACTTCCAGTACCCTAATCCTTCCAAAAGGCAGCATGCTAAAATATTGCAGGGATGGAGTACATGCAGTGCAAGACTGCAGCTGACAAATGACTGTCAGGCACTAAAGTCCTGTGTAGATATATGTAATTTAGGATTACTGCTGCTGTTCTGGAATGTAAAATAAATCTAACACCAGTTTGATGTCAGCCCTTTGGGGTGAATTGATCACTAGAATGCGTAGCTGAGGATGCTCTGCTCATGCTGGGAACCTCATGGCATGTCTGTTTTCCTGCCTCTTGTGTCCTATCTCATTGGATTTCAGTTCTGAAAACTGCTGCCTCAGGCCATGCACACAGGCAAGCATTGGCTGCTGGTTTTTGTATGTATGTGTAAATATGTCTTTGCTCAAAGATTCAATTAGAAATGACTGCTTCAGTTCCACTGTCTGTTGACAAATGGTTTCAGTTCCTAGTTGTAGAAATAATATCCTATAACTTAGGTATAAAACGAATAACATACTCCTCAATAAACTGTTGCAGCAAATTTCTCACAAGTGAAGAAACCATTGAAACAATGCAGAGCTTCAACATAAATTATGAATGGGAAAAATGGCTGGAATTGTTATGTTGTTGGCTACAAACAATTTGCTTTACTCTGGTGCTGAATCAGCCAGGTAGTTAGTGTAGTGTAGTGTCTAAATGGTGTTTGGCTCCAGGATCTTCAGCACCTTTGCTAAACATAATGGAGGAAATGGCATTTCCTCTGGTCTGATCCTCTCCTATCTTGTCTCTTCCCTTTGTATGCAGCTTCATAACAGTGATCTCCAGGAAGGACAATTACTGAATGTCACTAGAAAAATTCTGTTTACAATTTTTTATTCCTAACATCTAGGAATACTGCAGACATCCAATGACAATGATGACACCTGGAAACACCCATAGCATGTGTGCAGAGTGTGGAAAAGCTAGGTTTTTGTATTCTATCTGCATCATATATTGGTAATAATGGTAGGAGTTCCTTAGTGGTAATAATGGCTATGGTTCAATTAAGTTTTCTGTCAATACCTAAAAAAACCACGAAATGACTAGGCTTCCAACAAGTCATTCCTTCAGAGTCCTTAGGCATATGTATTAGTGGTACATCATCAAGATTTTGGTGAGTTCCTAGCAAACAAAATGGAAGAGTCATGCTTTGCCCTAAAGTATCAGCATTTTAAAAGATGGCTTGTCACAGAAAAGAGTCAGCTAGGCTGGAAAAGACCTTTGAGATCATCAAGTCCAGCCTATGACTTCATACCACCTTATCAACCAGACCATGGCACCAAGTGCCACACCACTGTTTTCTTAAACATCTCCAGGGGTGGTGACTCCACCACCTTCCTGGGCAGCCCATTTCAATGCCCAATCTCCCTTTCTGTGAAAAAATTCTTCCTCACATCCAACCTAAACCTCTTCTGATGTAGCTTAAGACTGAATCCTCTTGTCCTGTTGCTGGTTGTCTGGGAGAGGAGGCTGACCCTCATCTGGCCACAGCCTCCTTGCAGGCAGTTGTAGTGACCAATAAGGTCTCTCCTGAACCTCCTTTTCTCCAGGCTAAACATCCCCAGCTCCCTCAATCACTCCTCATAGGAGCTGTGTTCCAGACCCTTCACCAGGGGGGTGCTGTCCTTCTCTGGACATGCTCCAGTGTCTCAATGTCCTTCTGATAAACTGAGGGGCCCCAAACTGGACACAAGACTGAAGGTGCAGCCTAAACAGTGGAAGTACAGGGGAAGAATGACTTCATCCTGTTGGCCACACTATTCCTGATCCAGGGCAGGATTCCATTGGCCTTCTTGACCAGAGCACACTGCTGGCTCATATTCAGTCTGCTGTCAATCAGCACTCTGAGGTCCCTTTCTGCCTGGCTGCAGGCCAGTCGCTCCATCCCCAGCCTGTAGCACTGCAGGGGGTTGTTATGGCCAAAGCACAGGACCTGGCATTTGGTCTTGTTGAACCTCACAGCACTGGTGTCAGCCAGTTGAGACCAGCCCAGCCAAGTTCCTCTGCAGAGCCCTCCTACCCTCCAGCAGATTGACACTCCCACCCAGCTTGGCATCATCTGCAAATTTGCTGATGGCCAACTCCATCCTCTCATCCAGATTATCAATAAAGATATTGAACAGGACTGGTCACCAGCTGCCAACTGGCACCATTCACCACCTCTCTCTGGGCCTGGCCATCCACTCAGTTCTTTACTCACTGAAGGGTGCACCTCTCCAAGCCATGGGCTGCCAGCTTTTCCAGAAGTGTGCTGTGAAAAACACTGTTAAAGTGAAATCCAGGTACACAATATCCACAGCCTTCCCCACACCCACCAGCCTGGTGACCTGGTCATAAAAGGAGAGCAGGTTGGTCAGGCAAGACTTCCTTCTCCTAGATCCATTCTGGCTGGGTCTGATGGCATGGAAAGAAAGACATCAACATAATCATGTTACCAAGTGCACATTTTTGTGACACAAGCATTTTTTGTGTGTTATGCACTCTACATTAATATGGCCATTTGAAAAAAAAAATGAAGGTCAGACTTTAGGGAGCACATTATTTTATATGATGTACAAATTGTGACTGACATATATGCATTAAATATCTTTAGTAAAGCAGTCGGAGGTCATAGAGTATGTACATACCACCACAAGTGATGCTAAAAGAGGTAATTAACAATTAGAGCAGCAATAGCAACAATTTCTGTCTTCAGAGCTGGGTCTTGACAGGCCAAGAGATTTCTACATTCCTTTCTTTCTTTTCCTGCAACTTTGTACCCTCTCCTCCTCCAAATGTATGCCAGCTGACCTATTTGCCTTCCATAACTCCCACGTTTCAAAAGGCAGATGCTGTTGGATTGCCATTACCTAGCTGACTGAGCTAACTGAGCTTGCAAAAGTGGTAATTGTCTATATAGTTTCCTTCTGTGAAGGCAAACATCTACATCGGGGATGATCAGCAGCTGCTGATGTTCCCCATGGCAGAGTCATCAATACATCAGTCAGGCAGGTGTGGCACAGGCTGGGAATCACTGCTGTAGGGTAGGGCCTTAACTCTGCCTCCACATTCACTTGTCAAGTGTCCAAGCGAGTCAGTGGTGTGTCCCACTGTAGAAACCATTCTGGTTATGTATTCATTATCACTGTCAGTGTATGTATGGCAGCATTAGTAAAGTGATGACTTTTTTGAGGTATTGGAAATGCAAGAGAACAAATCCGTATGCCCAAAATGACTCCCTGGAGTATCATGATCTGTGGTAGCCAGGTGTGCTCATTCCTTAGGTCTAAGCAGAGTGGCAAGGACAACTGCGCTGTGATACAAGCTCATGATAAAGTGATTTTGGGACACTTATTTTGTATTGCCTGGTTAACCACGAAACACCAAATACCAGTCCATTCTGAACAACTGCAAGCAAGAGAAGACCACATTTGTACCGACTAGGGACTGTTTCTGGTATTTGTCCACTAGATGGCTGCAATTGTTGAAGGTAAGCACCTTCCGTGCTTGGAAGGTGCCTCAGATGCCAAAATCTACATTCCATTCTCTCCTGAGCTGTTGTCCTTACTTTCATTGCTTAGAGAAAACAAAGAACTGAGAGCAGCAGAGGGCTGGAATTCCTCAATTCAGAGGTGTAATATTTATCTCTGTGTGTAAAACTTATATAATCTACCTCAAAGATGTAAAACTTATTTTGTCTTTGGCAAGGGGCAACTTGAAGAAAGAGGCCCACTTGTGGCCCAATGATTTGTTGTGCCAAACAAGAACTTATGAATGAAACTTGAGGGCTAAAAGGTAAGAAAAGACTTATCACAAAATAAACCTTTTCCTGGATCTTAGAAAATGTAGGGACAAAGTGAGAATTTTCAGAAGTCAAGGTCTTAATAAAAGAAATTACAGAAAATGACAGCAGGTAAAGCAAGAAATGTAAAGCAAAACAAAAGAGAATGTTCATCTAATGTGCCCTAAGGATATTACAAGGTTTAAAGATAATCTCTATATCCTGTAAGAGCTAAACAAACACTTTGTCTCAGCTTTCAATAGTAAAGATATTGGCCATGAGGTAAAAAGTTGGAAAATGAATGGGAGTAGTTATCACAGAATGATCGTAGTGGAAATAAGACTCAGTAAGGAAATAAGGAAATAAGGAAATGTCAGGAAATAAGACAGTCAAATAAGTTATGGTAGATTACATAAATAGATGAGTCTATTTACTGGGTTTGTTTAAAAATCCATCTGACCATGCTTCCCAATCCAGTATTAGTTTCCAAGCCTCCTGCAGTTTGTGGCCCAGGGACTCACGTTCCTAGTGTAAGAGTGGGGAGGGTTGTAGGTATTGTCCTTCAGTTGTTTCCTCTTTCATTTACTTGTTCATGTACCCCCTCCCCCATTTTTATCTTTAACCATTCACAACATCTCATGGCAAGAAATTCCAGAGGTTACTTGCAGATGGATTGAGGTACAACCTTCTGGTGTTTGCTTTGAATGTGTCTCCTGCTCCTTGGATTGGAAGAGACAGTAAGGAACGTGTGGTCTCCAAAGCCTCTTCATGTACTCCAGTGTAGGCACTGAACAATCTTCACCCATGAGACCAGTTGGAGAAGTGTTTGTACCAGCAGCAAGGATTTTTAGCACAGCTTACTCCCGACATACCGAGTAATTAAGCAAATGGAGATAAATAGAAAACATGATAAAAAATTACCTTGGTTGAATAAAGCAAAATTTCTCTTTGAGATAAATAAATGATTTTCTAACTGAAGAAAATAGTGAAATCATGGAATCATTTCAGTTGGAGAAGACCTTTAAATCATTGAGTCCAATGTTAACCCAGTTCTGCCAAGTCCACCACTAAGTCATGTCCCCACGTCTTTTAAATACCTCCAGGGTTGATGACTCCCAACACTTTCCTGGGCAGACAGTTTGAATATTCCTGGTCTGCACTGAAATGTTTTATATTGTACTAGCTGAGAAGCTGTCAGATTGGAGACAGCGGAGATTAATATGAGAAACCTGAGTTGCACATAAAAGGGACGGGACAACATGCTGTGCTGAAAAGAAACCTGTCAGGCTGCAAGGAGCTATCTTGAGACCCTGTCTTGGCACTGGTGTCATTCAATATGTTTGTTTCATGAGTTTGGAATACAAAAACAGGAGTAGGTTGATGAAAATTGCCAGTGAAAAATAAAAGGAGAAGCATGCCAATACAGATGAAAATTAGACCATTGCATGAAGATGACTTCGAAGACTACTTTGTAGATGACTTGAGCAGAAATGAGATAGAATTTAATAGTATAAATAGACAATCATTGAAACATCTGTTATAGGCTAGATCTCTGTAAGAGGTAATAGAAATTAGAAACATGAGTGTGATCTGGAAGTGAAAAAGGTTTACGCTAAGAGATTTTATCAGGTCTGTCAATTCCAGTGGAAGTAGAGAGGTATTGTTTTGCAAGGTGCTTGTGAGCTTGCATTTGAAATTTCATTCTCGCTCAGTTTACCCCACTTCAAGAGAAACTAGATTAGACCAGAGTAGATGCAGAAGTGTAAAAGGAGACTGATCACCAAATCGAAGATCTTGTATACAGTAAGAAAATAGCAGAGGCTGGTGTATTAGCTTAGTGAGGGGGATATGATTACTCTCTGTAAATACTGGAGAGGAGAAGATAAGCTAAGTAAAGCTAATTTAGAAAGAAACTAAATATCAATGTAAGCATAAGAACAAATGCCTATAAACTTACTGTAAGTAGGTAGCAAAAAAAGCCGAACTTTTTTTTTCATGGAGTTAGATAAATCCATAAAAATGTGCTTCTGTCAATTCCTCTGGTGATAAGGGAGAATTCAGGAAAGTAGTTGTTTTATCATTTTTCTGTCATAAGCTGATGAGCCATTTGCTTCTGATCTCTGAGGAGCTTGTATTGGCAATGCATGCCCCAGAGAAGGACACCGACTACTTGGTGATACCTTTCCTGGTATGGATTATGTGCCAGCCTTGAGAAAAATGCCAACAAAATGTACAAGAATCTTGGCACATTTGTTTGTGCTTGGTCACACTAGTTTCCAGAACACAGTGTCCTTCCTGCTGTCTTTCGGAGAGCTCTGTCTCATGCTACCTATTTTTAGATCCCTTTTTGCCCACTGTCCGTGGTGGGGGGGTTGCTTTCAACCTCTTAAGATGCTCTTTGTGTTCTCCTTCCATTTCCTTAATTTCTTTTTTTTTCCTCTTTCTTTTTTTCTTCCCTCCACAATCCTCTTTTCCCCTCACTAATTGTGAAGCCTGTACAAGGCTGTCTTTGAGATATTTCAAAAGGACACAGAACTCCCTAAACAGAAGGTTTTTCAAATGCCTTCCTCCTTTCTGTCCAGAGCCATATGATCTGGTACATCTACATTTTGTCACATCAGCTTGGTTGCTTACTGGTCCTTCTTTTAAGATTCTGAGATTATTATTTTTTTTTTTAATGGGATTGTGGGGCTGGTTTTGTAGTTTCTTTTAAATTACAATTGAAGAGAGGGATGCCTGTGTACAGAGTAATATCTCTTCCATTTCTGTCCTGGTCTGCTAGTTCATTAAACATGGGATCTGTTGGAAAATGCTGGAGCTGTCTTCTGCAAATGCATGGGCCTTTCCTCACCCTTGCACTTAGGGCATGAGGGAGGAAGGGAGGCTCCACTTCTGTTTTCGCTGCCTCCACAGTCAGAGTGAGGACTGTGGGCTTGCCTCAGGCATGGAGCTGGTCTGATGGGGGGAGACTGGTCAAACAGCATAGCCTGGTGCTATGTAGGCTCTCACCTGTGGGTGGTATCAGTTCATCTTGTGGTTGTTTGGGTTTGTTCAGTTCATTTTAAGGGAGGAGCATCAGAAGCACGGAGAAAACAGCTCTTTTGCCCAAAGCTGTAGCAGGTCTGGTGACAGACTTAAGAAAACCTTATCCCCAGATCTAGAATTAAAGTTGGATAAGCAATGAACTCATCAACGTCACATATGATAGCGAGATCCTTTTCCATATTTTTCCCTTTGTATGACCAAGCATGCAATCTCCCCACTCTTCAGTTTTGTATGTTGCATGCCACAAGATGAAAACCCACACACGGGTTTCAGAAGCAGAAAGGCTTACCATGATTAGGGAGGCATATGAAAAGATGCCCTTGGTTGTTGTGCTGTTTCTCATTATATCACATAGATTAACTAAAGTGATGTTTTAGCAGGGCTTGTGAGAAGGAGTACCTATGTAAAGCAATAGGTGACAAGCTGGCCCATGGTCAATGTTATGTCACTCTTCTGTGAATTGCTTTGCACATCACACTTTAAATGACAAATGGTGACTCTGTACCAAATTATTCCATTTTCCGTGCAAGATACACAAATATAAATCAAAGAGGTCTTTTGGAAGCTGGCTCTTATTTTCCGCATTTCTTGCAACAAAGGACCTGTCTCAAATGTCTGTGGGACATCTATTCCAACACAAATACACCATGGTTAATGCTTGATTTGAAATCCATTATAGACATCTGAGACTAGAAAACATCCATCGTTTGTTTCTTAGTTTTTGTGCCAGTTTGCTAAAAGCCCTCCCAACATTTTCTATAATCCTCTTCTTTTCTATCTCTGTGGAAGGGAGCATTCTGAGAAAAAGATTTTTTTCCCAAGCTTCCAACTGTGTCACTGCTGCAGGCTGCAGGATGTAGAGAGATACCTGGGAGTGTTTCCGTTTAACTGATTGTTGTTAGGTAATTTTAGTGGAAATGGATAAACTATGCTGATGTTACAAATAAAAGCAATGGTTGTCAGCTGGGAAAGACATGGAAGGAACTGACTTAAACTGCCAACTTGGTATCTACAAAATGTACAGAGATTAGGGAAATATTTGTTCAACTATTTAAAGGAATGTATGGACATTTTGAACATGTGCCACCAATCAGTAGTGAGCAGATGACCATGGGTCACAGTGACAATCAGAGGGACACCAGGGAGATGTTGTTAAGGAGGATTGTTCTGCTTTGGCATAGCTGATGCTTTTCCAACATAATGAGAATATCACTTTAAACAACCTTCCTGAAACTCTGTGTTAATACATGGTATTCTCTGAAATGGGGCAATGGCTGTTCTGAGATTGATTTCTTGGACTGAACTTCCTGCATGACTTCTCCCAGCAAAGCTCCTCCCAGTGACTCAGAGTGCTGGCTGGTGCAACACTGGGCTCATGGCAAGGAAAATACCACTCCCTTTTTGTGACTGAGTCCTTGTAGACTCCCCTTAGTGCATCTCCTGGCAATGATTAGGAGCATCTACTCATTTTTTTAAAGGCTACTCCCCCTCCCATAGACTTCAGTCCTGTGAAGTCCTTAGGAAACATACCAAGATCTGAAAAGCTATTGTTTGGTATTTCAAATCCTGGTCCCTTTATGTCCAGCTGGTGGGAAAAGAGGAGAGAGAGACAGAAAGAAAATAGGAAGGCGGCAGCAGGGAATGCGGGGGGGAGTTAGAAGTTTAGCGCAAAATGGAAAGAACGAGGGATAAATGGATCTAAGGGACAGAGAAAAGTGGGACAAAAGTACAGGAAACTATGCTTAGTCCTGGTCCTGCTGGATGTTTCAGTAGAGACTTTATGCAACCAGGAGGAGGTTTTCTCTTATGAAATAGCCTGTAAGAAGAGGCAATTAAAAGTCCAGGCACCTCAATAAATGAGATGAAGATTAAAAAAAAAAAAAAGAAAATCAAACAGAATACTAACAAGAAAAAGAAAGCAAAAATATCTAAGAAGTATCTGGATTATAAAGGCAGGAGAAAAAAAATGAACAAAACCCAAGTATTCTGTAGGTGGCTTCCTGCCAAGGACAGATGATTTTATCTCTCTCTGCCATGGTTCTTCCCACTGCAGAATGGAGCTATGAATGCTCTTCCAATTTTTCAGAAATATTTGAAGTCTAGGAGTTGTTTGGATTGCTACTAACACTGGATATTGTAGAGTGGGAGAGGCTTGCTGCAGAGATGGAGTCATTTTGGGACTATCAAGACAAAGAAAACACCTGTATGTAATAGTGCTACTGAGCTTTAGGGAAGAAAATAAGGGCATATTTAATGAAGATGCAGAAAGCATTAACAACGTGTATTAATAAAAATCATATTTGCATTCAAAAGCTTGATTTTACATGCAACTTTAACATTTTCCCCTCCCATATTTAGGCAATTTTGTTTTTAACACTTTGAAGTTTAATACAAGCTTTCTTTTTACTTTGCGCTTATCCCTCCCATTCCCATCTCCAAGCTGGAGGTCATCAGATTTGTTTCCCATCTATGACAGGAAAATCTTCAGAATAAAATCTTATCTTTGGCTGGCTGGACCAAACACACACAGTACATTTAGGGAGTCTGATATTTCTTGGCAAAGGCAATTACCATCTGTCTGGTAATCTGACGTTGTGCTTCTGGTAGACACATATAGATGTACAGACTACATGGGAAACTTTGCATGGAATCATGTCTGGCACATGTTTGCATCCTTTCCTGGGCTGAAGTAAGTTTGTGAAATGGCTTTCACTACTAACAGCTGAAAATCATAATAATTTCTTTCATCTCTGACACCACTGAAAACCACATGACTATTCTCCATTGCAAAACTCTGATGGTCTCTGTCAGTTTCTTGAAACTTTGGCTACGGTTGTATCTTTCTTACCAATCCTTGCACCATCTAATTTCATATTTACCTCATTATGCAAACTCTTGGGTGATGCCTTATTTTTTGTGCAGCAGCAATATGTCTTAATCTTCACTTGAGTCATGGCAAAGTTTGGGCCATGCTTGGAAAAACAATGTCAAAAGAAGTTTGGATGGGCTTCAGATCTCTCGTATTTCAAACAGTATTTGGCTGCAATAAAGACAACAAATTGTGACCAAAGGATTTTATATTCAATGCTTCGAAAACTAAAAAAGATACAACAGATAAGAAGTATAAAATCATAAGGTTATAGTTGCATTTGTACATGAGCAGCAGAGCATTGAAATACTCATATTTTTGGAGGAATGCAGATCTGTTTCTTTATCTCATAGATAAGTATGTGCAGAACTGTAATTAAGGATGGAATTTCTTCTGAACTCCACTCTTTTGGCTTCATGGGGAGACCTGCTGGTGGTTTTGTTTAATGACATAGCTCCACAGAGTTTCTGTCTTCAAAACTCTGGGATTAAAAAATAAAGAATGCAAAAGCTATGAATACTGAGGAGGCTAACATTTTTCTTATTCTGCTGCTTTACAAACCAAGTGTGATTACTTGTTGTCTGGGGATGGCCTGTGGAACTGTCTCACCAGCACAAGGTTTTGAATTAATAAGTTGATGACAGTGTTTCCTGATTGTCTGCACGGCTGCCTGGCTCCAGGATCTACTCAGTGGTTTGACACAGATTTTTATGTATCACTCATGGTGAGAAACACCCAGGTGTCTTCTAGGGATGCTTAAGTGTGTCTGTAAGGCTGCAGCACGTGGCTCTTTAACAGAGTTCTGTCTTAGAATGACTGAATTCAGGATGCTGCATAGCTCTAATTGAAGAAGACAAGGACGGTTTTCCTTTTCTCTGGAAGCATAAAGAGTTGATTGAAACTAAAGTAGTACTGCCTTCTACAGGATGACAAAACAGCTACCAAGTGGTTTTAAATATTGTTGCTGCCATAATGAAGAAATCAGGTCATGCTCCATGAGCTATGCTGTGAAGGGCTGAGCAAAAATTATGGTTTTCATGAACACTGGGTTCCTTCCACAAGTTTTACCTCTGGCTTTGTGATCCTTGTGATCGTTGTACTGGTACAGCTTATGGTTAAGCCAGGAATGAAAGCACTGCCAAGGTGCACAACATAAGATAATTTCAGCTTTGATTGACATGTCAGAATCTATATTGTGGTGTTAGGGATTGCTGCAATGTTACATTCAATAAACCAACTACGACTCCATGGCAAGAGATTTTAGGGTGGAAAAAGATGTCTATTCCCTCTATTTATGAAAAGGGCAATGTGGTGTCATGCACAGCTTCATTTTCAGATGAGAAATTTGAGAGGTAACTATTCATAGTAGTACATGTGTTTGGAATTTAACAGAAGTGTATTCTTGTAGCAAAGACTTCATTTCCATTCTCCAAGACAGTCTTCTCAAGGTTGCTGCAGAGATCCCCATTTCTGGGGTCTCCATTGCAATGGACTGAACTATGGGTGGGTGATGGTAAGAACCACCTTGCAGTGGGATGTGGCACACAGGGCAGTGGTACCTTGCTCACCTCTTCCACCCCTCAGGGAAGGTGGGACACTGAGAAAAGGAGTAATGCTCACAAAGTAGTCTAAGCAAGGTGGTCTTCCAAGGGCTAGAGACAGACTTGCCAAGAGAAATGTGGGCTACTGCCCTGCCTTGACATGGTCTGTGAGAGGTGGTGAGCCTGGTATGGCTGTAGGACAATACTCGGCTCAAGGGAAAAGGGAGTCAGAGAAGTCTTTACCAAGGGCATTAGAAAGGTAAAAAAGGAATGAGAGTGGTACTTTTTTTTACTGTACTTGCTGTATTTCAGTAGGGTGTTTGTTTGTTGTGTTTTATTGGCCTGAGTTCACGATTGTATTCCCCATCATCTTCTTAGGACTTTGTTTCTAAGTCTTTGTGTACTGGAATGTGAGAATTGATGTGGGGAATAGTCCTAGGGGGCGAACACTGAATTTCCCCATATTTCTGAATTAGTCTTGATCCAAGCTTACAATTCATCAGGACAAACCCCCATGGTTGCCAACATCCAAAGGGCTCATGGGACCCCGAGGGTGGCCAGCTGTAGACTGGTAGCAGTGCAGCTGGGGGCTGCTCAGGCAGCTCCTTCCCCTCCCAGGCTGCTCAGTGTGGCACAACCTCGAGGCAGCTTCCCAGGTATTATCTCAGGGACTGGTGACACCAGGCTTAGTGCAGCCCTTCTAAATCATTGTCTTCCTGAGGCGTGAAATTTCACAAACTAGCTAAAGACCAAAGTGGAAAGAGAGAGCATTTTAGGAAATGTACTGATTCTGGTTTTTTCCTCTCCTTTCCTTCCTTCCTTCCAGCAGCTCGGATGGGACCTGATGACTGCTTTCTGCTGCCTCCACAGAGCGAGGGTACTCTCTGTGCCACAGTAAACTTTGTCTCTGTTAAATCAACCTTAGAGGCTTAAAATACCCTTCTAAAGGATCTTTTGTCTCACTGGTGCAATGTCCTGTGTCCCTGGTGCCAACCACATTATGTCAGTTTTACTTGCCACTTTTGGGCTATCTTTACAGCATTTTATTTCTGAAGTCCTTTGCCAACAATCCAACCACACTGTTACCTCCCTATTGGAACAGTAAAAAAATATTTTAAAAGTATTTTTATTCTCTCTTTAAACCTAAGACATTCTGCAGTACTTTCAAGAATGGGAGAAATTAGTGAACTGACAAGATCTAGTCATTTTAGATGAGAAGCTTTCACTAGAGGTTCAAGTGGGCAGGAAACACAACTTGTGGGATATAAACATGCATTGTCTCTATAAGCCCTGGCTTTCTCCATCAAAGTACAGGAGAGAATGTTGGGAGGGTTTAGTTGTAATACAAAAGTACAGAGTACCTCTCTAATGATGGCAAAGTACTAAGTAGAACTTCATACATAAAGTATATATAATATATATGTATATACTATATTGATTTTTTTATATAAAATTATTCACAGATCTGTATTTGCTCACCTACTTATTTTTTAACTTGAACACTTTCTGAAAAAGAAAAGGAAAACTCAGTTTCTGGCAGAAGAAAACACACAGCTAACAGAAAAAGTTATCTTTCCCATTCTTCAGTATAATGAGATATAACTCTGCTTCTCCACTACCTATAACTGTACAAAAACTTCCTTTTTACTATAGTCATGTGGGAAAACACTGATTGCTCTGTATGTAAAAACTGAAAAAGTGAATGCTGTATTTCACTGCCCTCTCCCCTGTACATTCTTGTATCTGTTGCAATGATCTGTTCTTTGAAGTTAAAAGTGTTGTATATTCAAAATGAATGCTGGAGGTACATATATATAGTTCACCATGTGCCTTTCACATCTTTAAATGTAATCTATACCCTGTTTTCTCTAGGGAATATTTGACCTGACACTGCACAAAATTTAAGAGATTGAAATCCTTTCATAAAGGCAAGTGCTGAAAATTTATTACATCCATTTCACCTTGTGGGAAAATTATGTGGTTTACAGAAAACCTAAAAAATTAAATTAAAACACACAACATTCTGGAAGCAGGTTGCTTCTGCTGTACTTGGAGTGTTTTCTTCTGCAACTGCACAGCAGCATGCCTGGCCAAAAATATGACTGAAAATAAAAGAATCTGAAGAGCACAGGCAAAAGGAACAGAAAAGTGATTTAAGTTCCAAAGTTAGTGCTGGGAAAAAAAAAAAAAAAAAAAGTCAAACAAAGCCAGACACTAATTTTATCTACTATCAGAGCAATTCTAGCACAGCCATGACAGTATTAGGTGGCTTACATAGGTACCATATCAAAACATTAGGATAAAGGGAAAAATCATGGGCATTTAATGCAGCTGCTGCTCAAGAAAGGTCTGAATAAGAGACAGTGTAATTGCCGTATAAAAAACTTTTTCCTGTGACACCACTCATACCCTTCTCTGGCAGAAGCATCACTCCTTTTACTGCCTTTGTTCCAGCTCTCAGGGTCCTTGCCCCATCCACTGCTGTGCCTGAACTCTTTCTCACGCAGCCAAACGGAGAGATAAGTTTCTGTAGCCAAAACCCAGGGAGGGGTGAATTAGAGCTGGCTGCCTGATCTGTGTGGCTGTTTGAGAGGAGGGCTCACAGCAGCACCACCAGCACTGTCCTCCCTCCAGCTGGTCTCTGCTCCCTCCTCCCCCACCCTCTGATGTATGGCACTGGGGACAGAGGAGACTGCTCAAGCAGGCACCAGGGAGTCCCTGGGTACCAAAACGGCTGTCTGCACATCCAGCTGCCATGCCACCCATTCACAAACTGCTCTTTGGTTAGAGCACGTGGAAAATAATCATTCTTAGCCTCTTACTGTAGATGCAAGGTGAAATACCATGATAGGCTGAAAAAACCTGTCCAACAGCAGCCTGCACCCAGCAGCCACAGTATTCTCCGCAAAGGTTTGAAATCCAAATTGACTGTGCGCCTTTCCTCATTACCCAGCAGTGACTCACAAACAGGTTATTTGGTTCTTCATTGTAGTGGTTTTCCTACAATGAAGATAACATGATTTCCATTTAATCCCATAACTTTTCCATTTCCTGAATGTATAAAGGCAATTCAGGTTACATGATGTGAGGTACTGGAGCACCAGTTTAAAAATGTCCAATTTAAAATAGTTGTCAAGGATTCCTCTGTAATTATGGGAGTGATGAGTGCCTCAATTGACTAATTTTAGGAACCATTTAGGGATGAGGAAACTACATTCCGGAGAAGATGCTTGTCTCCAATGACTGTGCAATGTAGGTTGTTAACGATGTGTGACTTTCAGATGATCCTCACTGGGTGGCATGAATGTCCATTCTGAGGTTGCCTGAGTCCTGTGAATATTCAAGGTAGTTTCAGCTAATTCTTGAAATATCAGAGGATAAAATTAATCAGGAAGCTGATTTGGAAACCAACAAAACTAAACAGCTAATTTTCTAAATGTTCTCCACCCAGTGTCAGGCTGTCCTCTTAGCCTGAGAACTGAATTCTGATGTGGGTTTTGTTAATTGCCTGATTGCACCCCATATTTGTATTGAAGGCTGATGCAAAGGTTCAATATTTTGCCTTTGTGTGGTCAAGTGGCGTAGTTCCTTCCACACAACATGGTGGTCCAGCTCTTTTCTCGTCTTCTTACTACTAATGTAACTGGAGCATGTTTTTTTGTTTCCTTTCATGTCTATTGGTGTGTGTATGCTGTAGAATTGTAATTTCAGCCATGTAATATTTTTTTGTAGGATTACTGCATAGCTGCCTTGTAAATTCTGACATGATGAATGTTTTAAGAACACAGAGTGGGATTAATTCACATCATAGACTAATCTGTTGCCAATGTCCTTTTAAAAAGTCTTTTACATCACTCATCAAAGAGGGCATCAAGCAATAGAAGAAGAAAAACAACAGAGACAAAACTGAGAAATGGGGCTCTTCTTAACATTCAATGTTGTTAACAGACTTTCCCCCATATTTCTAGATTGACACTGTTTGGCATATATGTTCCAGAACAAATTTGTGTTGTGATCATGCAAGCAGGTTGTTTTGAGCCAAAGATCTCAGACAAGTAATTTTTTTGACTGCAATATGGTGATAGTTAACAAAGGGAATTTAAAGAAATAACATGAATGGTCTGACAGGATCTACTGCATATATATCTAAGCAGTATGAAGGCAACTGACATTATTATATCCTAGCCACGTAGGAAAGAGTTCTACTGCCAAAAATGCTTCTCTGGCTAATGGAGTTGTATCTGGAGCTTAAGATACAACAGCTTAAGTACTGCAGCTTGTGTGTGCACAAAGGCAGTGCATGTCCTTCGTTCTGTCGGTGCCCCTTGCACTTCCAGGAACCTCTCACGTGCATCAGGCTGTGTTTCTGTGCAGCTGCTACGTGTGCTGCTGAAAGCAAATGAGACACATTCTATGTGTGAGGCTAAGAACATAGCTGTGAAACATATCCTGCTATCAACTTTTAAGCACTGTTGAAGAAGCAATGGCACAGAATGGCTTTTAAAAATAAGTGCAAAGGATTAAGTATCCTAAGTGGAAGGCAACAACAGGAGTAAATAACAGTGACAAAACTTTTTATGACATTTTCTGACTGCTAGGCAGCCTTTTCTCTATGTCCAAGATAGGCAGGCTGTGGCATTCTTGCAAGCTAAGCATGGCTTTTGGCACGGGACACCTTGCAGGAAGGCTAAATGCTGTACAAGTAATAACGCTCTCCTGGTAGTTAATTAAGGAAGAGGTCATTATTCCCTGCAAGTGAGGAATGAATCAGTGTCCTGGCATGAAGCGAAGGGCTCCAGACCTCCGTGCTCATTGACAGAGCTTCAGTACAGCTTTTTGTAACACTTAGTTTCTCCTCTAAAGTTCAAACTGAGAAATTATGCTCTGGCTGTCTGTTTTGCTACACGGGTTTTATTTGGGCATGATATGATCATTCTCTGTAGCTGTTGCAGCGTTGCTGTTTGTTCTCATAGCACACAAAATGTTCCACCTCAGAAGCAGCCGCTTTTCAGGGTAAATACTGCCAGCATATGCAGCACATAAAGTCCTTTAAAATTCCACACAATGAAATGTCCTATATTTTGAAGAGCTGTGTTCTTGTTCTTTTAGGCTTCAAACAGGAAATATTTAAGCACATTTTCAATTAAGTTGCAATGAAGTTAGTGTAATTGATGTCCATGTTTTTTAGCATGTGTTTCTAATTAAACACATTCATAGATGCTGTCCTGATCTGAGGTCTTTAAGCCTGCAAAGCGTGAAAGCTGAAGCTTTCATGTTTGGCTGCTCTGGGTGTCTGAGTACATACATTTGAAAGCAATCATCATATTCCTCCTTCCCTAGTACTAGGTCTTAGACCTGAACTGGGAACTGCAGTTGTAGCTACAGAGTTCCAATCTCAAGGCTGTGGTGGCTCAAAGCAGTGATGGAAGGTATGGTTCTTGTGTGTTACACAGACAATAATCAAACACACACACAAAAAACAGCTGAAGAAGCACTGGAGTGCAAAGTTTCACAAATTAATTTCATGTTCCTGACATGCTGGTTTGAAAGGACACACCACACTCTACAGGACAGAGAGCTGGTTTAAGCCATCACTAGTTTGTTCTGTCTGGAAAAAGAGAAAAAACCTTCACAATAAATCACTGATTTGGGCTGAGCAATGGTAAAATGTTTTTGCAGCATAAACCAGATGTACTTTAGACTAGTAATTCAACACTACACCAGGAGGAAAAAGAGCAGCGTGCTCACACTGTTAGGCACTGGTTTCAGTTGCCTGTTCACTACAATGTTGGGCCTCCATCATAGTCCTGCTGCATGAAGGAGGTCGTTGAACTTTTACAACTTGAGATCGCTGGAAGAAAAGTTGAACCAAGGACTAGATCCATCTAGATATATATTCCAAAGTATCTGGCTAGTTGGATAAAAATGTTTCTAAGGGCAAGTTGCATGCTTGAATTGATTTTTATTATTTAGTCTATTATGTCAAGTAAGGCATGTCTTTTTCTAACCTTTTTTCACAGGTTTGCAGAAGAACAGATTTTCTTCATCATCTACAGCTAATGACAGCAGAAATTATTTTTCAAAAAGAAAGGCAGATCTGGTTGTGTTTTTGTGAAAATAACCTGACAATCATTTCCTGGCTTCTTTTACCGTGCTATTCATCTCAAGTTTTGAAGAGCTCATGAACTTGTAAAAAAAAAAAAAATCCCCCAAGAACAGGAGATTTCGGCATCTTTCTCAGAGATTTCTGCATCTTTCTCCTTCTCCCTTTTTTTGAGAGAAATTTTCTCTTGCATTTCTAATTCTGAGCTCTGAATAGCTGGAGGTTCACCATGTCTCTACATTTTCTTTTCAAAATGTGTGAATGTTGATGTTTGAGTCATCCTGCAGTTGCTGACAAGCACATCCTGCAGCTGAAGCCTGGATGTTGCAGTGTGCTGCCAGACAGATCCACAGCCTGTGGATGTTGACAGGACAGCTCCACTTTCCCCAGGAAAGAAGCTGCCATAAGAAGCTGCTGCCCTCTAGCTTGACCCACAGGTGACTTTGATAGATCTTACAGAGGGTTTTGACACAGAGGACAAAACCGAGGGACTGTTGAAGGATATGCCTATAAAACGTCAAAGAACAGACAGTAAAACATGACAATAGAACTACTGAGGACGTTTAGGGAAATGTTTGCACAATGATTAAGCAAACCAAACACTAACTCACTGATTTTGTCTTAACAAAGTAGAATACGATGTTTGTCACTTTACTGGAGAATGAGCACACTGCAGGATCCCAATATGTTTTGGCATACAAAGAATACCATGTTTGTTACCCTTGTGAAAGAGCTTGCTCTGGTTTCTCAGGGTAGTGGCAGTCTTAGCTTATGTACTTACTGTAGCACACTGCTATTGGAGCTCCAACTTGTCCCTCTGCATATTTTTTCATAACAGGGCTGAGTTATCAAATACTCCCTCACTGGCGCTTGATACTTCCTTGTGCCATCCTTTGACACCTTTTGTCTTCCATCTAATTCTTTTGAGATCAGTTCTGTGATTTTTCCCTTTCGTTTTCTTTGCTATCAGCTGTAGACTTCAGCTTTTGGTATTTTTCTTCATAGCTCCAAATGGCCAAGCTTAAGCATCATATAGGCAGTTAACCATAAACACACTCTTGGGAATACTCCAAAATTTGTGATCTTGCTTGCAGCAGGAGGAACATATTTACAATGCCTCTATTTCAGAGAAACTGAACAAGCTTCCAGTGACCTTACATGACCTTAAGCCTTGTAGGAGTTATTTAATATTGTAATTCTTTTGCTAACACATGCCACAATGCTCTACTTATTATTTAAAACTTTTGTGCTAAAAACATCATTGTTTATGAGTTAACTTGATAATACTTGTATACATAGATTTGTGACTTTGTAAACTATTTAGCCCTTTTCATGGGAGATCTTAGTGATAAAGGTTCCTACCCACCCACATAAATCAATTTCAGTAGTTCCCCACCAGAGAAGATGACCCAAGGAATATCAGCTTGGTGTATAAGGTCATATCAAGCATTTGTACTTTTTGAACATGCAAAGTGGAAAATTCTTTACAAGCAGAGATACCGTTGATAATTTTTGCCTTCTATCTCCTCCACTCAAAGCTTGTGACATTAATTTCAAATCTATAAGCTCTGAATTGTCTTCTGAGTGGTTGTATATATGTACTTCATAAGGTTTTACACTTCCAAGAGGTGATATTTACAGATCTACCTTTAACTGGCTAAATACTCCACATTAGACATGTAAGGGTGCCATTTGGCTCCTTAGAAGTCTCCTTTGCCAGCATGGATGGAGCTCTTTCTCCTGGCCAGGGATGGTCAGGTTTCCTTATCTCCTACATAAAAATGTATAAAACTGTACTTTAATTTTATCATCTTGATGGTCTTGATGAGACTGCTGTATACCTCAGTGTCTTGAGATATATCTCTTAGGCATAGGGCAGGGACTGACCACCCCAGGCTGAACTGAAACGGGGTCCTGGGCTGTGTGCAAGGTAGGGGTAGTCCTAAGAGAGGCTGGTTTGGAACAGTAAGGCCTGTGGGTGCCCTTAGCACCATGACAGATACAGGGGTTGCTGACACTACTGCCAACAACATTACTTGTGATTTTGCTTTATTTAGTAGTGGCTTTTCTAGGAAGTAAGGCTCCCACCGTATCACTCAATGTGGCATGCATGTGTTTGTTCATATTCACACTCTTTGATAATTTTCAAACCAGTTGGAAATTGGCCAGCTAAAGTTGGTAGGAATCACAAGGTGTTAATGATATTCCTGCAAGCTTCATGAAATCACACAAGCCTGTTGCATAACACCAGTTGAGAGAAACACTGTCGGAGGAACACAACTCTAGTAGACACTTGAGAATCCACTGGAGACAGAGTTTTCCAAAGAAGAAACTTTACTCCTCTCAGGACACCAGCTTTGAAATAGAATTCTGTGGGAAACCATGTGCCCTTTGAGCTGGCACCTGGAGTGACGCATTTGGTAGACACTTCAGTTTTCTCCCCTTTCCCCTGGCTTGGCAGCAGCTGACTGGGAGCAGCTGACTGGCCAACCCACATTGTCCTTGCTTTTCCCTCAAACATAAAGGTACATTCATTAACGTTTGCAGCTCACGCTTTTTGTATGTTTACTTGTTAGGAAAGGAATAAGTGGCAGTGACAGCAACAGGTTTTACTGAGAAATCAGGAAGAGGAAGCAATCTATGTGAGTAATGCAGGATGCCAAAGCAGCAGCTACAAACCTTCACATTCAGACTTGTGCTTGACAAGGAAAGCAGCTCTTACACAGCACAGTTCCTCTTCTGAAGTGGGCACAGAATTTTCTGTCCTCCCACCACAGGAGAGTAAGCAGCATTATCGATAGTTTAAAAAAAAATCCATAAGACATGAGGACAATACATGCAGAAAGACACACAAGAAGTAGCAGTGCCCCAGTGTACAGGAGGAATGAAAAAGAAATGCTACCCTCTTTTTTTTGTGGGCTCCCATGAGGCTGGGCTTGTATCATGGAGAAGAACAATCCATCCAGTGTCCAGCTGAAATCTCAAATAGCCATCTCATTTTTCTTTTCCAGTAATGGGGCCAGTTTTGTTGCAAAAAAGTAGACAGAGGTCCAGAGAGAGAAGAATTGTTAAATCCATGTGTAAGTGCAATTGCATTTGGAAAAAAAATTAGAATGAGTTTTATTGAAGTAGGAGAATACTTGAATATAGAAGTTGAAGGCTGAAGATGATTCCAGGGATAACTCCTGTGCTTCATTCCCACTGGTACCTTTATTTTTTTGAATATGTCTCTTAGTGGACAAACATAATATTTGAAGAGTGCAGGAAAATATTTTGCAAGTGTGCCCAAAAGTTTTTTGACTGATGTGGTACAATTTGGTTTGTCCTCAAAATGAGATTTTATGCACTCTGCCATCAGCTTACAATTGAGATGATTTGCACCTCTGAGGACATCTTCTCTGTGGTTTTTAATACCTAATAATAAGCTAAAAAATCATAACTAGCCCTGGTACAGTGCCCTTCACTGTTCCTTGTCACTCAACCGCTGAGCTTTGGGAAGCCTGCCAAGTCCCTGACAGCAGCTTCTTCTTGTGGGAGCAGGACTGCACAATTTGATCCAGGGAAAGAGGCAGGGTTTTCATATTTTACTCTGATGTCAGCAAGAGAAACCTTCAAAGTGGAGGACTACTCCCCAGCTGTGGGGTGAGTTGCTCAGGAGGTACCACTCCTGTTGTATTGTCAAGTTGATCAGGATAGGAGAGAGCTCTTTTTCCAGGCTGGGTGCACTGAAGAGGTGCCAGGGCCTCCCACCCACAGTCCTCATTAAAGAAAAATAACAACAGCACAAAGCCCAAGGATTGTTTACTTATTTGTAGTATCTCAGCAACGGCTACTCTCTATCATCTGTTTTTGCTTTGGTGATTTCTTTTTTTATTAAAAAGAAATGCCACATGTTGCCACACAAGTAGCTAACCTCCTGCAGCCGGTCAGAGGCTGCCCGCCGTGCCCAGAGCATGGGCTCTGCTCCCCAGCTGTTCGACCTGGCTCAGAAGGAGCTGCCACAGAACAGGACTTCGCAATTGTTCTCTTTTCCCCCATAAATCGAGCATTCGACCAAAAAGTTCAGGCTTGTGGCACTGGGTCGAGCAGGACAACTACTTTTGGCTGAAGCAAAAACTAACAAAGTTCTGGAAATGTGCAACTGGTTCATTTTGACATTTTCAGAAGGAAATGTTGAATTGTGGAAGGCTCGATCCTTGGGGTGTTTTAGCAACTTTCATAATGCAGAGAAGAGGGAGATGGTTGCACATCCCTCCCTTGCAACCCAATCTTATATTTTGGTGTTTATAGCACTTATCTGAGTGGGTAATTAATGACTTTCTATAATTTGGTATGAAGTTTCAGTTAGAAATACTGGGTGAGCTGCACTACAGTTCACCTTTTCTGAGTGTTGAGACAAGTTCCTAAGAGGTAAAGTGCCCAAATTCAAGCATGTTGCTCTCTGCAACATGAGTTGCAGAGGAGTGTTGAATTTTTTTCTCCTTGGTAAATACTGCAACAAGCAAATTTTGCTGATTAAGGATGCAGACTCAAGGAACCTGTTCTCAAGATTTTTAAAGTAGTTTGGTAAATCCAGCCTTAAATTTCCTAATTTCTTTATGTTAAAGTCCTTAAAAAATCAAATAATGCTGCTGAAAAAAAGAAGCCAAAATAGCTCTGAGTAAAACATTGAATTTCAAATAATTTCTAAGAAAGTTGTTCTACAGGTTAGCAGAGGCAAGCACTGTATGAAGGGTGAGCTAGCAGGTTCTTTGAGATGAAAATCACGTTATTGCATTTCTGTCTGCAACAGATGGCACCTCACTGGTGCAGAGCTCTGCGTGAGTGCTGGGCAACTCTCTTGCAGTTAAGCAGTTGTAAACCCTTAATGAGTTGTGGAGGATGTTTCTGGCCCATGGAAAAAGCTGTGCTTCTGCCTGTGGTGGTGAGTCCGCCAAACTCCTGTGGAGGAAACCAGAGGAAGCCAAACCAAACAGAAAGAAGCAGGAGAGCACTGTCTCACAGCAAGTAATTGTCCAGAGAGGATGGCAGTACTGTGTGATAATGCTAAGCTTGGTAGCAGTTATTGTTAAAAGATAAAAAATGTAAGTCATAAGTGGGCATCTATCTGGCTGGTTTTTTGGACTCCCATACAGCCCTCAGGCACATTGCTGTCCCTGTGGAAGGCACTGCATAAACACAGGGAAAGAGGCACTCCTGGCCTGGGGACCCACAGCTATGACACACAATAGCACAGATACTGGGTGGTTTCATTCCTCTTTGTTAGATTTCTTGTCTCATCCAGCATTCCACTTAGCCTCTAGCTGAGGCAGAGACTGAGTTTTAAGCACCTGGGCACCAGTGCCCTGACCTGCAGCCATGTGTCAGGAAGATACAGAGGAACATCAGAACAGCAAGAATGACTGAATGACAAGCCTCTCCACAGGAAATTTCTGTCCCAGCCACCAGGGCAGAGGGGATTATTCCTCTCCCTCCCACACTCCACCACACAGCTTGCTCACAGGCTCCTTTGTACTTGCTTCCTTTGGTAAGGGACTGCCCTGATCGGGCTGGCGGGACAAGCTCTGCATGTACTGGTGTAATTAAAAACGGTGAGGAGCACAGCATGTTCCTGAGTACTGGAAACAATACTTATAAAATCACTTCACAGTAGTTGTAACTCGACTTGCTGGAACACAAACAGCTTTGAAGACCAATGGCTACTTAAAAACCACTCTCAACAAAGTAGTGCTTTTGCTCTGCCACATTCAAGTCTACCTGTACTTCTGATCTGCAGCAAAGGGGAGTTTTAAGAGAAAAGGAAGATGTCAGTGCTTTCCATATGAGGGTACATGAGTGCCTCTCCCAAAGGAGACAGCATGAATATATGTGATGATTTTGCAAAGGCTGAGAAAACTGAGGTCTCAATTTTCAATTATCAGCCCACTTTAAGGAGCATCATGGCTGAAAATGATTTAGTAACACATTTAACCCTGTGACTGCTGATTTTCTCATGCAATAGAGATATTCAAGCTAAGTATACAATCTCAAGTGGCCTTCAGGGCTGAAAATCCTCAGGATACTCACACCATCTCTTTACACTAGCAGTCTGGAAATTATGCTGAACACTCTCCTCTCTTTTGTATTTTCCAAGCAAACTTGGGGAAAAAAAAAAAAAAACCCAACAAAACAAAAACCGAAAACCAAAACAAAAACGTTTGGTGCCCTTGCAGCCCCGAGTGCTGAACTTGTCTTTCTGAAATGCTGTGTCAACAGCTCTTCACTCGCAAGCCCATTATTTTTATTGGCCACGGCTCTTGGGCTGGTGTTGACAGGTTAATTTACAGTAACAGTGAGAGTCACCTTTACTCACTATACCCAAAAGCACAACCCTCACCGTACTTGAATGCCACACTCTCGAGAACAGGAATGTTGGAGAGAGAGAAAGAGAGAGAGAGAAAGAGCCTTGAAGCCTCGTGCGGGCGCTCAGGGAGTTCTACAAAAGAATGCTCTTTTGGTGAAATAATTTTTGCCAGCATATGCAACTTGAGCAGGAATGGTTGCAATTATGTCTTACCGTGCTTGTTAGAGAGGACATATGGGAAGATTAGCCTCAAGAATGTCACTCTTGGACATGGTCTTCTCATGGGGATTACGCCACAGGGTTTTTTTCTATTCCTTTTCCTCTTTTCTTTTTTCCCTCTTTTCAATACATCAAAGTTCACTGAGATAAATTTCCCTTGGTAACATGTACAGATAAGCAGATCTCAGAAGATGTGTTTCATGGGATATACTTTAAGGACTTGTTTCCCTTTTGCTCTTCTCTCCTATCTTATCTCCCCTCCTCTCATGTCTTCTCTTCTTTTTTTCCCTTTTATTTTCTTGTCTTCCTAAACAAGTCTTAAAAGAGCAATCCTAGCAACAGGTAAGGAAATTATAGGCTGAGAGAAAGGCCTTTTCTCTAGTTTGTAAGGTCATAGTGCTGCTGACGTGATACAGATGGTGAAGACTCCACGACATAGCCAACAGAGAGCACATACATTGAAGAAGTAGGAGGAATTCAGAGCAGCTAAGTGAGAGGGGTAAGTGCTGCCAAGAGGCAAATTATGCCAGGTTGCAAACTGAAAGACCTTTCAGCACAGAAGAACTGAAAAAAAAATAAAAGTGTCTTTCGAAGTGGTTTGTATTTTTACAGTACTGTTTCTTTTTGTTAGTTTGATATTTTTTATTTTTTATAGGGCCGCCTTGTAAAACCATGTGAATTAATAGTTTTTTGACTGTAGAACTATCAGATACCAAAACTCTTGCAGTATTCTTCAGTCTAATCCTAGAAACTGATCATGTTCTGGTACTACTTACCCAGCATGAGGCACCACCAAGGCTAGATCAGATACAGTCTTTCTCTACTTTCAGCAGTGGTGGACAATGTGCCGCTGAACCTACAGCCCTCAGGCTCTCATTCTGTTTTGGCTACATGACCATTACAGAATCCAGAAGTCATACCTCTGAGGTTGTGACCATAATGGAATTTAGGGTGGTTACACTTTGCTGAAGTGGTCCTATGAGTTTGAAATATACTCTTTTTCCAAACTAGTCTTCAGTCTGGCTTTTACAATCTCCTGACACACTGAGTATAAATGTAAAAGCAATTAATGTATTTAGTCTGTAAGTCACAGAACCTCAGAATGGATCAGGCTGAAAGAGATCACAGTGGATACCTGGTCCAGCCTTCCTGCTCAAGCAGAGTCATCTAAGAGCACATGACACAGGATTGCATGCAGACAGTTCTCGGTTAACTCCAGTGAGACTCTACAACCTCTCAGGGCAACCTGTTCCAGGGCTGGGTAGAGGGGCAGGATCCTGTCCCTCAGCCTGCTGGAATGCTCTTTTAGTGCACCCCAGGATACCACTGGCCTTCTTGCCCTCAAGGGCACACTGCTGACTCACAGATTCTTGTTGTTCCCCAGGAGCCCCAGGTCCTTCTCTGCAGAACTCTTTTCCAGCAGATCAGCCCCCAGGCTGTACAGGTGACCAGGATTATTCATCCTAAAGGTGCAGGATCCCACATTTACCTTTGTTGAATTGCAGGCAGTTCTTCTCTGCTCATCTCTCTGACCTGTTGTGGTCCTTCTGAAGGGCTTCACAGCCCTTTGGGGGTATTGGCCACTCCTCCCAACTCAGTGTCACGAGCAAACTTGCTGAGGAGGCATCTGCCCCTTCATCCAAGTCATTGATGAATCAATTAAACAATACTGGGCCCAGTGTTGAACCTTAAGGAACACTACTAGTGACAAGCCTCAGTAAAACCTCCTCCTTGAAAATCAGGCTGCTTTAATGTATTTTAAGATAGGCACTAGCAAACTGAGGGCAACTTGAACCCATGCCCCATGAAGAAGTGATATGTGAGAAACCAGATTAGGAAGAAAAGACAAAAGTTTGGTCTCCTGGGGTAGTGTCATGGAAGCAAGAAGGCCAGGACGAATGTCATGGCATGGCATGTATAGCAGCTGCTGCAGAACCTGTCTGGGCTTGTGAAGGCAGAGGGCTCCTTTGCTGATCTATATCTCTTCTGTAGCTCTTGTTGGAGAGGCCTCTCTCTTTCAGTGGCCAGTGGACGGAAATGTTCTCACAGCCTCCTTTGCACTGCTGTAATTCAATCACTGTGTGATAACACACAAGGCAGAGACAGACACTGAATCAGAAAACCTCTTCTCCTTTGAGTCCCAGCCTCTCTGCTACACCATCTCTCTTGCTCACAGCAACAATGCCAAGGAGACACAGTTAAACACACACCAGCATATCAGCACAGGAGGATGCTCCCCTGCTGTTGAGACTGTTTACACTGAAGGTAAAGGCAATAACAGAGATCTCTTGTGCCAGGCAATAGCCATTATAGTTTTAGGATGAAGATTTCCACTCCATATCTGTGTTCCATGACCTACTATGGCAAAAGGATGTAATAAATGTAGACACACTTTGTCTGCTCTCAGACTGACATTGAGCCCAGCAGGATCTGCCACTGTCCCTACTGTCATTGCTGCTTCCATGTGAGAATCTGGGGAAGAGCAAAGGAGGGACAGATGACATGGTCCAAGCAGAGCAGCCCATCATGCTGCTGCCGTAGAACTTGTCACGGTCTANGGGGGTGGGTGACCAATTTAACAGCAGCCTAGGGTCATCCCAATAGCCTCGAGCAGAAGAAGGCACCCCTGGCCTTGCAGAGAGGGCTCCAGCCTGGCTGAGTCCTCCCAGGTTGCCAGCCATGGTTGCAAAGGGTTTAGCAGCTGCCTTGAAATGGGAATGTGCAGCTAGTGGGAAACCCATGTTTGAGAAAAGTGTGTTGGGCCCAAAATATTTTTGTCACTGATCTCATGACCAGCCTTGTGTTGGGGGGCCGAAATATTTACCATCCTGTCATTCTGACACACATCCCAATGCACTGTTCAAATTCAGAGCAGAAGTCTCTGATGGAGCTGAAAATGGTTATATTTTTCAGTTTGGTCTCCCCACATTCAAGGCTACACTCCTGTTATGCACTTTTCCAGAAGAGAGGAACAGTAGGCTGGTTAGTGCTAGACTAGATAACTAAATTATTTCCATGAACTGAAAAATAGCTAAGTCCCTAGTTTAGCAATCTGTAACATCTGTGACAGACTGTTAAAATTAACATCTCTGCCCTGGTGGTTTTTAAGCAGCAGGAATGTTACACATTTTGCCTTGCACTTTGGATTCATCACCTCCTGGAACCCAAAAAAACGTCTCTGCCTCACACCATGCTGGAATCTGTAGCTGTTTCCCAGTGAAGAAAGAAAAATGTGATCGATATTCCCTTCTTGGATTATGACTGGGGCTTTTCCACAGCAGCAGTTTCATCTACTGGTAAGGTGAGACCCCAAGGTTTGTTACAAGGTCATGTTGGAAAGTACTGTGGCAGTCTTCTAGTACCTGCTCAGGACTCTCTTGTTCCCTCAGCAACAAGCCCAAAGAGCCAAAAGAAAAATTTCCATAATCTAGAAGCCTGGTGTTACCCAGTACCCCTATCTGTTATGCTGGGGCACATGTAGGGAACTCTTTGATGCCAGTTTCAAGAAACATTTCATTATCCTTGATGCTATTGCTGCTGGAAAAGGGCTTGCTCTGGTCTCTTGCACCATTCCACCTCGTGACACTCGTGTTCTGACTCAGGGGCAAGAGAAGAGATCAGAGCTCTGCTTGTCACTTTATTTAAGTTTTGAATCTGCATTCCTTTGCTGGAAGTATCTGTTCATATATTATTGCCTCCATATATTTATTCTCTTTATTAAACCTCTTATTTTCTCCAGAATAACACAGTGATTTTAGTGGGAGCTTTAGACAAAGAAAAGTAGCATAACAGAAAGCATCACAGCCTTCATTTTGGTAAGCACTCCAGCTGACCTAGCAGGTCTAACTAAACCACACAAGACAAGTACAAGAGAAAAGTTTCAGTGAGTAAAAGCAGTTGGGAAAGACAGCAAGGATCTGACCTCTTGACCAAATTGGTGGCCTTGCCTTTTTTCCTTCTGATCAATTCCACACTGCTCCCTGCCCCTGCTTGCTGCTGTTCCTGCTGTGCTGGAGGTAAAATCCCTGGCTTCAGAAGGCCACGGGCTGAGCTATCCTGCTTTCCAAGCTTCTCTCTGCTCCTGGCAGAATCAGAAGATAGTGTAACCATTACTTTGAAATATGTCTGCACATAATTGACTGAGAGGTTCAAATGTCAATGGCAATTGAAGCTCTTCTCTCAGATGTCATTACACTCCTTAAAAAAACCTCTTACAGTCTTCTTTATTACTCTAGGAGTTTAAAAGCCACAAACTCCCAAATTTTGGTAAGAGGCTATTACTTGTCATAGTCATATATCTGATATGTCTTTGCTCTTAACAATTATTTTAAGGCCTAGTTTGTTTATAAGGGACACAAAAGAAAACTAGAAATGTATGACTTATGCTCTTCAAAAGCAGTTATTTTAAACTATACTAATTGTTTTGTCTCCTTAAAAGCTGTGGGTCATGGCAACACAGATGCTTTTGGTCTGGCTAATAAGCCTTATTTTGGGACTAATGTCAGGGTAGTGAGTTTTCAAGCCTGTTACAAACAGCCCACCAGTACTGACACAAAACCTTAATCTGCCTGCTGTGATCTGCAGAGAGACTGCAAAGGTTGAGATTTATTTGTGCTTTAAAACACACCTACTCTTTCTCTTTCAAGTATTTCATGACACATTTTCTCTTGATTATACCAGTCACACACAGGAGAGGACGGATTTGTTAACCAATACCAGGATTCTTCTGTAAATTTTCAAAAACACTCTGCCCTGTCCTGCAGGAGTCAGTAACTCACATAGACTTGCTGCTTGTCAAAGGCATTTATAAGGATTGAAAAATCAACCCAGCATCTCATTGTCATTTAATGAAAAATATTTAACTATTTAATGCAAAAAAAGTCTTCAACTGATATTTTCCATTTAGACACTCAATCATGTATTGATTAATAGGAGTGATCCCCACAGAACAAATGCACAGGCTGTGTCTGGATCCTGACTTGGTTATGGAGCAGAGACAAAAACCCATTTGCTGGATACTAAATGTAGCTCACAGTTCACTGACAGAACAAATGGCATTTTAGCCCAAATAAACTAGACAAAACCCAAGAATTCAGGGAAATTGTGGTTGCTGTAACTGTGGGACAATGTAGGGGCTTACACTAGAAGTGGTAAAGGCAAGGGTACTGCTTTTATTTCTGAGGGATTCTGCATATAGAATCTTGTGGGATCAGAGACATGGCCAGGAAAATCTTGTCATGGTTGGGGAGCACACTGGTGTAGTGAGAGTTGGATGCTGTAATTAAAATCTAGAGCTAGAAACCTAGTGCTGATATGTTGTAGTTCAACTGGTGAAAAGAATAAGTTCGTGAATGAGGTTAGCAGTGACCAGCTCTGCTAAATATTTTTCTTCCAGATATGGTGGTGAAAAGCGAAAAAAATGTTACCTTGAGGCTGATTTTATAATTATTCCAATATTTCTTCCTTTTAGGAACATGGTAGTTCTCATATCAGGCCAGTACGTGTCTCATCCTGTTCAATATGCTCAACACAGCCAGCATGGCTTTAGGAGGGATAAGCTGTGTTTGACCAACCTGGTCTCCTTTTATGACCAGGTGACCCTCCTGGGGGATGCAAGGAAGGCTGTGGATGTTGTTTATTTGGGCTTCAGCAAGGCCTTTGGCACTGTCTCCCACAGCACACTCCTGGATAAGCTGGCAGCCTGTGGCTTGGACAGGAGCACTCTGTGCTGGGTCAGGAACTGGCTGCATGGCCGGGCCCAGAGAGTGGTGGTGAATGGTGCTGCATCCAGCTGGGGACAGGCACCAGTGGTGTCCCTCAGGGGTCTGTGCTGGGGCCAGCTCTGTTCAATATTTTCACTGATGACATGGATGAGGGAATTGAGGCTTTCATTAGTACATTTGCAGATGACATTAAACTGTGAGCATGTGTCGATCTGTTGGAAGGTAGGAGGGCTCTGCAGAGAGACCTGGAACGGTTGGATGGATGGGCAGAATCCAATAGGATGAAATTTAATAAGTCCAAATGCCAAGTCCTGCACTTTGGCCACAACAATCCCCTGCAATGTTACAGGCTGGGCACGGTGTGACTGGACAGTGCCCAGGCAGAAAGGGACCTGGGGGTTCTGGTTGACAGCCATCTGAACAAGAGCCAGCAGTGTGCCCTGGTGGCCAAGAAGGCCAAGGGCATCCTGGCCCGGATCAGGAATGGTGTGGCCAGCAGGAGCAGGGAGGTCATTCTTCCCCTGTACTGGGCACTGGTGAGGCCACACCTTGAGTGCTGTGTCCAGCTCTGTCCCCTCAGTTCAGGAAGGACATTGAGACGCTTGAGCGCGTCCAGAGGAGCCAACGAGGCTGGAGAGGGGCTTGGAACACAAATCCTGTGAGGAATGACTGAGGGAGCTGGGGGTGTTTAGCCTGGAGAAAAGGAGACTCAGAGGTGACCTTATCACTCTCTGCAGCCTCCTGAAGGGTGGCTGTAGCTGGGTGGGGGTCGGTCTCTTTCTCCAGGCAGCAACGGAGAGAACGAGAGGACACAGCCTCAAGCTGCACCAAGGGAAATATAGGTTGGATGTTAGGAAAAAGTTTTTTATTGAAAGAGCAATAAAGTACTGGAATGGTCTACCTGGGGAGGTGGTGGAGTCACCATCTCTAGATATGTTCAAAAAAAGACTGGATGTGGCACTTGGTGCTATGGTTTAGTTGAGATGTTAAGGCATTGGGTTGGACTCAATGATCTTGTAGGTCTCTTCCAACCTAAAAATTCTGTGTATTCTACCTTAAAAAACATAGTCAGCACTAGATATTTGGTGACAAAATCTTGCTTTACACAGGCAGATACATTTGCGTTCCCCCTCTTCAGGTTTATTTCTTACCACCAATATTCAAATCGATCTAATTCCTAAAGTAAAGAGTTTAATGTCTCTTTTGGATTTTTTTCAGCATTATCTCTTATAATTTTATTCTTCATATAGTTGTCCAATCTCTTTTTCACAGCACCAACAGTTTGAATTTTCTGTCTCTGAGGAACATCAAATAGATACTTCTATTGAAGCCCTCCAAAATTTACCTGAATCTTCTTTCTGGCTGTTAAAATAAGTGGTGCATTTCTTGGATTCTAGGTAAAAATTAAAATTTGCTCTGCCTTTCCTGTATCACCACTTTGCAATTATCTCAAGGAAACATCAAATCCATTGGTTTGAGAAGAGAGAATTTTGGAGAACATTTTTAATATCACCACATTGAAAAATGACTCTTTATGGATCCTAGATTTTTCCTCACTCTGCTGTTTTTCATGTGTAGTACCAGGAGAATAACCATTTGCAGAATTGTTCTATTTGATTATTTTTATCTTTCTGCTAAAATTACTGTTTTATTATTATTATTGAGCTGTCAATTCAGACTGAGAGAGATTCATGTGGTTGTCAAAGTTCATTGCCCAATGTCTTGGCACCCAGTTACTGCAATTGATTTAAATGTTGGACGTTTCCTTTTCCAACCCCCTCCTGCTTACACTTCTGAAAGGGCCAGCACTTTTAAAACAATAGTGATAGGAGGTGTATCACAGCACTCACTAAAGAAAGTACTACAATTAGAATTTGTCCAGGCAAAATGCTTCAAGCAATGGAGCATATTCCAGCTTTAATCTCACCAGGCTGTAGCCATTAGGAGGGAAGATGGACTTGACTGGACATATTCATGATAAGGATAAAAGCAGCCCAAACAAAAATGCTAAAGTGTAATGCATTTTGCCTTCCAGAAGAATGTGATGCATGCATACCAAACAGTAATAACGGAGCTTGGGGTAGATCTTAGGAATGATTTTAAATGTTCAGTCAGCTACACACTGAATTATGTTACCTGGAGAAACTGAGGAATCTCCATCATTTGAGATCTTAAAGAAAAGATTCCATAAACATGCCTGGAATAGTTTAGGCATAACTGGTCTCTCCTTGGAGCCAAGTCAGAAAACTTTTTCAAGTCCTAAACTCTGTCTATTTAAAGGTCTCCTTATGATTCTATTGTGATTCCACAGTCACAAAATCCTGTTTGCTACTTGCTTCAAAACTGCTTAGTTTGAAACAAGTCCCCTCTGTTAGTGCTGTGACAAGAAATTCTGACAATGGCTGTGCTGTTTCCTAACATGGGCCCTGGATTGCTCCATATACAAAACATACTGCTATAAAATTATTTTTCTGTGTAACAAGTCATGATAAACTTATTTTGTGATTCTTTTGTTTCTCTGTTAATCTTTGATATTGAACCAGCCCCATCCCTCTGAGAAGCTGACTTGCTGATCTCTATTCTCCAGAAAACTTGGCTTACTTTTTACACCAGTGTATTTGGCCTTTGAAAGTTGGCTTGCAGTTAGCAGACAGAAGCAGGGTCAGAATTAGTTCAAAATAAATTAATAGTCAGAAGTTCTAACTTGCTAAGCTGCATGCAATCCACCCTTCAAAGGATATTCACCAATTGCTGTAATTGCTCTCTTCAAGGGCTTCCAAAAAATCCTTGGACATGCTAATTAATGCTACTTTAGATATATGTTAAGGTATTTGACCTGAGAGTTTAATTCTACAGTTTAATTCCGTAATGATTGTAAATGGTAGGACTGCTGCATATTTAAAAGAACATTAGTGTGAATTTAGCTAGCTGTTGGCAGCTTAACAGAGACTAACAGATATTAAATAAGCATGAAATTCTGGTGGTGAATGACACTTTTATAGGGGCAATGGCTGGGAGCTGAAGGCAGGAGAAAATACTGCAACCATCTATGGTGACCTTCCCTTTCCCCTGGATTTTACAGAGTCTTTGCACAACTTTCCCATCATCAGGACAAGCCTGAGTTGGTGGAAGGGCCTTGTCCTTGCAGGCTTGGACAGCACATGATGAACTCGGAGGGACTGGAGCTTCTCGGATATGCTGAAGTCATTGACAATCCCTTGCTGATGTCACCGACACCAGGATTTCCCCAAATAACTGAATATTTCAGCTACTCACAGATAATCACATCTTCCAGTGTCATGAAAGAAGTGTGTAAATTCTATCCATTCTTCTGCCAAATTTTTGGGTTCTTTTTCAAAGTGGATGTCAGAAGAAATCAATTGCTAGAGAAGAGAAAAGAAAAGAAAACAAGTTGATCCGTTTATTGTTACTGTTCAAAAGCGTCTCTTTGTTTTAGAGACAAAAAATGGTAGCAAGTGACTTTCTTCCACCCCTCAGTGGCTACATAAATTTCTGCTACTAAGGGACAAACATCATTGATTTGACCGACTTATTCAAAACAGGTCACGGAGCTACAGCTTGTTGTGTCAATTCCCATCATATACTGATGTGGCAGGTTTTATGAATAAAATATGGGCAGTCGCTGGCTGGGAGGATGCCACATCTTAGCTACCCAAAACCGTCTGTCCTTGAAGAGCAAAGCTTTGAAAAATTAGGACCATGTTTCAATCCAAGCTGCACAATATGCTTTTCAATGAAGTGTAATATATTGTTTTTAGCTGAATAACTTTCTTCTCCTCTTCTCCCCTCCCCCTGTCCCTCCTCTACTTAGGGAAAAAAAAAAAGAAAAAAAAGCCATGCCATCTTAAACTAAAGCACACTTCAGTCAGTCTCCCTGTGTGTGCTCTGTGCCAGCAGCCACAGCAATTCTTTCATCTTGGCTTCAAAGTGGTGCTGAGAGGGGGAGGGGGGCATCTAATGAAAGAAGGGAAAACAAACAAACAAACAAACAAGCACAAAACGGGGGAGGAAATGAAAAATAGCAGTCTACCTTTCAAATCTGAGTGTTGCCTGCAGGCATGCTCTGCAGTGGATGTTGCACTCAGCTTCAGCCCCTCGTATATTTGTTTTTGTTATTGCCACTTCCCATGCTGGGAAGATTCTTGTCATCCCTCACATATTTTAAGCGCAGAAAAGGCTGCCCTGCCCTGTGCTTGGTGATTGAGGCTGTGCCCCTGGTGTGCCACACTATCAGTGGTTCCCAAGGCTGCCTAGCCTGGGAAAAGCTGCATGGAAACAGTCCAAAATCAGCATTACATGCATTATTGTTCTTACTCTCTCTGATTAGAGTGCACACAATGAAAACAACAGCAACAGCCTCGTTTTCTAGCTCTCCTCCCAACACAGAGCTGTTCTTAGGCTGGCTTTTTTTTCTCAGAGTCTTCATAGAAATTAACTGCTTCTGTGCTGGTAGGTTCCAGGCATCCCAGCAGCTTCTTTGGGGGGAAGCCCAAAGAGCTTAGTTTGACTGGGAGTAACATTTTCAAAAGTGCCAAGCTGACTTGTGAAATCCCATTTTTTAAAAACAGGTCTAGTGGTAGGCTGTCCTGTGCGCCACTGGAAACACACTGCTTGGGTGCTGTGGTAAAATGCAAGGCACAGTAATCCCCATAAAACAAAACAGATTAGGCTGAAAGATATTTAGGCATTAGTCCCTTGAACACTTATGCTTTGTGTTAAATGCTGGAGGCGACACAAGCAATGCTCTAGCAGTGTGTCACAGCACCTGGGTCTCCTCCAGCCCAGCCACCATCACTTTTTCTCTTAGTCCCTGGTCAAAGAGGTCTTGCTGTCCCAGCTGAGGAGTGCTCTAGTGGCTGAGCAGTCATTTGGCAGACAACAGTTTAAATGTCACGAGGCCTGTTCCAACTCCTGGGGTAGCCAGTTTGAGATGGGATAAAGCTCAGTTTGTTCTATGAAGAAATGGCTTATCCCAAGCACAGGGAAATGCCACTTACGAGTCACTGGGTGAGGCATGGCATTTCAGGCTCAATCAGATTTCATATTTCCTGAAATACATTAGCTGGCATATCAAACAAAGGAGGCAAAGAATTTTCTTCCCACTGAACAGATTAGACATATTTTAGAGTGTCAAGTACCTGCACCTTGAATGTGCACAAGTATTTTATAGGAAGTGAACTCTTAAATCTGCTCCAGAAGACAGCAGTAGATAGACTTGGGTGCTAAAGATGAGAGAGAAAGACTGTGGTTTTAGACATAAAAATCCCGTAGATGACATTTTTTGTTCAGTTGTAATAGGTGCTAATCTTTCTTTCTTTCTTTCTTTCTTTCTTTCTTTCTTTCTTTCTTTCCTTCCTTTTTTTTTTTTTTTTTTATTTTTTCCTCTTTTTTTTTTTTTTTTTTTTTTTTTTTTTGAAAGCAGGTCCATCTTGAAGACACTATTGGGAACACATGTAGGAACAGACATATACTGCAAGTGATGTTTTGTTTTAGGATCTTTTTATGACTTTTTTAATATGCCTCAGCTGTACTGCAGAAAGGGATCCTTGATGCTGTATTCTCTTCTTCACAGAAAGATGCTCTGGGTTACTCTGCAGCCAAGGACCCCCAGGAGCCCCAAGCATCTCTTTCTATGAGGGACCTCAAATTTGCAGAGGTGTCTGGGGGGTTAATGGTAGATGTTCTTAAATTGCCATCCAGCAGATGAAAGACAGATGTTTACTTTTAAGACATTTTCAGACCAAGGGAAAAAACACTTTGAAATTTGAAGAAAAAGAAACAGCTCTCCAGTCAATGCCTTGTATAGTCTTCTGTTTTAGAAGGGATTAGACTGAATCACAGAAAACAAAAATGTAAAATTGCAGAGTTTTGTTCTACCACTTGTTTCAGTGTCACGGTGGTCAAATCTAAAACTTTTTTTCCAAATTTTTTACGTTCAGCTTGAAATTTCATAATCTATTGAGAAGATTTTTTTCTGCCTTGTGCATCACTCATGACAAAAAATGTAAGAAAAAAGTCAGTTCACCATTTTTCTAAGATTGTAATGCACAATGAAAGAAAAGATTTTGTTTATTCTTCAAGAGTTCTACTGATACCATAAATTTCTGAAAAATAATGTCTGGGTTTTTTTGCTTTTTTTTCCTTATGGTCGAAAGGCAAATCTGGGCAAAAAACCTGTTCTTGTCTTAGCCAACTAATATATTTTTAGCTGACTATTATATTTTATATTTAGGCAGGATTGACCCTTTGGTTATCTTACATGTCATAACTCTTTTAATTTTCAGGGGCTGCAAAAAGAAAAAAGTGAATAGAGGGCTGTAAGAAATAATTTTAATCAGCTTTTCTGAAGTTTTCCATGTTTGAAAAACAACTTGTGTTACTTAGTAGGTGAACTTCAATACAACTGGGATGGGACTTCTGTATCAAAAACATTTCCTCTATTAAAAACCTGGAAACTGGCTGTCATTACTCTTGCTTCTCTTTCTTTCCAAATCAAATAGTTGTGCCAACTGCTTGTTTTATTTAACAGTCCCCGTCAGAAAGATAAAATGGCTAATCACAGTATCATTTTCTAATGTTCACTAGGAGGAAATCTCAAATTGTTCTTGAGAACCTAAATATTAGGCTTATTATAAATCTGATTAAGCAGGGGAACCAATCCTGGAAGGCAGGATGAATACTACTCCTAGGAAATTGTGGAAAAGAAAACCAAGCATTGCTGAACCATGTTGTTTGCAGATTGTTGCTGGAGACTGGTCTTCCAAAATGTGTGTATTTTGTCTGCTTTGGTTAATTTATTTGTTTATAAATTTCTTTTTCATTAGTTATAAAAGATCAAAATCGAAAGAGTACTGGCAAAACTGATCCCTGCACTCTTTGGTAGTATGCCCAGCATGAACTGAAGCTCTAATTTTCTCCTGTGTGCCAGGAAGTGGTATAGGACTCAGGTAGTGCCCTGCACGGGACCTGTGACGTTGTGTTCCTCTCTCCATAGCCATATGCCAGGAGGGATATCTATGGATCGAGATGTGCAAAGCACAGCCAGGTGTGAAGTGTTCCAATCACCAGCTTGGAGAAGCCTGACCAAGAGCTGGAGGGAGGCAGGCCCTAAGGTCATTTTGAAAAGTGGTGTTTAGATTATAACTCAAATAGATTCTTTAGAAAAAAAATGCCCCTTGAAATATACCTAGACCAAAGGTATTTCTACATCTACATGAGATTCACACAGGACATCGTTTGTGCCATGTTGCCATGTTGGAAAAAAGTCTGACTGAGCACATGAACATGCATTACGGCCCAAAAGAAGCTCCCTTGGTATTGATTTGGAGTCCTGATGAGGTACATAGGAGCAGAGATGCCACCTGGGTTAAACTGTTATGCAACTCTGGTGACCCCCTTTCAGCAGCTGGGGAGGTTGAAAGGGCTGTTTCCACCTCCAGGGCAAGCAGGACTGATGTGGCTAACAGCTCCCTGTTGTGGGGTGACAGCAAGTCTGGGATGAGGTGCTGAAGTGTGCCTGCATGTCAGCCAGGGCCCTGACATCCCCCTTGCTGCAGGGCCATCCCATCATCACAGTGCCCTTCACCTGACCATTGTCTGGGCTCATTTGTCATAATTTCTTGTTTCCACAACAGCCAAGGAGTTTGTCCCAGTCACTCTGCTTGAGTACCACAAGATGGGAGAAACCCTGGCGGTAAACAGGCTGGCAGACAGTTTTCTTTCACCTTAATATTTTATTTATGGGGAAGAGGCCACACAAATAATTGAAGATGCCTGTTTGCACCCGCTGCAATCTGTGAGTGGTTTGCAACGTAAACATGTCAGCTCACAACTGGAGCTTGAGAAACACATGTGCCAAAGAGCCCTGGGCCATTTGTCTGTCAGTCACACTCACCTTCCCAGCAGTGCCCTCCTCCTCTCACGCAGAGCAAGCCTAGGTGTGGGGCATTCCTGTCCTCTATGACGCTGCTGAAAGTTTCCATGGAAAAATTGATGTGGAGGAGAATGGAAACACATCTGTGGCATGAGGTGAACTTATGGTGTATTTTACACAGTAAAAAGCAAATGGTATTTCAGACTGGTTTTATTTCTTTTTTTTTTTCTTTCTTGTGTAACATACAAATTGAGATCAGCTGAGGCACTAATAGGGTTGCCTTTAAAGAAACTGAAATGCTGTGCAGAAATACTCAACAGAAAGAGCAGACAAGGCCAAGAGGAAGAAGGAAAGAGGTGGAGAGACCTGGAGCACTGCAGGGGGATGCTAACAATCCTCCTTGAACAGAACTAGTAAGGGGTAACAGGAGATAGAAGTATTGCTTAATAAGGCGCTATAACAAAACAGAAATAATGCAAAAGACCAGGATTCTGTGAGAAGTGGCAAGGTCTCCCAAAATCTTCTAAATCTGATTTTGCTACATAAAAGCCAGATGCTGAATGGATGAGGTCCTCAATACAGTTCTTGACCTGGCACGACTTATGAACACAAGTGTAAACTCGGTAGTGAGGGTGTAGTGTAATGAATCAATTCCTTTAAATATTAAAGAAATATTGACATTCAAAGCTTCTGCTATCCTAAAACCCTACAGCACACAGGAGACAGCATTTCATCCCCTCCAAGCCTAGTACTGGGAGGAGACAGAGTTGGTTTTTTAGATGTATTGGATTAAAAAGGAAGAATTTGGAAAAAGTCAGGACAATATTTTCCATACACATGATGGTGAATTAAAAAAAAATCAAGTGAGCATATGAGACCCTAGAAAACTTACGCAGGAGGCTGTTCTGAATGTACAGAAGAAATATCAGGAACGTCTCTGTGACAGAAATATTCAGACAGTCATGATTGCTTCTTTCCTCTTTGCAAAAAGTGGAATCTGAGTGAATAGGATTTTGTAGAAATTTCTGTTAAGGTTTACAGTCAAGTTGAGAAATGCAATCTACCAGAAGCTTCAAAAATGTGTATTTATTTTTAAAAAATGAGGTGTAAGTGAGCAACAGCACTATGTTAAGAACAAAGTTGATGCAAAAAAGAGCTCTGGTGTGGACTTCTCACCAACTTTGCACTGACATCACATTGTTGGCTACAGTGCACCCAGCCCTGATTAATTGCCCTTGTCAGTCAGATCCTGGGAAAGAGTCTTGAAGGCAGACTGATACTCTAAGGGCATGTCAGATGTGAGGTTATTTGATTAGTGTCTTAGCTGAGAGCAGACTTAAAGTGTTTTGAGTTGCTGGGCTGTGTAGTGAAAATGAACATTAAGAATTGCCATGTGTACAGGTTCAGCCTCCTGTTTCTCCATGCAGCTGAAGGCCTCCCTCCAGAATGTGTGCATAGCTCCTGTCAAAATCAGTGGGAATTCTGTGAAAGTGTTGGGGGATGATATAATGGTGTACTTTACTTTTCATTACTTGTGAGAATTGTCTCAATGCATTGTTTCTTAGCTGAGGATTGTTTTCTGCAATTTAAAGCTTTTATATTAGAGATAATAATGCTTAAGATCTTTTCTTGTGCTTTCCTAAATTAGGACATGCATCACTTGTATCTAAATTTAGTTTGGATATGACTGCTCTAATATTTTTCCTTATTTTATATTCATCTCTCTTCTCCCTGCTGGCTTAATGTCAGACAAAGAAAGTCAATATTTTTTCTGCGAGTTATTTGATTTTGTTGGTCTATGATATCATAGCAAATGTCAGCTGATCTTATGCAATAGAGAGTTGAAGACTGTTATCCTTCCTTTTACAAATAAACAGATCTAAATAACATAGGTTCATGGTCAAATAGAGTATTTTTACAGCTATTAAAAGAGTGAAATAGTTTTCTTTGCTGATGAGAAAGTCTGTCTCTTATCCTGGTGGTCTCTTGTTTCTCCTCCACTTGCATTTGATCTCTAACACTGTGACACTGTACCATTTTGCTGGTAACAAAGTCATCATTCACTCATTACTTAGCAAGTCTGAGCACATTTTATGGTTGATATCTGGACTGCCAGCATGGTCCAAAATTAACCTCTCTCTGCTTATTTTTTTGGTTAGCTGTAGGGCCAAGACAGCACAAAACTCCACATGTGGCAGGAGGCAGCATGTAAGAGCCTCTCCAATTCCTTACACTGAAGGGGCTAAGTCCTTCACTCTTTTGAGTGTAGGTAACGCTGTGGTCAGCAGAAGAAATTCTGGCCCAACAACATCGAGAACCTCACCATTCCTTCAGCCTGTGATTTGGGTAGGAGCGGGATATCTCTCTGAGTTTACAACTGCAAGGCAGCCTTAAAATATCCACGACAAATAGACATAACAGCTTCTTGCCTGCCCAGGCAGTGGAAATAAGTGAGTAGGACCCGTAGGAGGACCAGTGTTTGCACTCTGTTGCCCTTCTCCTCGGTAGGCCACAGCTGTGCGTGCAAAAGCCGAGAGGGTTCCTGGGTCGGATGCAAGCTGCCGGGAGATGCCGGTGAGCCCCAGCCGTCAGCACACGCAGTTTTTTTTCTCTCCCAACACATTGGATTAATTTCTGCTGTTGGCAAAAGGGCAACACAAATGTATTTTAAAATCCTTTCCTCTGCATAATCAAAAGGGAAGGAACACGACACGAAAGCTGCCGAACAAAGAGCAGACAAGCGCTCCCACCCTTGAACCTCCCTCTCAGTCACCCGTGTGCCGGCTGGCTCCCAAGGCCTGTCTAGGTCGTATTATGACTCCTTTATTAGTGTTTAAGGTCACCGGGAGACATGCAAGTGCATCCTATATCAGGAAGTGTAGTATGTCTCTAGAGTGAAATATTTGGCTGTTAGCAGGAGCTGTGGCTGCGACTCGGAAATCCCGGGACGCGCCTGAAGGGCGGGCAGGCCCCAGGCGCCGCGCTGCCTCCCAGCAGACAGAGGCCCCGGGAAGCGGAGCGCTTTCCTGCCATTCTCCGCACGGGGCTGCCTTCCTCACAGACTTCCCCACCGAGCCCCGACACCTCCTTTGCCACTCCGGCCGCCTGCCTGTGGGCTGCAATTCCAAGGAAAAGGCCTCCACTGAGGCAGGCACCCAGCACAAAAATGTGCGGCCGTCTGCCCCGGCGGCACTGCGGCTCCTGCAGGAAGCCTGATTAGGAAGCGGGCAGGGAGGCGGTGGGTGCCAGCCCGCGGTGCTGTGTGTGAGCCGCAGATTGATCGCTGTGCCTGTGGGCGCCGGGACGTGCGGAGACGTGGCTGCTGTGCAGAGGTGCCCTGCCCTGCTGCCCGGCACCACCGGCCTGCAGGAATTGTGGTGCTGGCACCTGTCTCACGACCTGCCTGAAGCCAAAGGTGGAGACCCTTCTGGCGCTGCGAGCAAGATTAGACGGCAAGTGCGAAGATCCTTGAAGTGTGCTGGGTGACAGTGTCACAGCTTCCTTAGCTGTGCTCACGTCCGATCTGACAGTCTTTTGCTCCAACGTCACTCAAGCATAAGCTCTGCTCGAAACATACGCATTTTTTTTAGTGCATCATGCCTGACGTTAGCTAAATGAAGCAGCTGTTGGCAAAATGTGATGCAGAAAGGGAGTCAGAAACAGGAACATTTTTTCTTATCTACACGGGTAACTTCAAAATATTTATGTTGTATCAGTATGTGAAAGGACAATATCCCTTTCTCCTCGTTGTCGTAATGTAAGAGAGATGCAGACAAGGTTGTGTGTCAGCAAAAAAATTTCAAACACTGAAATGCTTTTCATCGGCTTTAGCTTTGCTCTTGTTACAGGGTGGAGGATCCTCTCAAAAATACATACAACTGCAAATAAATAAATAAATACTAAAAAAGTGAGTATGTTCCCCCCCAACAGAAGGAAGATACTATCCAGAAATCATTGTCACAGTCTAATAAATTACAATTTCAACATCTCCACACCCTGCTCAAATGTAAATTCCAATTTGATGGAGAAAGGAAATTCCTGATAACATTGATGCCTACAGAGTTATTCCACCAGAGATCACCATTTTCAGACATTTCTGACTTTTTGTTTATCCAAATTAGCCTCAGACACATAGTGTACGTGTGTATGTATTTGTGTATGTTTTTACATGTATATATGTGTGCAGACATAGCAAAAATATCTTACTGTCTGATTTTTTAGCTTCAATGAAATGGACAGTCAGCCATAAATAAGAGAGTGCAACATGGAAAGTGTCGAGGCTGATTTGAAATCTCAAGGTTTCTGTTCTGAAATATTTTTCATTTCCCAAAAATGTATTTGACTTTTTAAAGGCATATTGTTATTGAAACTCACACTGTTATTGAAATTCATTAAAAATCACACTTGAAACACAATTTCAAAGAAAACAAGCCAATAACCATTTAAAAAAGAAGCTTAGTAAGGGAAACAAAAATTGGCAAATTATTTAAGTGTTAATAACACTTAGATTAAATGTCTGACCTTAAAGGAAAAACTCTAGTAATATGACCGATGTGTGGCCAACAGTCATCTTCCAAAAATGCCAGGTTTTTTATGATGCACGTGTTTTGAAGTGTGTTTTGGTCAGCTGCAGATTAATTTCCTTTTTAGTAATTTTTTTTTAGCACAACGAAAAGAGAAAAGTCACATTTTAAAAATGCTTGAGCCTGGGAGTTAAGGGTGTAGTTTTAACTTCTTGGCCCTGAGTAATTCTTCACGCAACCAGAGACATTTTATTAATACAGTTCATGTAGGTAAAAAGTGCTGTGCATACATGGAAGAAAAAAATATTACTGGAGGGTCAGCTTTCCCCGAAGTGTTTTATCCAATTTGAAAAGAAAAAAATAAAAATCCAATGCTAGGCTGTACGCATGACACATGGTGACATTCAGTAGCAATTAAGTACTGTCCTTCACACTCCTCTGTCCTGTGGGACACCCACCTGGCCTCACAGGACACCTCTGAGCATCATCTTTGCTCTGGGTAGCTGAGACAGGCATGCACAACAGGCCCCCTGAGCACCTTGGGCGTTCAGCTCACAGATGGAGATTTTCTTGTGTGCTGATCTTGGCAGTCAGGTCAGATTAGTCAGTCTAACTTTATGCCAGCTGGTTTTGACAGGTTCATTTATTACATTATATTTAATTATTTATGGCTGTACTGCAATAGAGCCCGTCCGTGCCTCGTATTGTTGCCTTTAGAAGATGATCTACAATTAACATTCCTGATAGCACCCAGAGGGTCGGATGGAGACTTTTTGGAAAAGTTAATCTCAACAGGTCTCACATGAGGTTTTCCCTGCTTTTTTCTCACCTTTCCCTGGAAGGATGTCTTGATATCTCTCCTGCTGTGGTGGAGGGAGTGGCAATACGTGAGGATGTGGTGGTGATGGGCTGAGGGTTGTCTCCTTCCCTCTTCCACTGGAGGAATCCTATTCTCCAGCATAGGACATGCAAGGCTTCACAGGCCTGGAGTAGCTACAAGGGGCTGTGTGCAATCTGTTTTTCTCATGCAGATCTGAGATCCACACCATGACAAACCTGGCTGTCTCATACATGGCAGGCTCAGGGCACTAATAAGCACTTTTCTTAGCTGTTGCTGTAAGACAAGTCTCTGCTCTGTGAATCTTTTAGAAGATATTTACTGCTTGAATTAAAA
>VWYP01008895.1:105767-178639 GCA_013400435.1 Pycnonotus jocosus | reverse complement strand
AAAAAAAAAAAAGAAGAACAAATGTTGGACAGATGAAATTAATTAAGACTTCATTTTACTAACTAAAATTTCATATTTCCCTCCACATAAGCTATTGTGCATGATGACTAACCTAAACATTATCACACGGCATGCTGTCATCTTTCATGAATAATAAAAGGATTGCTGTAATCCTTCATAAACCCAGCTTTGGATGTTGAGAAATATTACGCAAGTGTCCAACATGAAAAGAATCATGTTTCTTATTCCACCACTCTGGCCAAATATCATGTTGTCTTTACTGGAAAACTCTGTTCATCAAACAAGTTTAAAGCTGAGAGTGGGAGAGGGTGGGACATTGCATTCTTGAGAAATGACATTATAAACAATACGGTACTGCTTTGTGCTGTCAGTAATTTGGGGATATTCTAGAATAAACAGGGAGAGCACGCCATAGTGTGCTTGGGCTCCATCTTTGCTTTTTTCTTCACGGAACTCACAGACTAAAGAAGATGGTCTGTGCTCACTGGGGCTTCCCACTCCCTTCTTCACGTCCCTTCTGCTTCACTCTCTTTAAGCTTAAAGCTCTGGATCAAGAGATACGAAACTTTCTTCTTCAATGTTTTAACCCATAATTAAAAATGAGAAAGATAGGGCTGGAATAGGAAAGACAATTCAGCATGGCTTTGCTTTTATTTCTATATAAAGAAATAGATATTGTCGAGGAAGGACAGAGTTGATTTTAGGAGGCTGTGCCATACAAGTGTTGAGGTGTAAGCACTTTTTCTGCATATAAGTGGCTTGCTGTGGGCTACAGGTCCTCAAATCATAAGCATTGCAGAAGTATTTTAAAGGTGCCATTTTAATCTATGACTCATGACTTTCTTGACATAGTGTTTTACGCATGGGAAATGAGTAGATTTCTCTTTTTAAAAAAGGATCAGGAGTTTTCCATTTAATTGATAGACCAGAGAGTATATAGTATTGTGTGTTTACTGTTCACTAAGTAAATTAACTTTCATTCTGCAGTCTTGGAGGCCTGCAGTACCAGCCAATGGTGCACTGTGTGTGCTTTGGGAGTTTTGAGGAATATATCAGTCTCACATGGACATGCTCCTGACGTGTGCTCTCATACACAGGAACTGGGTGGAAGCTGTTCAGCTGAAAGATGCTAATGGCCTCCTTTATCAAAGGAAGCAAGTGGCAAAACAGTGTGTGTTTTATTAATTTCTTATGTGCGCTTCTTGTTTTAATAATTTCTTACATGGATTTCTATGTTTCCCTGGAAACTAGAATGTTGTTAGAAATCCTGGAAATTATCAGGGTATAACAACAATAAAAATAAGATGTTTTTAGAAGTTTAAATCCTTTTTTTGTGGGAACATTTTCTGAATGGTCTACCAAGGTATTGAAGCTTGCCACTGAAAAAAGTGTGACTAGACTGCACCTAGTCCTAAGGTTATGCAAGGCCATTCTCTCTCTTCCATATTTTATCTCTTGCCATTTATCTCTCTTCTCTGCCCTTGCTATTTCATCTTCCCTCCCTCTCCTGTTTCTCCCAGCAGTACACAGCTTTTGAGAAGAAATGAAAATGACTGCTCTGTCTCCTGCTTTGGTAGGCACAGGGAGAACAGTGAAGACTTTTGCTTATAATGTCTTTAATACACTATCCTGCTGCAACCTCCGCACCTCAAAACCTGGTAGATGATTGGAGCACTACAGATGAGACAGAAACAACAGTTAACCACAACTGCAATGAAGAGAGAAAAAGGATAAACAGCTTTTGTCCCTCCTTTCTACTTCACAGTGAGGAGGTGAACTGAGTAGGTGAGCTGGAGACAGGGAATTGGTAAAGGAGAATCAAAGTGCTCTTGAGCCTGTGCTGTCTGGCAAAGGATGCACCTCATCCTGCAGAGTGAGGGACATGCATGGCATGGTGCTGGCTGCAGCCCCAGCTGTTTCTTGATAGCTCTGTAAATGCTGTTGACATTTGAGACAGGTTTGAGGAAGCACAAACAGCTTAAAAAGCAGAGTACAGAGCTTTGTGTTTCTCTCTAAGGAAATTCCTGGTCAGGTTCTAGCAACACTGGGCAGAAGAGGGCACACAGATATGTTTGGAACAGATTGCTAAAAGACCTTGAAAGTAGGCTGGGCATTTACTTATGATCTTTTCTTTATTTTGTAAGCATGCAATATGGAGATATTAATGAGAAGACAATAGGCTGTGGTTTCCATTTCCTCGAAAGCACAAGGTAGACAACTCCTATTCATCTATGTATTTGTTAGGCTCCTGTAAGGCAGTGAAAAGCTCAGTCCTGAGCCATAAATATCTGCTAATGAATACTGCTCCCAAACACTCATAAATCAGTGTTGAATATCAAAAGCTCAGACTAGCTTTCCTGTGCTGGTCCAGCCTACCATTCAAAAAGCTCTTGGAATCCTTTCCTGAGTCTAAAACCTGGTATCTAAACTTTAATTGAAAAGACTTTTCTGTGGAGTCGTGCTGACTTTTGTCACTGATCTAAGTGAGTCTGTGGTCTCAATGAACAAAACTGCATCTACAATTCCACTTACCTTGCAAGTGCATGCCAGAAACCCTCATCTAATTCTGGATAAAAAGCTGTATGCCAACAAAGAAATATAGAACTAGAAAAATACTGAAGAGCAATAGCTATTTTGTATATATATAAGGTGAACCTGTGAAAGAAAAATACCCAAAAATAAATAATAAGTTTTAAGCCTGAGAACATTTTCTTGCTTCGTCTAATGTTATATGTTCTTGAACATATTGATTTTTGTTTAGTTCTTGATATTAAACTTAAGCATTAGAATCAAATTTGTAGTGAAAATACAATTTAACATCAAAAGTAGAAGGACGTAACTTCTCTTGACAGCTGCTCATGAACAGAAAAAATTTAAATGTGATCAGAAACAATTTAAATGTAAACAGATCAATAGGTAAAGTCTTCTGGTTAAATTTATAAACTTACTCTTTTTCCAGTCTACAATAGCCCTGGATAAATTTATTTTTGCTGCAGTCTCCTCTTGAAATCCCTCTCAGCTACCCCTGTGGCAAACCCAGAAGTGAGGGCTTTGGGTCACTTTTGCAATATTCTTGGGTCACTGTGGCATACTGGTGGCAAACCAAGATTTACTCCCTTCAGCTGTCTCATCCAGTCTGGCACAGGGCAGTTCTGAGAAAAAAAACTCCAAAAGGCTTTCTGATATCTTACTAGTGTTTTGTGCAGCAAATTTTATCCAATAAATTCTATGTTTTCCTGGGAAATAATAAATATATTTTGGAATAATAAATGTATTGATGACTTCTGGAATTCCTTCATAATAATAGATATTTCAAAGACATATCAAAGGAATATAAGATGGAGTATGGAATATATCATCTGTTTTTCAGAAAGCTTTATTAAATGCTTAGGGTTAATATTTAATTATATTAATTATTGCAAGTTGAGCATTTTTTCATGACAGAATATGAAGACTACAGATCTACAGAACAAGTACAGAAAGAAGGGGAGATGCATCATGGACAGAATTTTGGCCTCACTTTCTCAGGGTCCCAAGCTGTTAGCGGGGAAATATTGATAATATTCCCACTAATAATTGCAGGGTGCTATCTCACTACTTGACAATCTGGGGGCATATAATGGGTGTACCTCATGGGCTGTTCATTACCAGGGTAGACTCCTGGGTGTCACTTGAGTTTTTTTAAATCATTATGGGTCTATTTCCAATAGATCTGCTGGAAATGAGTGGCATCCTGGTGGAACAGATGAAATTCTGATGTCATTAACAAATGGTAAATTCCCATCTTAAAAAAAAAGTAAACTAGAAATATATAGAAACCTAAAATCAATGGCACAGGACTATGTATCAACTTTAAAAAATTATGTTGTTTTCTTACTCTGTGGTAGTTGTAAATATGGTTTAAAATGCATTTTATTTATTTCCACATTGTATGTTTGCAGCTTCCATTGTTGGTAAATTTGTAAACAACCTGGCATAGTTGCTTAATTAAGGCTATAGATGTAGTTTCGACTTCATATTTGAGATAAACTCTTCTATTTTTCAAGTCATGGGCACAGACAAAACAGTCCTTGGTGTGTGCTTTTGTTTTGTTTTGATTTGTGTGCAGCACATTGTTTTCTCTGAAGTGTCTGTATGGAGATTTACATGAATAGGACTGCAGCAGAGAATTTTAGCAGAACTTGATGAAAAAAACCATAGAGCAGTACAATGAAAAGCATTACAAATACTTGCTGTTCTGCAGAAAACTTAGGTATTAAGCTGCAAGAGAAACAGACAATGAGGACTTTTATGCACAAATACAGTCAAATGCTTACTTCCTCTTTGTATGTCTTTATGCTAATGTGACTTCAGCGAAGTGTTTCTTTAAAATAGTGGGGTTATCCTGCAGGAGAAAATCAGTTCCAGAAAGCACCACAATACATTATTAATTCTCTCTAATTTATTGACCATAGAAAATATCTGTGACCATTTGTATTTTGCATCTCTGTGCAAACTGAAAATTCAAGGCAAAGATTAAGCACTAAGCATTCTGGGAAATGAAACCTGTTGCACATTATGCCAAAAGTAATAGCGGTGGAAGTAACTAAAAAACACTCTCTGAGGCGGACTCAGATTTAGGGCAAGGAAAAGCTGCACTGTGATTGTATCAGAATTTGTTCTCTCCCCTGGAGCCAATAACATGGCTTCCATGAGCTAATGATATTCAAGTTTCTGTCCTTCAATTTACAGTGGGTGGCTTTGAAGTATTACCTCCAGTGCCACAAAATGAGAGAAATTTTCTCTGCAAGAGAGATAAAAGAGATACATCTTCTGGCAAAGACCTAAAAGTAGGTAGCCAAGGGTCTAGAGGGCCTTAATCTTTTCCCCTCTAAGGCAAACTAATTTAAAAATATACTATCAGGCTTAGAGCAGATCACAGAAATTCTTGAGGGCACATTTGGGTAGTAGATCAAGAACATTAATGGTGTAAAATTGATTAACAGAGCTGTGCAATCAGAAACATGGAGAAAGCTTATGGTGAAGGTCTTGCCAGAAGTAACTTGTTATTAACCCATTTGAAAATGCCATAGTAATATATAAAAATTTGGAAAGCATCTTTTTCTGTGAGAGATTAACTCTTGCACTCTGAAAACTGATGTCAGTGGTAAACTCCAGCAAAGAAAGCTCAGAGTTATCCTGCTAGAGAGCAACTTCCCTGTTTTTCCCCAGCTGCACAACACAAAGGCAGGGTAACTGGAGTGTATTGCAAATCAGTTCTGCTCCCGTTCAAATTTAGGGACAGGATGCTGAAGGCTCCTCTGCATGTAAGGTTAAATATTATGTTACTGGCCAAGGTTACCAAAAATGTAAAGTACAAAAATGGAAAGATGAAAAAGAAATCTAGATAGTGATAAAAGAAAAATTATAAATATTTAGTTAATGTTCTGGGCAATATGTTGTGGATCATCTCTGAGGAGCATTTATGGTAGGATGCTAAAGTTGCTGTATCAAGTGGAATGAGTCAGGTAATATGTCTCTGCATTTGAAAGATGCTTTGCAAATTGAACTCTCAACAGATGAGGGCCTATAATTTAATTAATAAGGTCCATGAAGATGGATTCCACCCCAAAATGACACATGCTGCTGTGATAACTGTGGTCCCCTGCTTGGTAATACCAGAGGAGTAGGAGTCAGAATATGTCAGAATATGTTGAAGCAGCCAAAAAAGCTCTTATTGATTGAGCTGGACTCCTGAAGAGTTAAAGAACAAACATGGATGCAAGATGCTTTGCAGAACCTTACTGCTTCCCTAAGCCTACAGACTCCAGCTTCTGATGTCATTTAAAGCTGCCAGGAGTTAATCTGATCTGATAGCACAATAACATAAGTATGACTGTGTTGGTTAGGTGTTGGCCAAAGCTGTCTACACTCTAGGTAAAAATCCATTTATTGTTAACATGCAGTTTCCAACCCTCCCAGCTTAGCCCTACCTCTTTTTTTACATGGAGAACAGCAGCTAAGGCACCTGTGTTGTTTCCCCTCATCACAGAGAAACTCTCACTTGGTCTTTGTTTCTTTATTCCTGCCTCATTTCTTTCAGTTAAGATCTAGAGTCTTTATATGCTCTCCATAGTGTCACTCACTGTGACCTTGCGTCCTTGCAGCTGTGGGGGCTTTGTATTTTGCCAGGAATGGAATTGCCTCAAGGTAACTGGCATTTCCTTCCAGAAGCAGGATTCAGACTTTGACTGTTGCTTGGTTATATGATACCACTCATGATGAGTGAAGTCTGTTGAGCTGGTTACTCTCTGTTGGATTTCATTCATATTTCAAGGAGGTTTAAGAACAATGGAGGTTATCTACTGCCAGACACACTGCCAAATTGTCTGAGTCCTCTAGAGCTTGTGCCTTTAAAAGAAAACATTTTTCTCAACTGATATCTACTTCTCATACTTACTGTAGAGTAACAGCACTGAATATAAAATTAGGGAGTTTCTTCATTTACATAAAGGTAAGAATTGTGTCTTCATATTCATGGATAAGCAGATTGAATAATTTCTGGTATTTTCTTAAACTAGAATGAAGCATCATTCCATCAAGAAATGCCACTAACTTGGCCATTCTGTGCAACAAATACTTTTCATTTGCCTGTGATCCAGTTTAAAAGCATGTGATGACTTTAAAATACTCAATAAATAAAGATTTATAGCATGATATTACATTCCTGAGAAAACTGCGACAAGAGAATGTAAGTAATTATAGAAATACAGAAAATGCTCCTATTTTGACAGCTGTGCTGTACATTTATGTGGTGAGAAATCAGGTGACTAAAGATGACAGAGAATTAATTGATTTGCCTACAAGGACCAGAAATATGCAGTCTCAAGAATCACTCCAGGATGAAGATGGCTAAACTGTGGGGTTTCCATGCCTTTTCCTCCGCTGGCCGGCCAGCCCTGGCACGGACCACAAAAAGGGGGTCCCTTTTGTGACCACGCTGTCACCCGGGACCCTTCGTAGGCTCTTTTCTGGCTGGAGATGTTCCCCAGAGACGGTGGAGGTGAGGGTTTAGAGAGAGATGACCCCGCTGCTTGGATTACATAGGTTTTATTGTTCTTTGTGGGAAGCAGCCAGGCCAGGGGGTCCTGGCCTGGTGGGAGTCTCACAGCAGGGCAAAGCTCCAGGGCTTGTCCTGGAGCTTTATAGTGGGAGTTTCAAGAGATAAGGGATGCTCCAATAACAAAATTCAAGGGAAAATACAAACTAGACAGACAAAAACCATCACCATTGGGAATACAGAACAGGGAAAAGGGTTTGGGATGGGGCCAATCACCTCGCTGGACTCTCCAAAACTTCTAGAAGAAGGGAAATGCCCAAGGTGGGTGGCAGCGCCCCAGGGGAGGGGGATTTACAGTGATTGACACATACCACTTTGGGAAGGGACTAAAAGCAACTTTACACAGGGGAATACAGAGGGCAAAACCATTCACTAAACTAAACATAATTAACAAACATATAAAGGTTAAAATGCACTACCACACTAAACTAAATGTGTCGTTCTCTTTCCCCAAGTAACAGTCAATAGGTCAAAAGAAAAAAACCTCAAGTTGTGCCAAGACCCTTTAGATTGATTATTAGGAAATATTTCTTCATTAAAAGGGTGTTCAAGTGTTGGGACAGAATGCTCAGGGAAGTTTTTTGGGTTGCCAACCCTGGAGGTATTTAAAAGATGTTTAGAGGAGGCATTTAGGTTCAGAGTTCAGTGCTGAGTTCATCTTGTCTCATAGGTCTTTTCCATCTTGAATGATTCTATGATCCTGTGATAAGAAACTTTGGTTATAAAAATTCTTACATAATAGGAAATAAATTTACATGGCAATTTTCTATTATTAAACTGAAAAGAAAGCCTTATATTGAAGCTAGTAAATTGAAAAGCACCCTAGTAGAACATGATATAAAATGTTACAGGAGTTGCTTTTAGGTTGGAGAATTTGCTACACTGGAGAATTCATTACTATTTTTCTTGCTAGCAGTAAGCAAGAATATAGTTAATTATCTTCCATTCTTAGGTGTTTTTTTTTTTTTTTTTGGTTTTTTTATGCAGAAGTAGAAAATAATGCAAATATCTCCTAGAATGACTTCTTTGGAGAATGTATGGTCCATGGGGTCTCAGAGGAAAGTGTTCACAGACTGTAGGCAATCACTGCATCATTTGAGCAGAGCTAGCAAAATAACCTGTATAAATAAAACAGCTTCTTCTTTCCAAATGGAAAAGGAGCATAAACTAGAAGGATGCATGAGGAGCAATGTTGCTAGCTCTGCTGTTGTCATCTGTACTTCATCATCTATCTTGCAAATTGTGGGTTATATTAATTGCTATCTGAGCAGTACTAGAGAAATGGAAGTGTGAAAGAAGATGTAATGATTTACAATTACTCTAAAGAATAGAATCACAGGCCTGAAGTTTGTGTGTTACCAGATACAAAAAGAATGCAAAGTACTAAGTATTTCCTGCAACAGGCCATTCTAAGAACAAACATTGCAAGGATAATAAATCTAAAGTCTTCCAGAAAGAAACTCATTAAAAAGTTTGTTTTAGCAAGGAACCACAGTCAAACCACTAAGAATAGAGGGATCCAAGTCCCTTCACATTGCAGTTAGTGGCTACACATCATGCTCCAAATTTGGGATCAAGCTTTCACAGTAATGATTTAGGAGCCCAAGTCTGATGAACATTCCCTGTGGCCACCCTTGGATTAGAAGCAACAAGCAACTGCACTTCTTTCAGGGATGTGAGGACAGTTGAAGAATCCCCTCGTCAGCCAACTCTGTTAACCTGAACAGCTTTAGTCTGTGAAGCAGATGGCACCTGAGGCTGACTGCAGAGGTGGAGAGATCCTGGGGACAATAAAACCCCTGTTTGGGGTTTTCATCCCACAATTCCCAGAGTTTCTGAAAGGACAGGTGGGGAGAGACAAGCAAGCAACAGAAAATCCTAAGCATCTCAGAGGAGTCATAGAAATAGCTTAGACAGAAATGTTAGACAAAACTGAAATCTCTGTGTGTGCTCTTTTATTTCCTTTCTTTTTCTGTTTTAAGGATAGGTTTGTGATTAGTCAGATGTGATTAAAGAAGGCTGGAAAATTGACATCTGGATATTTATTTTATAGTAAGCTATAATTACATTAGAGTATTACGGTAAGATAAAATTTGTTATCTATTATTTCACTCCCTTTGGGTGAAGTTCTTCAAGAAATGTCACCATGGAAACCCAGGGTTACACCTGTACCAGTGAACAAAAAGGACCAGGGATTTCTTTCAGCCCTTGAAGTTAGTGACTCAACCACCTTCCTGGGGACTCTGTTCCAGTGCTTGAAAAACTTTTTGGTGAAGAATTTCTTTCTTCCTAATCTAATCTTCCTCTGGGGCAACTTGAGGCCATTTCCTCTTGTCCCTGCCCATGCTGTCCAGAGGCTGCCCCTGGGACCTCCTGCATGGGCACTGATGTGCAGTGACACCTGGACTGCTCACACTCCTGGTGCAGAGCACACAGATTCCACCTGCCTCCCATGCTATCCTCAGTGTCCTGAGAGCTCCAACATCTCTCTGTGCCTGTGGGCAGGCATCCAGGAGCATCCCTCACAGGGATCTTCTTCTCCCTAGTGTCGCTTACACCCAGGTAAGGCAGCCTGGGGAGCTCTGCAGCAGCACCAGATGGCTGTTAAATTGCTAAAGAGAGCTGGGAAAGTGGAGTTTTTCTGAGTGCTCCTCCTCTTCCACTCAAACAGGTTAGAAAAAGTCTCATTTGTATAAAATGTCTTGAAGGGGGCTGTATTTGGGAAGCAACTTTGACTAGACAGAGACACTGTATTTTTTTTTTAATCTGAAACAAGTTTTTGTGGTGAAATAGTGCCCCTATTCACACCAAGGGAGGCTTTAGGACTGAATATGAAAACATTATGAATAATATGAATATATGAAACTAATTAGTTAGCTCTGTGTTGACTTGTAAGTGATCATCAGATAATATACAGCAGTTTCCTTTTTGTTTGTACCTACCTGAGTGGTACTCTTGCAGACATCTTGGGACTTCAACCAGGATTTTCCATATTGGGCAAATGAATATCCACTTAATAGGGGGCAGTACTGCCTATTGAATTTTCATGTACCCGTGGGCATATACGGCAAATAGATCTCAGAAGACTTTACTTCAATTAGTACTGCTGAGAATAAACATTTCAGCTTTTTTTTTTTCACACAGTTACAGTTCTCCTTTCTGAGGGCTGAAGGGGAGTGTACAGAGGTGTGTAAAGGTCGGGAAGAACAATGTTACCAAGCCTGTTTGTGAAGAAAATGCACGTAAAAACACTTGGAGTACTTAAGAGCAATTTATGGAGCCACCTAGATAATGTTACAGGAGTTATTGTCATGCCAAGATCATAATACTGTGTTAGTCCTGCTTATCTCATTTCATTTACTTGACAGACAGTTCTTGTACCAGACCAATCCGTTCTTGTGTGAAATAAGCAGAGTTGCACAGTTGGTCTTATTTTAATGTTTTTACCACCTGGAGACAGTAATGGGCTTTCAGTCCAAGGAACACGGAAACTCCTTTCCTAACATCCTAACAAGCTCACGCTCCCCTGTTTGACATCGTGCTGCGCACAGTGTGTTTTTCAACAGATGTAGAGCCTATTGATGAGTACCTGCTTTTGTCTTGAAGCTGAGGAGTTATTCTGCTGCCCAGAAGTGCAAACAGAGATGAGAACTCTGTGTAAAGAAGGATGTGCATAATACCCTTTATTCTCTTTCTTGAATGTGAGTTTAATCTACTGAAGTCCTGTTGTCGGATAATACTGATAATGCATCTTAAACATTGAAAATTTCAAACTTCACCCAAAACTTACTGTGGGAGACCAATGTGAGAATCTGCCACTGTGTGTTATTAATGGTGTATCAGTAGGGATGGATAAACATCAGAGGGACCACCAGGGCAGCGAATGCTCTGGAAGACCCATATGACTCATAATTCAGACAACATGAAGAACACGACTGGACAAAACAGAGTGCCCCCCTCACAACATTATACATGTGCTCTTCATCCCTGAGACAATGGTGGTGGCAGCTTTTGGAAGTAAACTGATGTGCTTGCTTTCAAATTTACTTTGTCTCAAAGTAAATATGAGTTCAGAGATTGTGAAATGGAGTAATAATACAAACTGTTTACAAAACTGAAAAGGGTGATTAAGAATCTATGATAACACCACAGAGATTTCCCCATTTTGCCTATGGGTAAAAGTGTTAAAAGTTTTCCTTTTGCATTTTGGGACTTCATCCATAAGACATTTGAAACCTTTCAATCACACAGAATATCAGAAAAAGAAATATCATATTAGACTATGTTGCACTAAATCACAGAAATTAAGATATGTTGCTAAGCATGTAGAGCTTCAATAATTCTTTTTATATAAGTTGCAGTGAAACTATCAAATCTCTCACTGAAAATCAAGCATTAAAATGGGACTTGCATCACAATCATAGCTAAAATAGTGAATTATTGAGTTAATCATCCTGTAAGCTTTAACCCTCTGTCATTCTCTTTCTACCAATTGCTGTCAGGGTGTCTTTCTCACTCTTCATGGGTAATATAAGGATTTGCTTCACAAGAAAAAACCCACCACTATGGTCACATGACACAAAACACCAATTAAGAAGAAATTCACATCATCAGCATAAGTGTACCAAAACCCATTGACAACCCAACTTTGCACCAGGAGGATTTATGCCAGATCTTGTATTATCTTCTTGTGCTGCTCTAACTCTGTGTTGGTTCAGCTATTTTCAGTCCTCCTAAAGTCTGAATAAAACTGGCAGAAGAAGGCCTAAAGCTGGCACAGACTCTGTAGTGTGCTCTGGTTAATCTGGGGATGGAGCTTGGGCTTCATGGGTGATCTGATGGGACACATATCTCTGAGAGCTGTTGCCCAGAGAATGCAGACACTTTGAAGTTGGTATTGAGAAGAGAACTTTCATGGGCCAAAGCAAATCCTTGGCCTGGAGCTCCTGTCAAACATGTAAAGTACCTTGGCCAGACTCCAAAAGTCATTGCATGAACCTGTTCTTTGCAGGGATGAGAAACAGCTAATACCTAGCACTGACACTGGAGAATAAGAGGATGCACCAGAGGTACCAGAACGAGATTCCTCAGATAATCAGATTAGCCCTGATCATTTTCTGTATAGCTGCAATTCCTCTGAAAGGGTCAACTCAATTTGAAATAATTTTATCAGAGATATTCTTCTTTTGGCAGAGAAGGGGCAGTTCTTTGCACTCATGCACTCTTGATAATTTTATTTATTACTTTATTTAAGGTCCCATCAAAGAGACTACATACAGGGGTCAGGCAGTCTCTGTTGGAAGTACATTTGAACGCGTTCTGTAAGAGTAAGAGAAAACTCTGTTAGCAACTTAATAACTTTTTTTTTTTCAAGGAAGGAGAAAAGGTATGAAAATACTTTTTATCTGGTCTCAGGAGTGTCTTCTATGGCCTTTGGTAGGTAGATAAAAGGGTCTGTGTGATGTTTACACAGCCTCCCGCAGAGTAATTGCCATAGCAGCTCATATGAAAGCAACAGTAGAAAGGTGTAAAAGTCATTTGCTGGGAAGAAATAGGAAGCAATCAGCAACACTTTAAACAAATTATTGCCATGAAATCACTCTCTCAGCTTGAGATAAGCACTTGGGGTCTGTTAAAGCTATAACAGCCGTGTGGCTTCTTCTCCTGAGACATTTTACTGTTAAGCTTTTTCATCAAATGAGGGGATGCAGTGGAGCTATGCTTTAAGCCAGTGTTGAATCTACTTGTCCCCAGGTGGCAGCTGTTAACTCCGCCATTTGTGAGTGTGTGTGAGTGTCCAGGACTTTTCAAACATGCAGTTAAATGTGATGTTCTTTTTCAGCAAAGCAAAAATCTGTGTGGGTCAAGCTGTTTGGAAGTTGCTGTTTGCAGAGGAGCCTCTGCAGATGTCTGTGGTAGGCAGCAGAGCTCTGAGTTGGAGCACTGAGCCCTGAGAGGAGAGCACTTGGCACAGGTGAGCTGGGAAAGGAATATCCTTTTCTGTAGAAACATAAAGGGTGGGAGGATTTTTGAGGCTGCCTATGAACCTGTGCCAGCTCTGTGGCCACCCTGGCTCCCAGGGAGGGAGACGTTCTTTCCTGGTGCTCTGCCTTCAGAGAGAGAAAGTGTGGCTCTTGTGAATCTCCTACCCTGCCCTTGGCGGGAGGCCACATCCACGCTGAGCATTTGGCTGCTTGTTCCAGCTCCTGGTTACCACATCCAAAGGGTACTTGAACTGTGAATCCAGTTTGTTGTTACAGGAAATTCAGAAGTGTTTTCTTTTAGATTCTGTCATATTTCTGTATATGCAGATGTTTTGCTATTGTTTCTACTCATTCTCTTCTTTAAAAACTTTTTTTTTTTACTTTTTTTGGAAACAGATGGGTGTAGGTGGAGGCAATTAATATGAGACCACTCACTTTTGCCTTTTACTGAAAATTCAAATGTCTGCCCATTCCCTCTGATGTCATTGGTAGGATTAGGAGTGCAGGTGGGGACTAAACAGATGAGCTCTTGAGAAGGAAATTCTCATTTTGTAAATCTTCTTTCTGAAAGAAACTTGGCTGCCTAGAGCTGCAAGGCTCCAGGGTTATGATTCAAAGGGGAAAAACAGGAACAGCAGTGGGCTGTGGTATTACACTGTGTGAATATGTACAAACACATGTTAATATGAAAGTAACCATGAATGAGTTGCAGTGGTTCTCTAATATGGGGAAGGGACAGTGACTGAGAGGGATGGGAGGTTTCAGGGTTACCTCTAGTGTGAGAAAATGGTTCTTGGCATTTGCTGGCCATGCCCAAGCAATGCAAGCAGGCTCAGAGGCAGCCGTCGGCACGGCTCCCAGGAGCCTGCTGACAGCCAAATGTCAGAGACAGTCATGGGCTGGTGCTTAAGCCTTTTGCCTTGTCTCTCTGAATTCACTGGAGCAGGCATAGCCAGAGCAAAACTGGCATGCAGGAGCTAGTTTGAAAAAGAGAGATCTCTGTAATAAAGGAGAGAACAATCACAGTATTCCCCGTAGGAATTCTGATGGAAAGAAGCATTGCAGATAAGTCATAAATCAATGAGAAGAAAATGATAATAGGAAGGAAAAGAGCCAATCGATCCACAGCTGGTTTTACATATCGGTTTTTTTCAGTTTATGTGCCCAGATGTGATTGCAGGGATAGCCCCTTCAAAACAGTTCAACTGGAAGAGATTTGTAAGTGTCCCAGAGCCAGGGTTCACAGACTTTGGTATAAACAAGCTAGTGAACTCTAGTTAGTGTTCTGTGCCATTCCGACCAGCTCAGCGTCACCCACATTGATCAAACTTTCCGGGAGGTAAGTTGACTCAGAAAGGAAATGTGAAAGAAGGATGCTGCTGGTCTTCGTTGCTGCCTTGCCACCAGCCTGGGAAGTTTCTCAGTCCTACTGGAAGGTGCTGGTACTTGTGGTGTTACTGCAACACTCATTCCTTTTCTTAATCACTTAAAAGTTACTGGATGTCTTACTTGCATCTAAGTATGTGACATATCAGGCTTATTTTTAATTTTGAAACATTTCTGAAGTTGGATTCATTTGACATTTTCTTATCAGTCATTGGTTGTGTTCTGCATTTCCTTTCAAGCTACTGTATAGTCTTTGCTAAGGATTTTACTTCTGTTAAGACTAAGTAAAGACTAAGAGTCCAGATCACAAAAATTGAATCCATCCATCTCTGGATACAAACTTTTTTAAAAGTCAGGAACAGTGCAAGATAGAGTTTGTTCAGGCTCATGTCTGAATGCAAAATATTCAAACCTGTCTCAAGGTTTGTTTACATGTTTTTTTATTTCAATATTACATAAAACAACTGCTGTTTAATTAGTGAGTTTAATTGTAGAAATTCTTCTTACGGGTGTAATTTCCTTTGATCTCTTGCCTGAGGAAGGAGTTTAGTAATGGAATCACTGCTCCTTCCTATTACAAGCACACATAATTGTAGTTGCTTTGTCCTGGCTGTGGACTAGATTATTTCTCAACTGTTTTTTAAGTATTAATTCTTTCTCACACATAATTTTTGTGTCAGGAGCTAGCCATACATCTCTTGCTTCTTTACTAGTCCATGATGGTTTAGCCCTCATGCTTCATGCTGCCACAGCTTTCTGTATTAGGGTTTTTTGACTAGGAAAGTGATTAGTGAACATCTTTTGTGAGCTGAATGCATAACCTCATGGGTTGCTTCAGACCTTTATTTTACAGTTTTTTACATCTATGTGGAGAACAAGCAACATCCAACAACTCTTGCCTATGCAATCAACAAACTTAGAAGAGTAGCACATGTGCAGTTATTTACTTGTTATGATGGCACTGTCACTTCGGGGCTTTCTGGGGCACCTATCCTGTTGACCTCTTTGATATTAGGTGGCCCAAACCCTGTGCATGACACTCTGTAATTGTGTTTACTCTGGCAGGAAGCAGTCTGCCTGGATGCTCTGTCAAGCTGAGTGCAGGAGGTGAGTCTGGCCTCTTTCCTTCAGGAGGAACAGCTGGGCTGGAGCCAGGCAGGGAGGAGAGGTCAGCAGGTCACCTTGGGGTCAGAGATGCAAAAACCTGAATTTGAATAAAGTCCTAGTTTCCTCAGACACAGCAAATCTTCCCTCCCACTTTTTCATCTTTCATCTCTTCCCACTCCTCCCCAGCCTTGGCATCTGTGGGGCCATGTAGCTCATCTTTCAGCAGCAATCAGAGGAGCTGCTGACACCCTCACTGTGTGTGCCTTTTGCAAGCTTGGCAGTAAAAATTCTCTCCATAGGCAGACCAGACTACAGCATAAGGTGATCCCAAAAGTGAGGGTTGAACCAGCAGCTGGAAGGGTAGAGCAGGTTCTAACCTTTTAGCAAGATGTACCTTGTTGCATAAAAAGGGAAAGGAAGGCTGCAAGAGATTGAGAGAGGCAAAAGAGTTCCTCCTGCCCCTGTCCACCATCTCTGCTGAAGGGATGTGTGTGGGAAATTTTCTCTTGCACCTGTTTATGGCACAAATTGTGGGGACTATGGAGTAGACCATATGTGTTCATTCAGGGTTATTTCACCACTGACCTTCTGACTGAGTTTTTTTCCTCTGTCATGCACTCTTTTCCATCCTTTTCTGACAGCCTGTACTGGGACCTTCATCTGCTGCCTCTAAATAAAAGCTTAGATATGGCAAAGCATGGCAAGCAATCACCATTCAGTCAATGCCAGATCTTCCTTTTTTTCTTCTCTTTACTTGCTCCCTCCTGTGCCCACTGCCTCTGAAGTTTAGCATCCCCTCTTGCTTTTGGAAGAGCAAACTAACAGATTGAAGGGAGCCAGTGAAACAGAAGAAAGCTCCTTGCATGGTGCTGTCTCTCAGCACACTCTATGCCTGACATTCATACCTGCGAAATGGGATTGAAACTTCCTTGCTAAACAGAGTGACTGTGGAAATGAGACTATGTCAAGTAACCAGGAAGACAAATGGATAGAATGTCTGAGGAAGAAAACAGGGCTGAGCCAGTCTTCTTGGCAAAAGCAAGATTGAAGCCTTGATTTAATAAAGCGGGATGACACCATATATCTAAATGGGCTGGCAGCTGTGAAAAGGAGGGTGAACCCCGCTTGGTGTGCATTTATGAGCAGAGCTTTTGCAGCACCCTGCTGTCACATGTTGCTGTGTCTTTCTTAGCTTCTTGCTGAGCTCAGACTTCAGCCAGGCCCTCCTGACATCTGGACAGGGACCTCACTCTGCTCATCACACAAAGAGCTAAGCAAGCTGCCCAACTCGAAGCAATATAACATTTTCTTTCGAAGCAATATAACATTTTCTGCAGGTCCATTCTGCATGTTCTCATTCTGCATGTAGATATATTTTAAAAAGCCCATACAGGCTTTGGTATGGTTATTATTATGGGCTGGACCTCTTGGTTGACAGACACTCTATGAACATGTGGCAGGAGTTTGCAAACTCAAGTATCTGTGCTGCAACACTATATTGTAAGGCTTCCTGCTTATTGGTGGAACAGAAAATAAACAAAAGGCAGCACCCTTCATTGTGTGCTGGTGTATTTTGGCCCGAAGTCAGAGATGAGCCACTCAAACCCCTGGCAGGCTGTCAGCAAGGAGATGGGGTCAGGCAGGGGCTAAAGACCTGGTGAAGGGCAGAATGGGGGTGAAATGAGGGTATGCTGAAGGCAGCTGTCCTCCTCTGCCAGTGCCTGCAACACAAATGTGCCCAGAGTTATTTGAGGGCAAGTGCTTGTGATGAAGGGAAATAAGAGAGTAAAAGAAGATATGAAGGTAGTGCATGGAAAATTCCACAGACTTGTGGAAGGAGAGACAAAAGATATATTTTTCAAACAGCTAAGGTATAACATTGGGGCGGACAGGGATCACGGGGAAAGGATTTATTTTTTCTCTTTGTCCCTTTGTTGCCCTTTTCATTCCTACAACCTCTTGCTTGACACAGTGAGTCACAATATGTGGCAGAGGGATGGCAATATGTAATTTTGTAATGAGCCATAGATCCTCTCTGTCACAGCCACACTTCCAACCCAAAGTCCTGCTAAACTCAACTCCACAGAGCACTCCTGCAGCTGCTTTCAAAGCAGTGCTCATCAGCTGGCTGCCTCCAGACACGCATTTTTTTGGGACACTCAAACCAATAATTTACATTGTGGTAAAACCTCAGTCTCATCATGGTTCCTCTTTAGCTATAAAAGTGAGGTGAAAGGGAGAGCCCATACTCTAATCTTTGCCAGACTATGTATCTTTTTCTGTTAATTATCACTATGGGACATTACTTAGGCAAATGCAGGCCTGATAAAGGCTAGCATTTAAAATGGCTATTTAGCCACATCAGGAAAAAACAACAGGATGCTGAGACTGTCACAGCAGAGCTGCTGCCTCTGCTCAGCTGGTGTTCCCTGCAAGGGCTTTCTGGCCCTGAGCTGTTCTTCAGAATACCCTGATAATATCACAAATACTTCCTAGTCTAAATGAAAAACTTCAGTGGCAGCCAGGTGCCTCACCAGGCACAGCAGCCCTGTGTTGTATCAGGCCTATTTTGAACATGGGGAACCAGATAGGTATCGAGAGGACTTAAAATCCGGTTTAGACGAAATCCTCCCTCATACTCTGCAAAGCTTCTTAGGAAGCCTTGAACATACAGGGTAAGAGTTACTGGCCATTTTTTCTGTATTGCATCTTAGCTGGCATCCTCAATCAGGATTTCAACAATTAAATAGTAACCTGGGGAATAATTAGTAGTCACCATGTCATTCAGAAGTGGAACAAACCCAGGATATATGTGATAGGTGTGATGTGTATTGAGGCTTGAAAGAAGTTTGTCACCTGGTTAAGTGACAGTTTTTCCTTTATACTAGGAAAATTTGCACTTTCCCTTGTACTTGCACAACAACTTGTTTTATCAACATGTACAATAATGCATATTTACAAACAAAGCATACCTAAAAATGCATAGTGATAACATATTAAATCATGGAATCCTTGTTTCAAGGTCTTGACATTTGATAAAAATGTTTTGGGAAAAATGGAGGATAATTTAGTTATTTCATAGGCCATGACAAATATTAAGGATGTGGAATTTCTGAATCAATAAATTTTCTTAGAAGCAACTATACAAACATTTTCTGGAAATTAAGAGAGCATTCCAATTTTAAGTCTCTTAATTCTATTACATACATTAGGCTTCAAAGCTTAAATTCATTCAAGCATGCAGGGGAAAGCAACACCTGAAATAATCCAGATTTATCAAAAATGGCTTTTAGCATTGTCCTGTTCTTTATTAAAGACAGGCTTTTTTGTATAATCAGCAGCTTGTGAAGGTATAAATGCAAATGACAGTAGGTCTGATTGGGGGGAAATTTACTGCAGCATCACATCTATCCCACAGAACAAAAGAAGCTCTGATATTTGAGCTGTTTTAGGCACCTAAAACAATTTCTTTCTTGGCTTTTGCTCTTTGCTGAAAAAGCATCTCCCCCTCTTGTGGCTGCATTTCACCCCAGATTTTCCCTTTCCACTTTTCAGGTTCTGTAATAAGTCACAGCAAGGGCATCTAATCACATCTAAAATGTGACAACATTTGGTTCAGATTCCCTTATCAGCATCAGCTCTCCTTCTGCCCCTGCCCCACCCTTAAAGCAGACCAGGCAGTGGGCCTTGGAGATCAGTCACACGTCGACCGCTTCTTCAAATGCTTCATGTGGGAAACCATTCAGGGGCAGGTTTGCTGAGCTGCAGACCTGGAGAACTGTCACCAAGACCTTTGCATCTGTCAAAGGAATTTCAGCCCAGTGACACAGCTTTGCCTCTATTTTGTTGTTTGATTTTTTAAAATGTTAGGAAGCCCTTGGATTCTCTAAGACTTAAAACTACCACTGTGGGGCATTACTATGGGAAGACCTCTACTTCCCACACAGATATCAACCAAGAATTACTTACACACCTTTAAGATGGAAAAGGTCTTTGTTGCATATTTTGTTCTGACTCAGATGAAACCATATGCTTTGTTTCTATTCTTCCTGTGGATCTGTGGAAAACCCTGTGGTCCTGCAGCCCTTTAAAGCCAGTTGCAGCTGGCTCTGAGCTGGAGAGGCTGCATCGAGGGCAGGGCAGCCTCCCCTGCCTTGCTGCCTCATAGCCCCAGACAGCCTCTGTAGAGGGCATGGGCTGCCCTGTGCTCCTGGCTGCCTTCCATGGTGAGCCAGAGGAGGTCCCAGCCCTTTGCCTGAGGACCAACATCAGCCAGCAGAGCTGGACCAGGCAGGCAGGGCAGTAGTTCCAACCCCAGCCATACATGGTGAGGAAGGGTGGCTCTGATCCTGAAGCACCTTAGCCTGAGCTTGACTCTAAATACATGATGAAGACCTACTGAATGTGGTGGGACTGAAGACTGACTTATGTTGGTGGATTCTGCTAGATACCAAAATTTGGGTATGTTATCAGAGATTTTGTGGAACCAGGACCTGATTGTGCTGAAACATGTCTCTCTGCAGAAACATGAAATGCTCTTGCATATACCACATATGAACATCAAAAAGTACAAAACCTGTTGCAAATCTGACCTCTGTTTCATCTTGTTATATCTTAGAAGATGCCACCTGCTTCCCACCTGAGTGTTTTTACATGCAATGGCATTGGAATATAATGGCATTCAGAGCCTTACAGCCAGTTTGGAAATTTGTGCGCAAATTTTTTTAGTTCTTCAACTGTGCTCATTTAGGAGTGGGTTTTGTGTGTCCTACTTAAATCTCAGTTCAAAAGCCCCTTTTGAAAGCTTTGTGCATATATCCTAAAACTTTGAAGAAAAATATAAATTATATGTTTTGAATACATTTAAACACATCAATACTGGCCTGCTGCTATCACTGTACATGGAAGGCAGAAAACATTTTGCTCTCTTACAAAATTTGCATTGAAACGCTGTTGAACCTTTTCATCAAGCGATCTTTTATTTTTGCTTTGGTTGAATACAAAATCACATCCAAATATTGAAAGCGATGTGCTTTGAAAGCAAATGATACCTTGCCATTTCTTCCCTTGCTGATAATAGCAACCTTAAGAAGACTTGTTAACTTTTATCAGGATATGTCTTTTTTTTTGTAGAATACAAGGCAGAATGTCTAGTAAATCTTAATAAAAACATAAAACCTAAATTAAGTTTCAGCTTTGACCTTAATATCCTCCTCACTGTACGAACCTTTGTGAGCTAGTTAAAGAGTTTTGCTTTGAATTCACGTGACTCCTTTTTCCTGAAGACCACACAGAACTTGAAATAATTATCCACCAGAAAGAACTGCAACTACTTACACATGTCTCATAGCCTAATTTACATATGATTTCCCTGGCACTATTAGTGTTGTGATTTTTTTGCCTCCATGTAGATGAAAACAGTAGCCAAGCTTAGCTGGAGAGGGTCAGCACCATCAGCCTTCCTGTGAGGCACTCTGGCAAGAGGTGGCTGGTTCTGAATGTGATTACACCTCTTCAAGCAGACAACACACACAGGAAGGATATTATAAAAAAAATAGTATTTTCTCCTTCCTTCCTTTCTTCCTTCCTTCCTGCCTGCCTCCCTCCCTCTCTCCCTGCCTCCCTGCCTCTTTTTCAGATAAAGTATATTGCTTCCTTTCCCTAAAAGATTTCAGGGAAGTCACTGCAAGATATCCAACCCTGTATTACCTTTAATCTAAAAACTTCACATTTGCATTTGGTTGTTACTCATAAATTATTCCTTTATAGCCTGCATGGGGAGATATGGCTTTTCTGGGAAGGTCATTCCAGGCTGATGGAGTTACAGTCAGACCATGATGAGGAAATGCAGAGGATGGGTCAGATCCGGAGGAAAGCCCCTGCATTCTGGATTGAATACAAGGGAAGTGGATTAGGAGAAGATGAGCATTTTAGTGGAAGAAAAAGTCAGCTGCTCATAGTTGGCTCAGCCTGTCAGTCACCAGCTGTGGCTACGGGGTTATCAGTCTGTGTTTCTGCTGAAGATGAGGAGATAATAGATCATTTCCAAGACACCTTTAATTGGCTTTAGTGTGGTAGCACAGAGCACTGATATGTTATCAATCCTTTCTAATCAGACACTAGTTCTGTTCTGCAACATACCAGCTAGACCCATTTAGGCAGTGGTCACATGCCTATATGTGGAAGCAGCTGCTGCAACAAGAAGTTATGTTTAAAAGTATGTCAGTGAGAAGTTGAAAAAGTGTCCTCCACCAAAAAAAAAAAAAAATTCACATCAGAGGAAAGAGAATACATTCCCAAAGGGGATGTGCTTTGTTTGTGTACACTGCAATGTGGCAGCCTTTCTAATTATCACCTAGTCAAAGAGGATGTTTTCTGTTTCGTGCGTATGGCTGCATGTTACTCATTCCTGGCTGAATTCTCACCCCTGTAATTTCAGCACTCATCTGTAGTGCTGGAATGCATGCCCAAAGAAGAAAGCCCATGAGAAACAGATTAGTAAGAAAAAAGAAAGCAAATCCCCTCCTCCTTGAAATCTATAACAACATCCCTCTTTGTATGGATATGAGACACTTCAAAAAGATGGGTGTAGTAGAAAATTAAAAGCATGCTTTGGCTTCATGTTTTGGAAGAACTAGCTCAAGTAGCAGCAGGTATCTTGCTTTTTTTTGCTCTCAGTTTTCCCACATCAGATTTATAATCTGTTCTCAAACATGAACCAGGAGCATGCATACCAAGCAGATACTTTTACTTTCAACACAGATTCATCCCATCTCCTTTGTACAAGACTGTGACCAGAGACAGAAGTCTCTTGCAGGGACTCTATCATTAGTAATATTCTCATTAGTTTCCTCTTTTTTCCTTCATATTTTTTCTCTTTCAGCCGAAACACTGATAGAATAGTGAATATATTTCATTATCCGAGGAACATTTTTGTTGTAGCTATCTCCTATAGAAATCTGGAGCATAAATTATGCAAAAGCTCTCTGCTTCTTCATTTCACTGCAGACATATGGCAGGGTCTTCTCTGTTTGCATAGTTCTGAATTCAGGTGTTGACAGGCAACTTCAGGAAAGAAAAACTGCTTCATATACACTGTGTTTCAAAATTAAGGTGTCATGTTTAAAAGCATGGAGTCATCGAAATCTGAGATAATCTATTCCTGTATTTCATTAGTGTGAGTTGCACATACCTGCTCACTATGACACATTGCAAAGCCCCAGCTCACCCATCATTCAGAAGCCATCTCAGCTTGAAATTCAGTGGTTAAAGCATGCTGCACATCCTGGTCCGCTTGTAGACCTGATTTTCCTCAGCACAGAAACCACAATATGCAGAGAGGTGTGGAGCAGGTCTACTAAGAATCCCCAAGTACCCACCTATTCCCTCTTGCCTGTCTGAATTGAGGAAAGGGGATGTTGCACCAGCACATATGTAGCTCCAGCATCTGATCATCTTGGTCATTCAGAAAATTTGTGTGACTTGAATTTTCAGATAGATGTATTGGTCCCAGCCTCACGCAAAACCCTATTCTTCTTTGGGAGTGTGGACAGAGAATTGCACTATCTATGCTTCTGACTCATTCCTGTATTAGGAACTTGCTTTTATTCCCATTTCTTTAGGAGATAACATTAGAACTGCAGGTCAGACCCATCCCCTGTCTGTCTGGAGTGGCTCATTCCTGAGCATTTGCTCGTCTTTTCCCCAGGCTTGTTTGCAACGTGTCAGTGATGGTGACAAAAGTCAGCTGAACTGAAGGCAATGTAAACAGCCAAGTACTGTCTTCAGGCTGTCCCTCTGAAGTGCCTCCTAGAAAGCCTGGAAAAAAGGATGTGAATGGTTTACTAAGGACAGTATGTTAAGGACATAACTACCTATTTGGTAGCCTCTCTGGAGACTTGTAACAAGGTTGTTCATTCCTTCCATGACAACAAATCGTCTGAGTGTCCTTGTCTGAGAAGTGGGATATGGCTAAATTAAACACAAGGCATAGCTTAGTCTTCTGACAGCCAGGCTTCAGCTGCAGTTTGTGAGGGCCCAGCTCCATCCATGCTGGAGGAAGGAGCTGCTCAGTGCTCCAGGGGACTGGACAGTCCCTGTGGCCTCAGGATGCTCAGACTCCTATCAGATGGGCTCCTTTAAATCTGTAGCCTTACTTTCAACTGATTCTTGAGAAACAACAGGCCCTGTAGGGGAAAAAAAAAATTAAGGGGAAAAAAAAAAAGCTTTCAATTCAAAACACATAGTTGTGCAAAAGCCATGCTCTGAACCAGGGTGAGAGAAAGCAGCTCAAGGCATATATTCTACCCCAGCCTGTATTTAATTATGTGTTTTGAATTGAAAACAAACATATTTAAAATGGCTACTGAGACGCACTCCTCGAATGAATCCAAGATGGTGGCAGATGTTAGGGCTTCTGTGATAAATGATTTCAAAGGCACAGAGGCCGATCACCCCGTTAAAGTGACAGCACTTGGTCTCTACAGCCGCTTCCCAGCTCTCCGGCGGTTTCTTCACTTGACGGTTTTTGGGACGCTTTTCCACCCTGTTTCACAACATTGCCACATCATTCAAGTGGGATGAAACCGAGCCGTTTCTGTGACATTCGTGCAGAGGGATGGCCACTGTGATCCTAAAGAATGTGGCACCCACAAGCAGACACATGGCTTTGATATTTTTTATTTTATTCAGAGCCCTGTAATTTAGAGAGCCATGTGTCACCAGGCAAAACCGAATGCTCCAGCTCGCAGTGATCACAGCCCCCTCCCTCTCTCCCTTGCAGCAGTTAGCGACTCAAGAAGTTGCTAGAGAAGTTTCTCAGGAAAGTCCTCCATTTTTAAGAAAAGTTGTTCACTGGCTGTCAGTTAGGCAAGAGGCTGGAAGACAGAACTGGCCCAGCACAAGCCTTAAGAAATAGTGCGCTCCAAAAAACGCCCAGAAGGTCATAACCAGAAGTAAACTGTCAGTTTTCCCTTAGAATAATGGAATAATGGGCAGTGGGGCAGTGGGAAGAATCAATATGTTCAAGTACAACGAAAAAGTTCTAAAAAATGAATGTATCCTAAACACCAGGCTGGGACTGCCACATATAGAATATGTGGAAAATTACTAATATATCATTATGGGAAAGGAAAGAGGAGAAATAATTTTGGACTAAAATATAGCGTATTGGAAAAAAAATAATTGTCATCTAGCTTATATTTCCTCTTAGGATGGAAGGCAAGTCTCCTCTCAAACAACTTATAATTTTACAGTATGTCCCTTCCTTCCTTTTCTACAACCTGCCAATGTTTTTGGAGAAGGCTTTTCTTCCTGATTTCCCTAGCCCAAGCAGTCTTGCTGGCTGCAGGATGCCTTGGGAAGGAGTATACCATTACCTGTATAAAATTATTTTGGAAAGATCAAATTTGGGAAGGAGAGCAGAAAGACAAAATGACATGCATTCAATGAAACAAGTAATTATTTAGCTACTATATTTGCTTTTAGTGATCCTTTTACACTGATAACATCTAGAGACACTGTGGCTGGAAAGAGTCACGAAACAAGCTGAGCCTCACCCTGTTAGTTCTGCTTGACCTCCCACTTGACTCTGTTACACCTCGCTGTGATGGAGACCATGACCTGCTCTCAGGTTTCCCACTTGTGAGTGTTGAAGTGTTAGTCCCATAATCCACTTTGTAAGTGGGCTGTAGGATGGGTGCATGAGGCACAGGCAAATTCCTCCTGCAAGAGATAAGTCTCCAGCAGTCGCAGGCATGTGGATCAAATGGTGCAGGCGAGGGTCAAGGATTCAGATAAGCAGAAGTGAGGCCCAGGAGCATCCAGCTCTCTTGTCATGAGGAGAGCCTTGTAGCCCACTTTCCTTCTTATTTCAAATTGGAGCAGCACAGAAATGTCTTCAAATATCAGCTCAGTCTTGGAGTTTCTCAACATCAGTTCTCATGACAGTAATACTATAATTTTGGTAAACACAGATGCCTTTTGCATCAAACTTCATTCTTTGGATACAGAACCTACCTGGAATCTATGGACTAAGAAGCAGTGGTTCTTAGGAAATCTAGGAAAGATTGGTCCCAGCATAGCCATCAACCAGGATGAAATGTAACTTCATCAGTATTGTATGTTATGCAGAAACATGTATTTACTGTTAAAAAAAAAAATGGAGCTCTTGTACATCTTGCTGTTCTCTGCCATTCTGCCAGGAACAGCCTTTTGGAGGATGAAACACACAGTTACAGATATGTAATGGCTCTTGGCTTATGCTGGGGCCCTGAAAGATGTATAAGAAAATAATAATAATAAAAAACCCTTAAAAACTTATTAAGTAGGAAACACACCCAAACGTCACTTCTCTGCAGGCAGACTTTGCCAGTGTGCTGACACCTCACGCCTTCTGCAGTGTGTGTGTGTGTGTGTGTTCTTGAGCCTGTACCATGCACACAATGGTCACCTGTCTTACAAAATACCTTGGTACTACTGCTCAATTGTGCTGTATTATAAACACACATTCTTTTCTGTTGGTTTCTTGATCTGGGCTAGCTGTGGAGACAACAGTCATAAGGCAGCAACTCCATTAATATCAATGTTATTTCTTTCCTTCTGTGACTTCTACCTCCTGGAATTATATTTCACAGTTAGTAGATGTTTGGAGTTAGATTGAAGAAAAAACCAACATAACTACATAACTGTGTGCTTGGCCCCCAGAATGTAATCTGAAGGTCAGAGTTACAGGCCTCTATCACTTTAGCAAAGTGTCCTGACTACCCTAACTGTAAAGCCATCTGTGGTCAGCTAACAGAAAACAAAAACTGTGGAATTGCATTGGAAATCCTGTCCAGTTCCAGCTGTCGGAGACAAGGTTAAGGTTGCAAAGATATCTTCGCCCAGAAAGGAGAGACAATCTGTCCCTGTGTGGGGCATTTCCTATGACCAAAATGAGATGGACACATTGTGGCTACTGCTGCATTACATCTGACAGTTCTATTGCCTAAATGATCCTCTTACTCAGACTGCTCAGAGAAAAGAAACCAGGGGACTCATTCCATAGTGGGAAGGGATTCAAGGCGTTTGGAACTGGACATGTGATCCTGGCAGCCTGTTGTGTTTGTGCCCAGGGGATATTTTGCACTATCCTGCTGAGGCTGGGACTGTGCAGAGGAGCAAACTATGCAAGGAAGGACAGAGCCACGCTTCTTGCCTTTCAGAGACTTTAGACGAAAAAGCAGAAATCCAGAAAAACTCTGACAGCAGAGATCAAAACCCATACCATCTTAAGTGTGACAGCAGTGTGGGACAGTCCCTGCACAGGAAGATGACCAATACCAAACACCAGGAAGAGCTGCCTTCCTTCTTCCCCATTACCACTTATAGGGCTGCAGTCAGCACTTATGGACTGCAATGAAAGGAAAGCCTGTCCCACAGATGGCACAGTATAAAATGATGGTGGGAGAGGAAACACCAGAGACAGGGGAAATAGGAAAGGACAGTGCAACTTGAACGAATTGGCAGATAGGAAAGCACAACTGGGAAAACAAATAAGATGTCAGGGAAAATAACAAATTAATAGAGAGAAAACACCCAGGAAAGGGACAGCCTGATCTAGGCTTTGTAAGCAGGGAGTTTCCCTATGCAGTATTATTTCAGGGAACAGTTAATCAGGAAAACACTGAAAGGCTTTTAAAAAACCATTCACTGCATCTGTATCAGTAAACTAAACAGCCCTTTGTCTTGCTCCAAAGTTGGAGATACAGCCTGGCCACATCTGTAGCTATTGAACTCAGCCTCCAAAGCAGGGCATCCATGGGTAGGCTGCCTTTTGGGAACAGGCCCCATGTGAGCTGTGACCAGGAATGCCTTGGGAGAATTGCTAACTAGCATGACTAAACTGTGCCAGGGACATTTCAGAAAGTTAAAAGTGTTCACAACGGAGAACACATTCCCAGATGTTTTATCATCACAGGTACAGCTGTGAATGCCAGTGCATTTTACACTCCCATCAAAAGCATCATCTAGAGGGTTTGATGGTGGGTTGTAAGGACAGAAGCTGAACTGGGAAAAGTATGATGCAAAGATGTTGGGGACATTGGAAATGACAAAAGCTCTCTCTGTGATCCAACATCCTGTATTGAAGAGTGGGCAAGGACCAGAACTTTGAGAGAAGGTTGGACAAGTGTATAAGAGAATAGGTGACCCATGGACCAACATGGTTCTGGAAGCGCACAAGTGTCTGTCACTGTCTGCTATAATTCTGTAATTCTGAATGAGTTACTTACAAATCAGGTTTTTAAAGAGTAGTTCATATCTCCTCTTCTCTTAAAGAGATCCTAAAATGCAAAATATTTTTCATATTTATCAGCTCATTGTATTTTTATAATTTTTTTTCTCTTTACTCACTGGTTTGGTTACTTGGAGCATCCTATGATTCTCTTTGCTGTGAGACAATACAATTGAGTTTTTTGCCATCAGTGTGGTTGCTGCTTTCTTACCACCTCTATGATAAATTAGAGCAGCAAACAAAGATGTCTCAAGAAGTTAAGTTAGTGGGCAATCTAATCTAAGAATTTTATATAACCACAGAATTACAGAATAACTAGAGTTGGAAGGATATCATCTAGTCCCACACCCCTGCCAAGGAAGGGTTATCTAGGGCAGGTTACACAGGAGAAAGTCCAGGTGGGTCTTGAATTTCTCCAGAGAGGGAGACTCCATGACCTCCCTGGGCAAGCTGTTCCAGTGCTCTGCCACCCTCAATGCAAAGAAGTTCTTATGTTGAGGTGGAGCTTCTTGTGCTTTAGTTTATGGTCATTACTCCTCATTCTGTTGCTGTGCACTGGCACCAACCTCCTGGCACCAACCTCCTGGCACCTGCCTTTAGATATTTATATGCATTGATCAGATCCCCTTTCAGTCTTCTGCAGACTACATAGGCCCATTTCCCTCAGTGTCTCCTTGTAAGAGAGAAATTCCAGACTCCTAATTATCTTTGTGAACCTCTGTTTCGTGGGTCTCCATTAGATCCTCTCTGGTAGCTCCTTGTCTTTCTTGAACTGTGGAGACCAGAATTTAACAGAATACTCCAGATGTGGCCTCACTATGGCCCAGTAGAGGGGAAGGATTGTATTTGTTCTGAGAGAAATTGCTTTAGGTTATATCCAGTTGTATCAGACTTGCTGTCGAACTTGCAAGCACCATGGAAAAATACACCAGAAGCTGTACCTGCTAGCAGTGTATTTAAAATGGTCTTTTGAAGACGATGACTCTCCTAAACTAATTAGGCTTCACATTGGAAGAAAGATAGGAAATGTTTTACCTGTAGGAATGTTTGTGTTACTACTGACAATGCCAGACCAAAGCTGCCAAAGGATTTCTGTCTTTGCTACAGATGCAAATTAGAAGGCATTTTAAAATCCAAATTCCATTGATTAGCCCCAGTGATACCTTTGGCAAATATTCCTGATTTTCACAAGTGAAAATCAGAGTTAAGTCTGCTGTGTTTTATAGGTTGAACCAATCATAAACTAATGGATGGCCCAGAGGTTGTTGGACAGCCAGGATGAAAAGGAACACACTTCCTTCTTACCCAGGCGTTCTTGTTAAACATCTGCTTTCCAATCACCCCCTCTTAGTGTGAGTGCAGTTCTCTCTACCCTACTGAAGAAAGATTACACTACTGTTGCTCACAGTAAGGGTTATTTTGGTTAAGCCAAACTTGATACAAATTGCTTGGACAACAGTAAAGCCATTGCAGGACAGTCAGGAAATAGAGTTTTCCTTGCATGCAGAGCTGGAATGCAGTCTCCAGAGCACTTGCAAGAGAGCATGATAACATTGCTAACTGCAATACCACCTTACTCCAGTCCAGTGTAAGATACAGTCTGGTCACACTGACCTTCTCTTTTTTTCCTGTCTGGACAGGCTCAAGCTCCTTAATTGAAAGAAAATAATGAGCCTTGAGGTCAGTTTTGTTATTTTGGGTAGAGTTCCTTCTTTCAAGCAAGCTTCTGTGTAACACATGAGAACAATTTCCAGGCCCTTATCAGAGCACCAGCCAAGGAGTGTCTAGCCCACTATCTGCACCTTCCGAGGGAAACAATGAGAACCCGAAGGCAGACAGTGAGGCGAGCGCCAGTCCACCCTCCCCGGAGAGTGGCAGCAAGGGTGGGAAGGGGGGGCAATCATCGCCCTGTTGGGAACATAATAGCCCCTGGGTAGGCCACTACAAACAGGAAGGGTGTGGACAGGATCTGAGTGCAGCTGCTGCTCTGCTAACAGCATCTGTTCCCACCAGCTTTGATCCGGGGGCATGCGGCATTCTGTGCCGCGAGATAAACTCTCTTGGAGTGGGGTTTGTTTGCCTTATAGGTATCTCCCTAATGAGGTGTGTGCCCAGGCAGCCACACACTCTGCACCCAGGAGCAACACGACCGAGCCTTTCTGGGAGGATTGCCACAGGTCCTTGCAACCTTTTCACAAGTCCAGGAAAGGTGACATCATGTGGAGACTGCTCCAGCCCCAGGTTTCTCACAGACCTGCACAACCACAGCGCTCACTGTTGCCTGTGCCAAACCAGCCAGGTTCCTTCTCTTGCTCTTGTCTCTGTGACTGAATCCCTTAGAGCAACACACCCAATTTAACCTAATTAGTTAGGAGAAAATTATGCTAGTTGGCTTCTTGGCATGGCTCAAACACTTTGTATGCCATAGCTGAAGACCACAGGTTTGGAAAGAAGCAGGGAATTCCAAATTACCAATTTACAGGTACAGAAACACTGCCTCACTGGGAATAGATTTGGAGTTGTACCTGCAAGCCCAATCCAACACTCACTGAAGCCAACAGGAAGCTGTTCAAAAACTTCAAGGTGTGTTTGTGAGTTCCTGGCAAATGAGGAGGGAAACTGAGTAAGTGTCGCAATGTAAGAAGCCTTCAAGACCTCTTACCTTCCCAATAGCCCAAAGTCTTGCACTGGGGAGAAGGGAGAGCAGCTAAAGTCAGCTGCCTCATTCCCATTTTCAGAGGTGAAGCATACCATTGCACATAGGGATGTTTGCATTTGTACAAGGCATTTTAGAAATGTAGGGGTTCTTCTTCACAGGAGTGAACACGAGACAATGACAAACTACCTTCAGGTTCTTTGAGGGAAGAAGTGGCAGGGAAAACGTTTGTAGGTCAGGGTTTTCTGACAAATCATACTCAAGTCTGCTGAAAAGTTATCTCTAGCCAAAGGGCAGTGGGTCCTGCCTGTCCTCTTTAGGAGCCCCCCTCAATCTCTGAATTCTCTGTAGAGAGCAACCTGGTGCAGAAATCCATCTGAAATTGTCTTCTTAACACAGTCAACAAGAAGCAGTGATACATATGATGTGAAGGTACTATATATGGGAAGGAGAACTGGTTGTGAAAATGCTGGAATTTGGGGGCAAACACAAGGAACTTTAATATTCCTTCTACTGATATTCAAAGCAAGCATATCATGCTATTACATATCACAAGGTGATGTCCAGTTTAGTTGCACTCCTGGGAGTAATTGTCAAACTCATCTGTGTACAGTAACATTTGCTGAAAGGTTGGTTGAATTGAGAAGACTGTTCAAATGTGAAAGATGAGTCAGGTGGACACTAAAGGCCTTGATTATGGTGCCTTTTGCAAATAATTTTTATCTCTGGGAATTCTAATGATATTTTCATTAAGGAGAGCAAACCAGCAAAACTAATTTGCAGCTGCCCAAGCCTGTTTGGCCAGAGAATTATGTGGTAGAGGCCTGGTCATAAGCTACAATAGACCAAGTCCTTCAGTTTCTACCTTTGATTAATTTCATGACAGTTTTCCAGAGTTAAAAAAGAACTAGAACCTTAGGATATGGTTCAATATAATTAGCACCCTGCAATTATTTTGTGGGGTGTGTCAACCAATCACTAAATAGATCATGAGCTGTCAGTGTTCACAAGTTTGTGGTTCTTTCCAGTGAACAGCTGCAGGCAAATAATTGTTTCTGTCTGCATCAAGGATTAGATTTTTTTTTTTTTTTTTTTTTTTTTTTTTTTTTTTTTTTTTTTTATTGTGGACTTTAGGCTTTCTTTCCATTCTCTGTCATTTGTTCTGTGAACTGCAATAGTGCTGCTTCTTATTAGATTTTGTGCCTTCTTTTGGCAGCCATTTTGGCTATTCCAAAATACTCTTCTTATATTTGACTTTACTCACATTCACTGAAGTCAGGGGAAAGACATCCTCTTTTGTCCTTATGAAAGAAATTGAACACGTAGTGCTCAGGACTGTTAGGACCCAAGGCACTGTGTTAATCAATGTCTTGCAAACACCAGGTATGGCCACTCTAAATAGGCAGCTGTGGTGGCTGCTGAACGTGCAGCACCAGGAGCACCTACAGGACTGGGGAAGAAAGCTCCACAGCACATTTTCCCTTCATCTTCAGAGGTCTGGATCAAGCCCTTCAGGCACTTATTTCAGAAACACAAGATTGTGGGAAAGAGAAGAAAAAGCATTGCAACAACTTTTTGCTTTGTTTTGTATTGTTTTTTCTTGCCATTTTTTAAAGTTCCTTTTATCTCTGACTGGTCTAGCACACTTTTAAAAGATTATTCCTTCAATACGTGGACTGAATTCAATATCAATATTTTATAGTAATCATATTTCTCTGATTAAGACCACCTTATAGAATAAGACCAATATAGAACTTTTTAGATAGCCATTTAGAAAAAACATATTAGATAAGCATTAAAAACCCTTACCTATGAGATATATATATATGTATATATATCTCAAACTTTATGACAAAAATCTCAGCAAAACCACTGACTAAAGTAACTGAAAACATTACAAAAGTCTCTAGGTTTTTAAAGAGATGTTAGAGTTCATATATTGTGATTACAGCAGAGGGCTATTTTTTAACACTGTCTAGTGGTGGAAAGTGTCTGGGTCCTCTACACCAAAGAGGAGAGAGCACAGAGAGAGCTTCAATATCTTGGAAGATAGAAACAATGATTTGGTGAGGTTTTATTAGACACAGGATACTTTAGACATTATCAGGAATAAATACAAGTTCCTGTGTACATTTAACCCAGCGAATGGGATACTCTAATCTCAGAAAAATATTAATTTATTTCATATTTCCAGAGGCATGCCATTTATTTCACTTCTTTTGACTTATTAAGTATTTGTGGAAACTTCATTTTATGCAGGAAATAGCTATAATCACCAGCAAATGTGACTTTAATAACTAAGATACTGGGAGCCATTTTTGGTTGGCACTAAACCTCACACACACTAAAACCTTGTGATAAAAGGGTCTATTTCCTTATCTAAAGCTGAAAGTCAGGACAAATCTGACTGATTAAGAAAATCTTCAAGCATGATACTATATTTCCTTTCTAAAATTAAACTCTGGCTGAAGATTCTCTTACTTCTGCTAGATGTCCTCAAAATGCAAATATTGACAGCAAAAAAAAATCTGTAGAATATTTTTGTTTTAAAATAATAGTCTTTATCTCATCTGACAAGTAAAAGAATATAAAACACAGCTTGGAAAAACTGTGAATTGGTACAAGTAGTTGATTACCAATTGATCTCACTTTGTAAACTAAACACCAGTAAAATGCTTTTGACATTTTTCTTCTTCCAGCCTGAGGAGGGTTCACGTGAAAACATATGTACGTGTTTGGACACTGACTATACTTCCACTGATATAAATGGAGAGACTTCCATCATTGGGGTATTAAACTTTAAACAGGGTAATGGAAATGTTATGGAAAAGACTCAACCCCCTTGTGAATAGCAGCCTTGGTGGATTTATTTCTCACCCATCCCCACTGCCTGTGGGACACATGACCTCCAGCCCCCCAGCCAGACAGTCAGACACACAGTAAATGGAACTCTGGTCCTGGGAATCATAAGGGGGGAAAAGGACACATCCATAAACAGGGACAAACATCTTTTCTTAAGGAAAGCTGTCAGATCCATTTAAACAGAGACCTGCTCAATCTTTTCCTCTGGGGCCACTTTTTCCTGTCTGGGAACGTCTGTGGCATTGCCTGTCTGCTCCCGAGTGACCATCACTGAGAGGTTTAGATAAGGCAAGAAATTGCACTCAACAGTCTACTGATCCCAGGCTCCAAGGAAATAGGGGAAGGCTGTACTTTTGCTACCACTTTTTCAGAGAAAAAAACCTCACCCAACAAAACCCAAGCACGTATCAACTGAACAAAGACTGTATTGTCCTCTGGGAAACATGGATCCTTAGCAATTGTTCTCATTTGTATTTGTGTAAGAGAAGTACTTTTAGGTGGTCTAGCTCATGTATAAGTCTGAGGGTGGCAGCTACAGGCTTTAGCTATATAGCTGACTCTAGAATAATTTAGATGGGGCAAAGGAAAAAAAAAAGAAATTTTACTACCTGTGGCAACATTAAGTTGTAAATACCTTGGAGCAAAACTCATGTCCTGTGTTTGAATACAGGGTAGAACACCATAACTGCAGACTGCAAATATTATTAGTTATACCTTCTGGAGCTTAAAATTTGGTGGTTTGCCTTTAAGCAAGAAAAAAACAACATTCAATCATCTTAGTACATACACAGTCAAATTCATCAAACATTTACATATGAAATTGTATTAATAACTGAATAAATATAAACATACCCTATGCCTGAGCATGTGTCTTCTAGCGCAGCTCAGATGTAGGTAGGAGTTGCTTGTGCCTTTTGTGTGCAGTACAATGGTCAGAACCCCCTGTGTACCAAATGCCTGTGTGTGAGGAGCTGAAGGCAGCAGCTCTCTGCATCTTTTAGAGTTTAGAAGGATACCAGATCACTTGGACCAAACCACCTCTGACATGCAAAAACACTGCATGGATTTAATGCAACTATTTTTTTAATTTGCACTGGGAAAGGGCCCAGAAACCTTAATCACATATGGTGTCTGTTTCTCAAAGACCCTGTAAAATAGTTGTAATGAGAAAACTGCCTGTGCTCACAGACCTTGAAAGACAGGACTCTCTTTCTGTTTTTAGAATATGTAGCAGCTGTTGATAAAGGAGCACTGCACAAAGATGCTGATGTAGAGAATTATGGGTCATGCCTTTAGCTGGTATATATTGGCACAGCTCCAGAACATCACATTATGTGCCATTCCTTCAACTGGTATATACTGGCACAGCTCCAGTGACTTCACAGAGTGCTGCTAAGTTACACCAAACTTATCTGGCTTTATATACATAATTATTGCCAGAAACAATACATACTCAGAAAGGAGAATTATTGTTTGAAACCTTGAATGAGAGGCAGACAAGATACTTTCTGTGTCCCAGGAGAAGACACATGCTGATTTTTCCTTTTTCATCGTTCAGGGAAATTGCCAAGTAAAGGCTCAGGCCAGCACAGGATCAGTCAGTAGAAGGTTTCCCTATAATACCCCGAGATTTTTTTTCTCTTGGGTGTGACACCACTTCAGTGGTGGGATGAGTTTGGCTTGGTGTATGTTCAGATAAATGAGTACTTTTGATAGATTCATAAAATAACTTTGAAAATATCTGTCAGAGGCAGATAATTTTTGTTCTTTAGATAAGATAAGGCTGGCAATCCCAGGGGGCTGACTGACTTCCCACCCAGGTCACCTGTAGTAAGGACAGAACTTGGCAAGTTAATGGAAGAGGTTGTATGACATGGCACCAAAGAGAGCAGTGGGACAAACTTTACTTTGAATTTCCTTTCCTGTCCTGTGTTCCTGGCTATTACTCTAGCCCTGTTAAGAAGTGACAAAGATAGGTGTAGCTGCACATAACCTCCTACCATAATGAGACAGAGTTCCTGAGCTAACTGGAGAAAGCAAATAGCATTATTTGAATGCTATTTTTGATGGGTTGAATGAGATTGTAGCGGGTAGAACAGCAAGCACATTAAAGACTGACTGAAAATATTTGCTATTTGGTAAAATGCAAAGGATATGATTGTACTGCTAATAAAAACTGACTTTATACTTGTTTAGTGGAAGGAAGAATGAAACTTAATCTTTTAATAGCATGGAACTGAACCAGAGGTTTGAATTTCCTCTGAATCATGAATAGTGTAGTGGAGCTCAGCAATGCATATAGCTGACCCACTATTAAATAGGCTAAATTTCCAAGTTAACTTTATCTAACATCACTGTTGTGGCTCCACATAAATCAAGAGAGGATTGCACTCAGTTATTCTACCTTTGGCTAAAAAACAGTGCTGTTTTCAGAGTTGTCCATGGAGACGACAATCTGAAATAGCCATCAGTATGGGAGTGGACAGTGCTCTCTGATTAATGACCTATGTCCCATCTAGAGTGACCTCATAAGATTACAGAAACTAGAATCTTAAGCTAAATGTCGTGCTGTCTTGGATTTTTTCCACTGATAGGCTTGTCCAAGATTTCACCCAGGGCTGTGGTGTTCCGTCTAAAGTGGCTCTGAAACATCAATAATTCACAGGAATTTCTTCATTCATGCTGCAGAAGAAAAAATAAAGGAAAGTATTACAATGTTGATATTACTGGATGAAGATCTCTGCTATTTTAATAGTACTCCTTTAAGCAAGAGTTGTATAATCTACTTTATAGATGTCACACCAATATCAGACTTTGGAAACCCAGATGTGTTGAGCCTGTTCCTGGGATGGTGAAATTTTAGAAATTGCCAAATAACTGTCCAGTTTTCACGTTTAAACTGCATTAGTAGGAGGGATTTTTATGGGTTTCTTCAGAAAAGAGAAACTGTGCTTCATCCTCATGCTCTACGGCAAAAGAGGTGCAATCAGCAGGCTGGGGTCACTTGTGAGGGAACTGCTCACATGAAGCACCCTTTGGCTTCTGTAGTCCAACAGGAGTATTCTTGTAGAGCAGAAAAAGACTTTATTTGTTTTCCAGAGCTTTAAATCAACTTTTTCATATTAGTCTGCTTCATAGGAGTCTTTCAAATGTAGGCTGCTGCAAGACATGCCATGCTAACTGATGGTCTGTCTACCTTGGGAGTATTTTTCTGACTCTGGCAACTAAGCAAGCAGATTCTGATTAGGGTGCATTTTTGAATATATTCTCTATTGCTGCAGTTTCCTAGTTCTGAGGTATAATGGGAAAAGACAGAGTATGTTCATGTCATAAATCTCATGGCCACCAACCTGAACAGAAGGGTATGAACACCAGGGAGCAAACTGAGCCCATTATGTCTGGAGAAGCTGCTAGATTTCCAGTAGATATTTGGGAGCATTACTTCAGAGAAAATTGTTGTATACAATGCTTATAATTAGCACTAATTTCTTTCTTATTGTCAAGGTGGTTATTTGTTAAATGACCCACCACTTTCTAATTTGATGTTTGGAAAGCATACCATGCAAGACAATTTAAATTTTTCTCCCTGTTGTTTTAAAATATCCAGGAAGGAGTAGCCAAAGGTATTCTTAAGTTAATTAAGGATTCAGTTGGGTTGCAAAAACCCACAAAACAGATGATGTTGTGAAGCAAATTATTTTTTTGGTAGAAGTATTCCCTAGTGTATTCCTCTGTGATGATTCTCACACAGATCTCAAAGATCCTTGTCCTGACAGTACTGATGTTACTTACATTGGCACTGAAGAAGACAGTAAAGTCTAACAGCAGTACATTCACTTTGGTAGGGGAATGCAGAGGCTGCTTTTCCTTAAATCACGAGTTGAAGCTTCCAAGCAACACTTAAAATAAGAGCATTGAATTTCAAGTAACACAGTAGCGAGTCTACTAACAGAAAGATGTGTCATATAGTGCTGCTGGTTATTCCTATGGAAAACAAATTATTTGGGGAGAACCCTAATCACAGCTCTGGAACTGAGTGATGAAAGCAAGCAAGGGCTGACTGCTGTCTCCCAGGCACTGGTGTCTCCTGTGATTCTGTGCACAATAGCAGCCCCCACGCCAAGCTTCACAGGAAGCTGAAGGGTGAACTTCATCCACAGATTTCACAGGATCAGGTTACCTGCATTCATAAAAACCCCGTAGGTACAATTAACTTCTCAGCTATCCTTCATTAAATGGCAAACAATCCCACAGTGCAGGTTGCTTTCCCTCCTTCCCACACAGGTTTTGTGTCATCCTAGCTTCCAGAAATGACACGTTACTAGCGTTACAGGCACTGAGATCAGCATCTTAAATTACAAAGCAGCTCACTGGATTTGGGGTTTCCTGCTTCACCCAGACATGTTGCTGCACTGCTGCTGGCTTCCTATCCCAAATTTCAATACACAGTGCTTCTTATTTTATAAACTTCATTTCTTTTTGTTTAGGGTCTTTAGATTAGTTTTCTTTTCTCTTCTTTAACTTCATGCCCAGAAGAGTGGTTATATAATTATTAAAGGCTATATACTTATTTCTCTTTAATTTCACCAAAAATACAGAGTTAACACTCTGAGAGAAAAATTGCAAATTTTTTTTTTTTGGTGGGATTCTTCTAGAGTTAATTAAGTTTCCAAGGAAAATGTTTCCAAGAATGAGATCTCCCTCCTCTGTTCCCACCTATTTAAATTGTCACACTCCCTGATGCCATTCTTTTTTCATTTATTATTTTTCTTCTTATATAAGGCACAAATTAAGGCTGTAAGAGCAGGCTCATAAGCCTGATAAACTTTAAGCAATTCCTTTGCATATCATTTATGTCAGTAAAATGAACCATTTGCACTTATATTAGAGGGAGGAGACTATAAATTATAGCTTGCCAATTAAGTGATTCCTGTAGAAACAGAAAAGGAAGGGGAGAAGTGAATGACAAAAAGCTGACCTTTTTTACAGCAGCATGTAAGAGAACAGGCTTGGCCCCACACATACATCCTGAATTTAGTCAGGAGCACATAATGTATCTTGGGGTCTTAGAAGAGTGAGAAGGTTGAAGAAAAAAAGTTATGGAACTGGAAGTAGCATTAGAAATGAAAGAAAGCCCAACAAACAAAGGGTAGTTGATCCCAAAACAAAAAAACAGGCAAGTACTAGGCCACTCTCCAAAACATCCCAAACTCTGAAAAGTCAAGGTCTTTGTTGTACAAAATATTTTTAAGTCTCATATGACAACAGTTTCCAGACCCCTGGCATGTTCCTTAACAAAAATGAGCTTCTTTCAGACTTGAAAACGTATCAGAGAACTGTAAAGTTCTTTTACATTTAATATTGCATTAGCTGGGACAAGGGCATTTGTATCAGTGCCTCTGTAACAGAGTGTTCCTGCTTGCTGGAAGTGTTTGACTGACCAGTAGTGACAAATGGTCTAAAAAAAGAAAATAATCAAAACAAGAAACACTTGCTAAACAATTCCTTAAAGACATGTTTTCATCGACTTGGGAGGAACTGCACCCATTTACCCACAGCAAGAAGCTTGCTTGCTTTCATGGGAACACTGTGGAGACTCTTACCATGAGAAAAGTTACTTGTTCTCAAACTACAGAAGATTTTGGCTCCCACCTTGCTCAGTATTTAGCATTCAGCAACAGGAAACTTGGTTAAGAATTTAGAGGGAAAAAAAGATACTCTGTCTCACCCTCATTCCTCAAGTAATATATTCCCAGCCTGGACATATAATTCCAGGCAAAAGAAGCCACCCTAAACCTTGGATATTAACTACAATGACTGAAATTTTATTTACCAAAAAAGGAAAAACCAAACTGAAACCACCTCATAAAACAATAAAACAACCCATTAAAAAAAAAAGAAATTATCCCAGCTCTTGGAGTATTAACATTTTCAGAGTTTGTTGGTGGTATGCACAGTATTCAAGACACTTGCAGACCTCTGGCCATGCTTCTGTCTGAGAGCCAGCCCAGGTAGGAATGTGACAGCCTGGCAGTCCTGGCACTTAGGCAATGTTTCTTGCTCTCCAGATTACTGCTGCTACAGCACTTCAACTCTTGAGTCTCTTAGCATATTCAAACTCCTGAAGCACCAAGTAAGAGATAATAAGGCTCACTTTATCTGTTCAGTATTTGTAGCTCTTTCATGCATCAAACACAGTCCTCTGCTACTTGTTCATATTTTTTCATGTGGGAATGTCTTGTTCTTCTGTCTTAGCAGCTTTCTCTATCAAGCACTGCAGTCCAGACATAGGAAAAAATGTGAAGGATTTTAACAATTCAGCTTATTACAACACTTGAAGAATATAAAGAAGCCTTTTGCATTACATGATCAAAATATCCTATTTAGCACTGTAGCTAAAATGTAACAAACTAATTATATAAATTAAACCACTACTGCTGATATATTCTTATTGTATTTTAGCTGTTGATCTAAGGTGGTTTGATCAGGTAGTTAGTTAACTATTCTTCCACCAGTCTTTTCATCACCAGTAGAGTAGTCACTAATCAAGGGCTGCCAAAGACAGTGACAAGGTTTATAGGGCTGCAGTTGTAAGAAAGATCAGTGCAGGGATGGATCCTTTTTTCATACCTCTGTAATAGCACTGAAAACCCAAAGAAGGTTTAAGGAAGCTTTTGGCCCAGGATTACCATGTGAACACAAGACAAAACATCTCCCATAACTGTTACACACTACATCAGGACATTCTCTGTTGGAGGTTCATTTGCATCATTCAATGGTGGGTTGGTTTCCTTAATTAAATCCCAGATTTCATGCCAGTGTGATCAAGGACAAGATATTTGCTATTAGTATCCCTGTAACTTTCCACTTTTGGAACAGTCTAATTAGAGCTATCCTGCTGCTTTCTTCTAAAAATAGACTTTCCAAGCTCAAAATCCTCATTCTATCATATTATTGTTATTATTACTACCCCATATATGAACTGCTGGCAATTGCTTATGTTTTAGGAGTGATTTTGAACTCGTGAGCAAAACAAGGGGTACCAAAGAGATGAAGAAATGAAACAGGAAGCATCACAAATAGCTCTGTGATCTGGACAGTCAAGTCCATCTTGCTAACAGGCAAGATAAGTGACTAAAGGCTTATTAACTAAATGTCTAAGTAATTCTATTAATTATAAATTGCAGTAATAGTATTATTACTGTGAGCAGGATAATATTATAAAATTCCAGTGAACCTCTGGACCACTGGCAGCTTTTTAAAAAGGCATCAGAAGAGGACTGTGACACTTAAGCCAATTTAAAACCTCAGATTAGGCAATGCTGTTGCATGTATACTAAAAGTTCACTTGCTTTCTTCTTGTATACTTTCTCCAATATGCTGTGATGTGAAGAAATGTAGCTCTATAAAGCAAAACAAACAACAGGTATAAAGCAACTCTGAAAAAAGAAAAAATATTTTGAGTACCAAAAGAAATTGTACTTCTAAAACTGTATTTGGGACAATCAGGAACTGGCTCCTGCTGCTCATGGGAAATAAAGGTGAAAACAAGGTAAGAGGCAGGGAAGGAAGAGCAACAGAATGGATTTAGTCTGAGATGCCATTAGAAATAAGGGAGGGTTTGGCAGCTGTGGTGTCTGTACAGCAACTATTGGCCTCTGTGTTAAAGCTGACAGCCTGTATCTTAGTGCTGTAAAAAGATCAAGAAAAATGAAACTATTGGACAATCTTAACATTTTCATAGTTAATATTTTGCATGGTGACCTCAACTCACACTTGTGGTACATAGGCATCCTATGGGCATACAATTCTTCAGAATATTCACTGTGCACTTGTGGCACAGTTGCTAAAGTAGGCATTGCAGAGCTTAGAGAAAATCTAATATCTCACTGCATGCAAACTTAATCAACAGAATTTACAATTGCTCTTGTGTTACTGGAATGAAGGACTGATTTTTTTTTTTTTTGAGTTGGAAGATAGCTTCTCTAATCTTTATTGCCTTGAAAGGCTGTATTGTTGTTTTCATCACTTGACCCATTACTCTTTTCATAATTTAATTAAATTATAAACTCTCTTGCTGATGCTGCTTGCTTGGATATTTTCCCAACCTTCTTTGTATGAACTCCTGTTCACCTACTGCTTTTTCAATTTTCCAATCTGCTTTGCCACTAACATCCCTGCTGGAAGTTAGAAGCTAACACACAAATCCATTTAAAGTAAGGTCTGGGTCTGTTTTTTGATCTGATACTTTTTTTTTTTTTAAGTCCTTTACAAAATTGTACCATTTCCTCTACTTTAAGCAAGTGTAAGAAGAATAAATACTTGTCTGTTCTGGCATGATGTGTAGGAGGTGACCTGGGCTGCATTGTAAATGAGTGGAATAGATAGGCTTTTGGAGGTATGCTGTAAAAGAGTTGCAGCTCTCCACAACAGGAGCACACTTTTCTCCTGTGTTCAGAAAAATCAGAATAAATTTTGCAGATTAAAACCAGCTCAGCAACTTTCCACTGACATGTCAAGGAAAATGTTTGCAACATTTTATTTTCATTTTTAAGTCCATTCAATATGTTATGTCTCCTCTCAAAAGAAGAGAGAAATCTATCTCCAAAACCTTAGCTGGTACTCTTTCCATAGAATGAGAACTTCAGTAAACCTGATATTTATCAATGCAGCAGAAAGTCTTGCTTCTTGCAGAGCTCTGGGTGCACAACTGGCAGAGCCAAGGCAGATGAAGTAATTTGGGTTGTGTTTGTCTGTTCTACTGCTACCATGCTAACAACATGCATGCCCAGTGTGCTATGCAGTGCTCACTACAAACTATCAAAAAAGGAAAAAAATTCTAAATGTAAGTGCTTTGTCCATCCCAGAATTGGCTTCCTAATTTCTGTAGACCTAAGCAGGTCTAAAGTCTCATCTGTGTTTATTTCACTGTATATCAGAAGGGGAACCATGTTCTCTGTTTCTCCCACGCAGGTCTAAGAATTGCCGAATTGGCAGGCATGTGCAGATGCATCAAAATAATTTTATGCAGTTAGAACTATGAGATATGGTCCACCTGCATCACCACTATTTGTACTGGTAGAAAGTTTCTTCCCTTAAAACTTTGGTTGAAGTCAAATGCTCTTGTTATTATCTGTGATCGCCCAGGCTTTATTTCTGTAACATTACTCTTTCATCTGGTTTTAAGTTTGCCTGCTGAGAACATCACCTTCTGTACCGTTTGTGTTATGTAAAGCAGAAGCCTTTTGTAACTGGGCTGACTACTGTGATCAAGACCAAGCTGTTAACACTGAATGTCAGAGAATTTTAAATGAGAGTGTTTGCAAATCAGGTAAGGTAATATTACTTTTTCCTATAAACACTCTACTTGCATTGAAATGTCTTCATTGGCTGCCTATCCTACTTGTGAATTCCTTGAATGATAAAATAATAGGTATTTTTCTTCTAACAGGCAATTCAATTCTGGAATCAGACCCACTAAGTGTTCAATAGAAGATATTCAATCTCTTTGCATCACTGTCCACTTACTGTCGTTACCTCATTTAGCATACAGTACTGTATTTCCAAGATGACATTTTCTCATTAAAATTCCTCACTACAGAATGCATTGAGATAATTATTTAATTTAAAAAATAGTTTATTATTAATTTTTCTACCTATAGTTCTATTATTATTTGTGCTGCTGTGTCCTTCCTGAACAGACCTCATAATCCTGGAAGATGTGTACCCTTACAACAAAAAGTCTGTACTCAAGTACCAATAATCTGCTGCAAGAAGTTTAGCCTTGAATAACGGTGAGACACAGTAATTGAAAGGTACAAGTTGCAGAAGGAATAGAAGAAAATACAGCAAATTTTATATAATATTCCATAATGTCAGCTTACCATTTGCTCTGCAGGACATTAATGCACAAAACACAGCAGAAAACTGCCCTTTTCAAACCAAAATCAAAGGCCTGCCGTGCCCAGGATCTTGCCTTTGACATCCATCAGTAGAAGGTGTGTAGGGAAAGTATAAGAACAAAAAAAGTCTGCAGTGGTACATCACCTGATGTTCTCCTAGCTTCCAGTGACTTGTTGTTCTCAAAGGAAAGATTGCATTTTTACATTTAATAAACCCTGAGAGAATTTTCTTAACTTTGTCCTGAACTTTGTTTTGAACCTATATAAACTCTGATTGCCCACAGCATCCTGTGTCAAGGGAATCCACAGCTCAGCTATGTGGAATGCGAAACAAAATTCCTTTTTTTGTTAATTTTGGAAGCTCTGCCTTTACTTGATACTTTCCAGTCACTGCACTGGAAGAGCCTTTCTAACCATCATCCTGAGCTCTGTGTCCTTTGTGATGTCTATTGTAAGGCCATCCCTCATTCCTTTTTCAGGTGTTAGAGTGCTTCTAGATTATTTGGGTCTTGTGTTGAAGGCAGTTGACACTGCTAATCATCTTTGTTCCTCCCCTCTGTGTCTTTTCTGACATAAAAAGCCAGAAAAAAGAAAAAGGCCTCAGCAGAACAGTACTGAGCACTAAGATGATCACTTCACATATCTATTTATTATGAGATAAATGCTTTATTCCTCAGCATTAGCAGCAACATGGAACCTATCCTAGTAGGTGTAAGGAATGCAGTTTGCATTTACATGTGTGGAATTCCACCTGCCAGTGGCTATGATAAGGTCTTCCTGCAGTTTCACATAATTTTAGCACCAATTTGAATCAAATCATCTGCTGCATCCTGTGCAAAGGATCCTCATGTACTAACATTCCCAAGGCACTGCAGTGGAAATATAATTTTGCACTTATCTTCTTAAAGAGGATGTTATTTGGCCCTTATGACTAAATAATCTCTTGCCCTACATATTCTCTGGCAAGATGCCTCTTTCTAACATGTTTGAAAAATTATTTATTGTGTATATCCCTGTCTTTTGCAAGTTGTTTCTCAAAATTCCTGCCTTTGGGTGAATTCCATTTAACCTTCTAGACCTAATGATATTTTCTTAGCGAGATCTTCTGATCGCTGAGATCTTCCTCAATCAATTGCCATCATACCTGCTTTATTCTGGTCTTTTCATGATTTTTTAAGGATCTGGTATGTATTTTCTCTGTGCCTTCAGTACATAATTACTGTGGTATAACCCAGCAGGCAGCTAAGTACCATATAGCCATTCACTCACTTCCTTCACCTGGACAGATTTGGCAAAAAAAAGGTAGAACTCCTGCCTTGAGATAAAGACAGTTTAATACAACAGAAAATAAATGGAAAATAATAATAATAATAATAATAATAATAAAAGAATATGCAAAACAAGTGATGCACAACACAGTTTCTGTTCAGCAGCTGATTGATGCCCAGCTGGTCCCCAAGCAGGAGCAGCCACTCCCTGGCCAGCACCTGTAAGTTCTGTGTGCTGAGTGTGATGCCAGAGAGGATGAAATGTCCCTTCAGTCAGTAAGGGTCAGCTGTCCTGTTTGTGTCCCCTCCCAGATTCCTCTCTGTCAGTATGAAAAGCTGAAATTTCCTTGAGTCTATGCAAGCACTGCACAGCAATAATTAAAACATCAGTGTGTTATCAACGTTATTCTCATCCTAAATCTAAAACATAGCACTGTACCAGCTATTAGGAAGAAAATCATCCCAGCCAAAACCAGGAAAACTATTTTTGAATTATCTGCATACCATTTGCAAAGACTATACTCTTCAAAAGTTGGAGGTTTCCTTTTTTATGTAATCTTACATGTTTTTAAACACATCTTTACATTACTACCTTTTGAAATTATGCATGATGGCATAGATATTGAGTGATTTTATTGGTTCTGCTAAGATGTTGGATGTGAGCCTAATTTTTTCCCTGTGTTGGAATGCCTGTTCCACAACAGCATGTATGAATCAGGTTCAGTGGTGCTCAGGGCAAAGTAAGGAGCTGATCATTCCATCAAAGGTTCCCTGAGTTCTTGTCCCAGGAGGAAGTCATTAAGAATATCCAAATGCTTTACTTTGACGTCCCATCCCAGCACAGCACTAGCCAATGCACCCAGGAGTGTTTGCAGTGTCTTGCCACAGCCACGTTTCCTGTCCTGGCATTCTCATCTCTACCAGCACTGCTGCATTCCAGGGATCATGGGGTAGTATAGTCATTGTATGGGGGACAGAAGAAGGGCAGGCACACTGAGCACTGCCAAAAGTAATACAAATGACAGGAGGACAAGAATATTGCTAATTTGCCTAGAAAAGTCAATGAAATTTCAAGGCTTTAAACAGGCAGACTTTGATGAATATAGAAATACAAAGCTCATGTTTGAACTAGCACTAAGGAAATTCAAAAATCTATGAGGGTCTTGCCTGCTGTAAGTAGCTAATTTGTAGGAAGCTTTGACTGTATCACCCAAGGGATTTTATCCATGTATTTGCACTGCATAACCCTGCAAAGAGATGCAAGCAGACGTCTGTTCATTAAGGTGGTCTTATTACTGTAGTGGGACCCTCAGAGTCTGATATTCTTTAACAAAACTAAAATAATTCATGCACAAGTCAGACTATCAACAACAACTAGTGAAGGTAAGGATAGCTGAATGTAATGAAAGAGTATTTAAAGAAATGGTACAACAAAAAGAGGGATAAACATAAATAAGTCATTTGTCCTGCCAGTCTTGAAACATTCATGCCCTTGTTCAGAATGAAAAAGTTGCCCAAGACAAGTAGGCTATTGTACTCAAAAATATTGGCTGCCTGATGATTTTGGAAAAAAAAATATGCCATGTTCACAAATACCTCCCCTGACCTGTTTATTAAAAAGGACAATAAATGACTGAGCAGTAAATATTCAGAGCCTGGGAGATTTTATCAGCATAATGTTTCTGAAAAAAATTGTATGATAGAGTTGGCTGTGGGAAGAACTACAAGTTCAGATCTTTCTCAGGTCAGCTGATTCTGTTCATTTTCTAATTCCATGTACAGTTGCTATTTAACATTTTGCCAATCTTCTGGGAAAGTTTGTCAAACAAAGGTTTTGAACGTGACTTGCACAGATTGCTGCCTGCCTTTCACAGTGTGGACATTTTATGAAGTCCTTCATGGGTGACTGTGTTTTGTTTTATTTTTAAATGTATTCCATAAAGGAAGAATTCTGAACTAAGCCACTGTGATTGCACTTAATCAACTTGCAAACAAAACACAGAAAAGAATTCATTATATTACTATAGTGCATTCCTGCTATTTAAGGATAGTGTCATTACGAATAGAGCTTATTGGAACAAAAATCCCTGAATTTATTTATAGATCTTATGTACAAATGAAAGAAACAAAGTAGTTTTAAAACAGCCAATACATTTGCTGTGATGTTGGCTTTCCTAAAAGGTAGCTACAATAGGGGCAAGTCACCAAGAGCGAGACAAAGTGCTCAGCATTTTCCTCTCTCTGCTGCTGTTGAAATTTGCAGGAAATCTTCATTTACATCACAGGAAACAAAATCATGCCAATGCTAAGCTCTTCTGAAAATATGTACTTCTAAGAAATGCAGAAGGCTGCAGCTGATGTGACTCCAGTATTTCACCAGCACTAGCACCTGTTGAAACTGCAGAAATGTTTTAGAAACCATTACCAGGGGTTCAAGGAGGTTGATTCCAGAATAAATAACCTCCAAATAACATCTTCTCCTTGTGCCATGTTCCTTAAAGGTATTTCTCCAAAAACCCCAATATCATAACCAAATATGTTATTAAGCTAAGATTCTTTTTATCTGCCTGGCAAAAAGTAGCATCTTAAATAATTTACAAAGAGAATTTTTTAGACCATATTTAATCCAATTGAAAAAAGATGAGCCACTTAGTGGTTTCAAATATTTTATACCACTGTGGTGATATCTGGTGCCAGCATCCTAACAACATCTGTACTATTTCTCAGAAAGGAATGCTACAGACACTGTATATGCTACCAAATATTTACAGCTTACAAATGAAGTAAGTTTGCTCCACTGCACTGATGTTAGTCAAGAAGAGCCCCACAGGAGCCAGTTGAGTTACCCCAGCAAATGAGAAGAGTTAGATCAGAATCAGACCTTGTATCACAATGTGTAATTCATTAATCTCTTGAAAATAGCTAGTACCCTAATTCTACCTCCCCCATAATCAGGGAGTCAAGCATTTCCTGGTGCTGGCCCCAGATATACAGCATACCAATTTATTGGTAGTACCGTACATATTGACTTCTGACAACTGCCATTGTTGTTGTTGTTTACTTATGATAATCGGCACACACAGTCTGCTAGTCACTGTCCCAAAGAGCTTACCAAAGCAGCTTTGTCCCTTGTACATGCACTTCCAAGGGACATGAATTGAAGCCAAGCAGAGTTACAAGATGTTTTCACTTGAGGGTCATATCCTAGCATGGAATCTATTTCAAGCAGAGATGACTAGGAATTTGGCTCGCTTGCTCTTTGGCTGATGGTGGGGTTGCCCATCAGGTTCACGATGACAAGTGAACAGGAAATTTCACCACTGCGTCATCAGATTGTTTCAGATTGCTCCAGGTGCAGCATGCAGCCAACCTCTCAGCAGAAACCCTGAGATGTGATACACAATGAAATCACTGTCTCTTGGTCTCCAAACAGCCTGCCTGAATAGGCTGTGGTGAAACCTCCCCAGGGAGACAACGGAAGCCCAATCACTTTGGTCATTTAGAGCTGCATAGTGGGAAACACTTATGAATGTGCTGTAGGGAGCAATTCTTCTTGGCAGAGTCTGTGTTAAGTGATGTAAGAGATGGCTTTTCAGCTCTTATTTCTATGCCTTTGAGGGTATAGTGTTGCTATTTGCCTTCTTAAGCAGAGGCTTGAGTCTCAGAAGGAGTGATACAAAAGAGGAGATAATCAAATAACTGACTTCCTGGCATGCTTTCTTTGAAGTGTTCAAAATTGAGGTGTTGGGATAGAAGCAAACACTGATAGAATTACAAGGACCTTAGAAGCAAGGTGTTTATTAGTGTCCCTTTGGGTCTGCTTGCCACATTGCTACCTTCATATTTTCTGCGACACCACCATGAACAGATATTGTCCTTGAATAACACTGGAAGTATTCGAATCCATGTCCAAGACTTTTGTGTGCTGGGACATCTACGAGGAACTGGCAGATTATCATGGCTTTGCAGATTCAAAACGGGAATAGTGAAAATTTTAAAAAATGGAAACAAAATATTTGTTACTAATCAGATGGTCTTCAATGAGAGACACACAAATGCTGTAATCATGTTCATGCTAGTTCTTGCTAATCTTCTATCAGTCTTGTTTTTAGACTTTTTTTTTCCTCTTCAACAAGTTTTTCATTAAATAGATGGAGCTCTGCCAGAATCAGCTTTCATTCATGTTATTGTAAATCATGGTTGAAACCTGTGGTATTATTCCTGTTTTCTCCACGTACGATTTAGATGAGCTTTTAGGCTGTTGCCTTAGGGCTCAATACATCTTGATACTTTATGAAAAAACATTTGAAAAGTGAAAGAACAGTTCTGAGGCTTCTTTCTTTTTCTTTCTTTCTTTAATTCTCTCTCTTGCTATCTCCACACCCTCTTCCCATCTGTCTCTTTCCCCTCTTTCTTGCCTACTGCCACAGGCTCATGTAATCTTCCCCAACTTTTTAAAAATGTAATTGTGATGAGCAAGTAAGGTAATTTGGAACATCTCCCTGCACTTCAGCAATGTTGTGGTAAAACTCTGAAATACACACAGTTCACAGTTGCTACAATGGCATACCTGCCATCTGTTTGTTCTCTTACCTGCAAGCCTGTTCACATATTAACATCCTCTCATGTCAAAAATCATGCACACTGCTAAGCTTCATAAAGGCATGAAATGTGAGACACAAGTAATAGCAACCCGCTTATATAACAACATTTGCACTAGGATTTTCTTGTTGCCTTCAGTGGAGTTCAAGTATTTGCTTTTGTGTCTCCATCTTTAGGGAAAAATTACTGAACTGTTACCTTCTTGGTTAACTCAGAATCTGAAGTTAGTGCTGTTCAAGTATCCTGACTATCATTTTAAAGTCTTCCAGACTTTTGATAGCTGGGAAATCTTATGCTAAAATTGTGTTATATTAAAAGAATTCAGGAGCATAGTCAGTGGAGTGGTAGGCTACTCAGTGAATTATGAAGACAGATGTGCTGTGGAAATACCTAAGTGATTACATAGGATAGATACAGTAGGGGACACAACATCCCCTGACTGAAACTGGCTTCCAGTCCTAATTAAGTTGCAAGTGAATGACTCCAAATTTCCAATTCAATGTGTCATAAATGCACCAAATAATTGCTATAGATGGCAATTTCTGCTCTGCAGCTGCTGAAGGTGCAGTCACTGGACTTAGAACAACGATGTTCTCCAGCACTCCAACTGGGCTTGCAAAGGTGGAGAACCACCAGCATGTACAGGTGCTCAGTATTTAGCCTGGCACAAAGTTGCATCATTTATCAGGCACAGAACAGGGCGCCCCAGAGCATTTTGCTCCTATGGAATTATTTCTTCCTCTTTCCTTTCTGCTCTCTTCATGTCACCCTACTAAACCCAGCTGCACTACACACCTCAAAATAGTTGCTACAAATCTTGCTTGTAACAGGGCAGCAGAACTTTGCCAGTGCCAGAGCCTTGGAAAGCCAGGAGGAAGATGGTGCTGAAGAACAAGGCAGTTTTTGCTTTCAAATCTAGCATCCTCTGGAAGTTGTACCTGTCTTGCTCCTCTCGGTCTCTTCCTGCACCTCTGTTTTTTCTCTGACCATGAGTGGAAAAATCAGACCTTGACTAGCACAAAACCCTCATGTCTGGGGAAGCAGACATCAATTTTGTCTACACTACAGGTGATTTTTGACCTGATTATTGTTACCTAGTAGTGAGCTTCAAGTTTTAGCTCAAAAAGTATTATTTATTTCAGTTGTTTCTGCACCTTCCTCAGCAGATAGCACTGTCCCTTAGCTCACCACCCTTTCATGAACCAAATATTGCCTGAGATGCGAGATCACACAGTGAGTATACGCATTCCTTAAGGACTAATTATTTAAAGTTGGTTTCCAGCATTTTTTGTACCTATAGTCTGGGGCCAAAAGATATATCTCTCCTTAGTGTTTAGAAGATGCTAGATAAGGAGAAATTGAAAAAAAGCATGCTGAGTGCTCTAATTGCTGACACATTCCTGTGGTATACTTGATCATTAGAACAGCTCACTTGAAACAATATTTTCTTTGTAGAAAGGAAGTTGGTAATCGAGTTGTTGTGCTTCTCTGCTTTGCATTTTCAGTTTAAATGTTCAGCTGGAATTCAGTGTAAGGTTACTGGTTACCAGAGTGTGCCGATTCAAATTTTCATTACCCAACTGCAAGCTGATTTTGTTGAATGATGCTTAAGCATTTGACTGCTGCAGATTTTCATGTATGTGCCTTTTGGATTTTAGTCACGAATATGGGCCATTTAAAAAAGCTCCAATCCATAATTACACTGTGATTAAAATGGCTGGGATTTGGATTTGGTCAAGTCTATCCTCAAACCACAGTGACCAAAATGAACTGGTTGTAGAAACCATGCAAGGAAATGCATTAGATAAAGTACAAATCCAGGCCTGAAGTATATCAGGCTAAGTGAAGTCTTGCTAAAACATCCCATTTTACTGTCTAGGGATGAGCTAAACCTGTGCTATTGGTGAGTTTCATGAGTTTTTGGCCAGAGTGTAAAGTGATATATGGAAACAGTAGTCCCACACAAGTGCTACTCTAAGTCCTACAAGTCCTTCCCCTCTAAGCTGATAACCCAAGTTGTTCCCACTGTGGTCTTGTCACTCCCCATGACTCAGTGACATTCTGGTGGCCCAGTCATTCTCAGCCTCAGCTGTGAAATGCCATCATCCCACTGCTGCCCTTGCTGCACAACAGCATGTTAGCCTCACCTGAATCCCAGGCTCTTCTCTCTGAGCTACTGTCTCTGCTCAGGCTGCCTGTGCCTATATCACCCTTCCTCAACTTGTTTTGGGCATTTTGGAAACCATCAGAATGCATTCAGAGGGGTTTATGAGATGGAAACAAAATGAAGAGTAAAGGGAAAGATCATCTCTATTGTGTGAAACAGTGTTGTTCCAGTAGAAAGGGCTCTTCTCAAAAAAGCCCAGAGTTAGTTACCATCTTCCAGGAAACTTCTTTGAACAAGATTCTCCTCCAAGAAAATATAGAATATGGACTTCATTGTGTTGGAATTCATTTGATCTCTCTTCAGGTTAGGTGTCTTGTCCACATTTGCCACCTCTGCTCCTTTGGAAGGAGGGATACCCACACCTGAGTAATTCAGTGCACCTATCTGAAACATCTGCTTTAAGATAGGATTACCTGTGTCTCTACGAGTTGTATGGACAATTAACTAAGGCAAGGTACTATCTTTTATGTCTTGGGTTAGGTCAGCTGAATCCTGCACAAAAGAGTAATCACAGAGCTACAGAGTGTGTTGGACAGGAGAGGGTTGCATTTCTAAGCAGGAATTTACAAAACTATTTACTATGAGATTAATATTTTTCAGCACATACAATAAAAAGTTAACAAGTTGCCCTGAATGAAGTCCTACTGGATGAGTTAAACCTATGTGCCTTACTTAGTAAAAGTCACTGTCTTTTTTGTTACAAAATTGGAAAATGAATACCACAAGGCACTGCTGGAAAATCCCAAAATATTCAACGCAGATGTAAGTTGCCTGGGCATGTCAGTTAAAACTTTAAATCCTGCATACTTTATTTAAAAGACAAGTTAAATCTCACAAAACCACTCAGATCCATTAAAAGAGGTGTGCTCATAAAAGTCATCTAGCCTGTGGACTAGAACTTTTGTTGGCAGTGACTCCTGTGACTCCCTGTGCTTCCTGGTGTTGTTGAATGAAATGCATATCCTTGCCATGAGACATTGAGTTCACACCATACCCATATTTTTTGGTGATATCATTTTAATATTAATATCTTTTAATATTACTTGAGAACACTTTTTAAGCAGTATTCCAAGTCCCATGGGATCTCATGAGATACAATTCTTCCATGAATTAACATTGCAATAATAGGTATGTTTGGACGGATCACCTAACATCCTTTGCAGGTCAGTAGAAAGAAAAATTCACAGGGAGAGTAATCTTGTCAGAAAAAGCACATAAACAACTGAAAAAGCCTTTCTACAAAGGATATGGGGGTACATATTTAGGTTAATAACATTTTTGTTAGTCTAAAGTCAGGGAAGATGAACAGCATACTCTTCAAGTTAGTAGAACACAACACTCGCAAAGCAAGCATCTAATCAGTCAGCTGGAAATTGTGCAGCAGCACCATGTTTGACTCCTTACTTCAAGTTCTAGCATGTGAAATTATTTCTAAGGAGTCTAATTAAAAGAAGATTAAAAATTTCAGCTGATATTTACAGAGGTTACCCTGTATTGCCCTACTTCCACAGGCATACACCGACTTCCCCCTCTGTTTGCAACACCTTTTGTTGTTTGAAATCTATTTTTAATCCAATTGTCCTTAGAAATTCTTCATACTGTGGAACATTTAACTGCGCTGGCAGCTCAGGAAGAACAACAGTGAAAAATGTCCAACACAGATTTCTTGAAGCTCCAGTTTTCTTTTAGACACTGTTCCAGGACTATTGGATTGGTTTCAAAGTCAGGCTTCAAAAGAGGAATCCAGTAACAGGACTGCTTAAGATTTAATTGTTAAGTGGGGCAATTATTACATAGTGTGAATGTCTCAAGTTCAGCCTTCCAGTACTTTTTGAGCTTGAAATGCATTACACCAACAAATGGCCTCACAATTTAATGTAAGCAAAACCTTTTACTGGCATAAATTTTTCTGTAGTCACCATGGGGGAAAGAAAAAGGGAAGGATGGTGTTGATTCTCCCTCTGCTATGTCTCAGATATTGTTTATTCTGAAATGCATTATTTATTTTAGCCTGGTATTTCTTTTTAAAATGTCTTCACTAGACTAAACCGCTACAATTTTAAGCCTCACAGGGAAACTAGCGAGTCATGAATAACCAGGGAGTGGGATTTCAATGTAATTCAGGAATGAGAACTAAGCAAAGAAGAATATTCAACCTTTTCATGGAAGGATTGAATATTCTTTTCAAAGCCATATATCAAAAAGCCACATACAATGGAAACATTCTCTCTCCATAGAACATAAAAGAGGAGGGAACTGCCTGTTATGTGTTCTGAAATGATCTCTTTTCATTACAACTTCAGAATTTTTCTCTCTGGGGATTGCTGACTTCAAACCATGAAGAAAGGGAGAAACGACATCATACTATTTCCATTAAAAGCAGCCATGTGTAACCTATATTTTTCCCTTTCCTCTTTCCCCCCACCCCATTTTACAATAATATTTGCATTCCAAAAAACTTCATCGCTTTCTTTTAATGCACTGAGGTTAAGCAAATGAGGTTGCTGCTGACAATGTTGTTCATACCACTTGCATGCTCCTTGTTTTAAGCCAGCACGAGAGAAACTGCTATGTCTGTGTGAAATTCATTCGAAAACAAAACATTCAATCTTTCTTCATTTGCCCTGCTCCTTCTTGTTTACCATAATTAAGTCATGAGAAAATCATCTTACACACTAGGAATACAAAATTCTCTGAGTCTTGTAAATGCATTAGCTAGAAATTACTTGATTTTTTGAGTGGTTGGTCCCACATTGTATTTCTGAATACTGTATATTCAGAAAACTCTTGCATATGAACAGTCAGAAAAGAAAAAAAAAATTCAGAGAAAAGAGAAGAAATTTGGAGAAAAGGGAATAAGTATTATAAGGCAAAGATTTCGTCTGACTTTTAATAGCATGAAGAAATATAAAATTAACAAAGACCAGACAGTATAACACAAAGAATACAAAAGAAAAAGCGACACAGTCCCATAGAAGAATTTTTCCAGGTTCAATAAGACTGACTCAAGAAGATGCCTTTGGATTTATCAATAGTAGATATATAAAATAGCTGTAGGAAGAGTTTAGAGAAGAGAGGTAAAAGCTGAGTGTGAGACAGACTAAAAAACAAAAGAGAAAGCAGCACTTACCATTCACATATTGTTCTTTAGATGTTCAAAGCAGTGTATAGACATAACTCCCCTATAATATTTGTTTAAGGCAAATAGGTTTTTAATTATCTTTTTACAAATCAGGACACTACAGCAAAAATGTAAAATAGCTTGACTAGTGACCCCATAATATGATGAGACCACTTGAGTCTCATTCTTCTGTTCATTCCCCCAGGTGATAAGACCTGTGTAAAGCATACTATGCAATGCATATTTTATGTTTTTCACAGTCAAATCACAGCAATTACAGGGGCCATGCTTGATCAATTTCTGAAATGTGAGCTATCAGAAAAAAAAAAGAGATAAGGAGATAATGGCATAAAAAAATTAAAAAGACAGAAAAAGTGAAATGTAAATTAAAGATTATATATTTTGTAAATCAAAGGCAATGTAAAAACATTCCGGTGGATTTGTCTGAAGGCTTGAGATAGTTTCTCAAAGCATGTTTTACCAATCCTGTTGCTGTCCTTAGTTAAGCCTGGATTCTTCCAACTCTAAGCATCCTGACGAGATGGTGCTAATACTATCAAAGGCAGTTCACGAGTTACAAGCAAAATTAGCAAGTGTATTTAATATTTGTATGCTGATGACGATCCAGGATGTTCAATATAATTTGCTGGAAGCTTCAAATTACTGATCTTTGCAACATACAGAGGGTAATTGCATTTCTGCAGTCACACAGAGATTTGCATATGTAGCTGGAATATAAGGAAAAACTGGTTTGAGTTCATTAGAAAAAAATCTTCTTCTCTGAGGGTGAAAACAAAATCTTGCTATGGGAGTTGATATTAAAAGGCGCTGTACAGATGTTCATTGTTATCACCAGCATAAAGAAAATGGCACTTTTAATACAATGTGTTTGAACAGGATGTCAGATTCCTATTATCGCATCCTGTTTGCTAGGGTAACAGCATGGTACCACAGCACTAATTTTGCTGAAGACTAATATTATCTTTTCTGGAGTTTAGGAGAATAAGATTGGATACTGAAAATACTTCTGTTTCTTCCTGGTGCTTCCAATCTCTAAGGCATGAGTGTATTTCTTACATTGTCATTGATTCATTCTCTCATGTATATTGGTTTTCAAAATGTGTTCAAAAATGTTTGCTGAGTAGCTGTGGGAAGTGATCTGAATGTCCAGTATGCTCCAAGTGGTGTTAGATTTTTCCTTTGTTTTATGAAAACTGTGTTCTGTATTATCCCCGGCCTTTAAGTGGTTTATGATCTTTTCCCACTGCAAATCATCTGCAAAATTGATTAATATGCTTTCTTCCAATCATTCCTGAAACTATTGCACACAGAAAATCCCCAGAAGGCACCTTCTCTCAATTAGCACTGGGGTTTTTTTGCAGGCATTTCTCTGCATTCCCATACTACAGATTATGACATCAAACAATCGAGATTAGGATCAGAGTCTGAACAAGCAGGAAGGACATATGTTCTTAGGGGAAAAGATCTCACACACAGAGATATTTTCAGTAAATAGCAGAATATAAAAGCTCAGCAAAAGCCCAGGCTTTATATTGGCTTATTTTAAATGCTGTTCATTCCTCTGCCACTTTTAAAGCAACATTTGGTCCTCATGAACACAGAAAACCAATAGCATGTGACCCAGTCAGCCCTGCTGGAGTAGGGACCTCTTACTCATATGGAAGCTTTTGCCAGAACCCCATGCACACTGGTGCCAGCTTTTACCCTGTTTTCCTGATGAGCTGAGGTGACTTGCTCTTGATTTAGACCTCAAACAGTTCTAAGATGGCCAAGAAGAGCTCTTTGTTACAGTTCATCTCTTTTACTTCTGCCTCCAGAGGAAGAACAAGCCAGGCATAGGCAGAGAGGCAGGAGATGACAAAAAGCTTTTCCAAAGGGAAGGCAATTGTATGCTTCTGCCCAGTCAACTTGTCTTTTCTTCTTGCATGAGTAAAGATAGGAGGAGGAGAGACATTTGGGGGTCCCACCCAGCCACAGACCTCTCCTTCCCAGGGCTGGAAGCAAGGAGGTGAAATAAAGGCTAAATTCCCCCAGACTCTGACTGCATTGTGATTTTTTTTTTTTTTTATCCTTTTAAGATCTACTAAGGCATAGAAGTAGGAGACTTCTCATTGTTTTGGAGTTCCTGCTTTATTGAAAGCCCCATATTTTCTTGGCTTTGGAGCACTATGATAAGGAGACAAGTAACCCCAGTTCTTGTCACTGGGGTGGTTCTTATATTTCCTGTGGGTTTTGCATAATGCCATGGTCAAAGACAGGCTTCCAGGCAGAGGCCAAGCTCTTCATGCCAAAAGCTAGGTACCGAAAGTTTATTTTTTAATAAAAAGCTGAGTAATATGAGTCATGATTAATAGGTAATAAGATCTAATACATAGATTTGTAGGTAATTTTTAATATTATATGATTTTTAGGTTGATGGCAACATAAAAACGTTTGATGTAGACAAGAGGGCACATTAGTTTGATGATATAGAGCAGCACAACAGTAGAAAGGTTGCTTCACCATTTAGATCTCAAAAATGTTTATTGAGTTCAGATACCTCGATTTTTGGGACTCACCTTCCTTCTTGTAATCTACTTAAATCAGGCACAATCTCATTGAAAGACAAGTATGGTGGTATTAGAAATTAGGGCCTGTATTTTGAGAGTGAATAACATAAAACAAGTTTCTTTTATAAATGAAAAATTCTAAAAGTTTGGGATCCCTTTGCTCTCTCCAAGCCAGTACCTCCTGGGCATTTTCCTCAGGGATGCATTTTTGTCCAATTAAAATAAAAAAAGCTGCACAAGTGGTGAGATGCATTTGAGCATTCATTATTTCTGTGGCTGGTAACACAAGAGCTGCATGACAATGGAAGCAGCAAAGCAATTTAACTTGCCCACATTATTAGGAAAGCACTGTTTGTCCAGTCCCAGTGTATTACGATGTACATGTTATTGTTTCAAATCATAGCTATCCCTGATTGAAGCTCTAAGAGAGTGGAACCATCCAGGAGAGAGTATTGAGAAGTGTATTTCAACCTTTTCTTCTTGTCACTTGAAGAATTTTCTGTTTTCTACATAAAATTTAAGATAATGTGTATTTTAGGGGTTTTTTTTAATTACAGCATTTGCACAGCCTACATAAAAAGACATTTTATTAGTTCACTTGACATTTTACATAAAACTCCAAGCACATTGTGACCTTCCTTATAACCAGTAATTTTTAGAATGTGTTTTAATCACATATAAATATAATATAAAATATTATTTTTAAAACTTTAAGAGTGATCAGACGAAAATGTTTATCTCTTAAAATAATACAGTAAACTGTATGCTTAACCACTTAACTCTCTTTTACTATAATTCAAAGGAAACAACTGATCTGATCCAAACGTTTCTTCATATTTTGAGAAGAAAGCTATCTTAAGACAAAGAAAATACTTTAATTCTGTGGTCTGGTCTTATATTGTCTGGATATCTGAAAATATCATTCTAACATTTCCCCTGAAAAGAATTCTTTCATACAGAAAACCAAAAGAAAAGGAAGTGGGAAGTTTGTTGGGCAATGTTTATGTTTTGTGAACCTACAAACCCAGGCTAGAGTTGGTTTATTGGGTTAGATGATACTTCATCACATGAAAAAACATCTTTAAGAAATTAAGCACATCCTAGTGGCTTAGTATGTACATTCCATTTGTATTTGAATGAATTAAACAATGCGTTTTCTTGAGAGGCAAAAGGAAACTTTCTTTCCCTTACTCTTCTGATGTTTAATTTTAAAGTTTTGCAACAGCATATGGTTGATGTGCTGGAGCAATGAAATCAGGAATAAGAATTTAGCGCTATAACTTCATGAACATTAGCAGACATAAGAGCCCACTGTTAAGTGGTTCACCCAGAAATCAATCTCTTGATTATAGATGCTTACTATTTAAAAAGAATATGATTTGATTGATTACAGCAGCCTTCATTACATCATGGATTAGAAACTGAGATAATAATTATAGAATAGGTGTGGTACAAATGAGAGAGTTGGGACAGCATATGGAAAAACAAAAGACAAATTTTATTGTATACAGGTTTACTACCACCTGGAAAAACAGAAATACAATTTTGTTAAGATAAAACTTTCTCCTGGAAGCACAAAAGGTGGAGAGCACTTTTGAGGACAACCCTAAACAAGGCATACTGATGTCTAAGAAGCTTGGAAGTGTTAAAATAAAAGGAAGAAATAAAAGGAAGATGAAAATAAGACCTAATTCCTATCCTTCTACAAGGTAATGGCCCAGTGAAAGAAAGAGAAAGACAGAGACACACAGTGCTTGAGTTCAAACAGATATGTTTATATGATTTTTTTTTTTTTTCCACTCCTGGGACTTACAAAAAAATCCAGGAAAGAAGTAAAAATGTTAGGCTATTTTGGTAGAGTCCTTTTCCAAATGGAAGTCAAATGTCTTCAGGAGTCTCTTAAAATGAGAGTTACAGTAGCTGATGCAGGAAATGGTGTGACCAAGAAGGACTTTTATAGAGGTAGAACCTGGTAACCTTTCAGAAAAACTATCAGAAATTCAGGTAAGGATGTTTTATTATATTTTAAAATAAGGATTTTAAGACAAGGATTTTTATTATATTTTAAAATAATTTGTGGTTTCAGAAGTTCAAAACTGAGATACAGAGAGTAGAATTAGTGTCTCAGTGATGGAACATTTGACTGAGAAAATATCTTCATTCAGAAAAATAAAGTACACAGAGAGGCTGAAAATCCAGGCAAAAAAAAAAAAAAAAAAAAAAGGGAGAGTTTGGAGATAGCAGAGAGGTATTTCTCTAATCAAAGAGATATCTTCAACAGTTGTTCATGAGTACTCATATTAATTCATTTCTTGATCATATAGTGACAACATCTTGTTCTTGGTTTGACTCATATCTCTCTAGCAGCACTTCCATTCCTAGTTAAGGGCTTCACTTCTCCTTGTCTTTCCCTTGAGAGAGTGTGCAAGATGCTTCTTTATCTTTCTCATGGTGTGTCATGGCTAGTGTCAGCCCTAGTCAGCCTTTCCACACAGAAAACAAAATTATATTAACCTTTAATCATCTAGTTCTTCTCTTACAATGCTTAACTCACAGAAGCAAATCTCCTAAAGCACATGCCAACTCGTCCAAAAGTATGATTTTTACTTGCAACTCGTCTATGGGAAAATATTGGATAAAGCAAGAAATGCAGATGTACTCAGTTTACATACATCACTGACAAATACCACCAAAAGCAAGACTTACAAATAGAACATGATGGCATCTTCATTATTGTCATCTCCTTCTATATAGCCTAGAATTTTATACAAGATCTAATAAAATCTAGTGGCAGCTTTGTGGTACATTCACCAAGTTTTAAAACTTTAAAATTTAAAGAAAATATTCTTTCTCTGAAATAGCACTTTTGTCCTAAAAGTATTCAAGTATTGATTAGTAAAATATTTTTGTCCCAACCATAACAATGTTTGTGGTTTTTACCTTGTTTTTGTTTTACAATATGTTCACATTTTTAGGATAATATATTTTTAATCTGCAACTATGTACTTATCATTCTCTTTTTCAATTAACAGATAATGATGGAAAATTTCTAGTTGCTCTATCACCTCTAGATTTCCCACTCATATGAAGGGTAAGACATTTTTGAAACTGTGCTTTCTCCACACCTTGACAGCACTTTATTTTTCAGTCTAAATAAATTGGATGCATCAAAAGACTTCATGTTACTCTTCTTCTTTCATCCTGTGTCAGCCTCATCACTTCATGATACCCAGCCCTTCCTTCCTTCAACAGTTCCCTTCAACATTTCTACAGTACTTTCTGACTGTAGCAGGTCTCTGTTTTTGAGATGTGTTTATATAATTTGGTGGTCCTAAAAACCTGACTCTCCTTTGTACTCATGTTTACTGAAATCCCATTTTCAATCCCTCTTTTGACATTATTTTTATCAGACCACATGGGAGAACACTAAATACGCTTCATAAATTCCCATATTTAAGCATCAAAGAATCTACACCAGCCCCACTGGCATTGCAAGTCATATTACATCTTTTGTAGATTGATACACATCTGCAGGGGGCAAGGTCTTTCTCATATATCTTTAAAACTGTGGCTTAAAACTTAAAAAAGGAGAATTAACATTTTAATACAAACACAAGAACATTGTTTGCATGTGAAAATGCACTGAAGTCATCCAGAACAGCATACTCCAAACAGGACACCACATAAAACATGCCTCCCTCTGCGGCTGCAACGCTTTCTGTTTCATGTATACAGATGTTAGTGTGGACTGTATGGGGAACATCTCATGTTTCTGAACTCTGATGACTACCGAGAAATACTACTGACACTCTCTTCTTCTGATATCTTTCCCTCTGCATCACAGAGACTCAGGGCTTTTTGCAGAAAAGGAGGTGTTTATGCACAAAATTCCTGGCTCTCAGTGAATTTAGTGGGAGCCATAGGGCTGTATCAATCTGGAAAGTGTGGAGAAAAGGCTCTGTGACTGAGTGACAAAACCACAGAGTACAGCAGGCAATGCTGGTGGGTCACTCATCCTCACAGAAGATATTAATCTGCCCTTGGGCTTAGGTCATTGTAACTGAGTCCTGTCCTTATGTACATAATAATCTGAGCCTCACAATGCTTATATTTTCTACAATACAGAGGAGTTTCAGAATCCCTGTGTGGCCCCTCAGGCTCCCTGTACCGTACATATATTCAGCATTAGCCTTGGTGCAAGATACTTTTGAATAGCACCTTGGCTCCCCCACCCTGTGGCACCCAAAGAAAGGATCAACCCAAAGTTAGCATGCTAACCTTGCCTGCAGTTATAACTAGAGAGAGGGCCTGCCTTGGAGGATCCATTCTTTAAAATACAATTTTTGAAGCAGCAACCAGCAGCTGTTCCCCAATTGCTTTTTGTTTTATTCCTGCTTTCTGAATCCAGCACCAACATAAAGGGCAGAGAGAATCTCTTTCACACTAAGATAAAGTCTGGCAGTCAGAACAGACTCATACGATGTAGGGATTTGAAAGGAAAAAGCCAAGCTCAGGTCCTCCACTGTCTGGCTGTATAATCTGTTTGTGAAGCTATTATTTAAAGGGATTCATACAAAACAAACCAAAGCAAACAAACCCCGAAAATCAGAGATGCTCTCCTAAAGCAGTTCATTCATAGCAGATATTTGAGACTATTCCAGGAAAACTTCTTGTTTGAGAATCTCTGAGGATCTAAATGAAGGAAAGACACTTGTCTAGATCTTGATGACTCTTAGAAGTCAGTTGGAACTTGGCTGCCTGTTTTTAGGATATAAAATTTCTCTAACTTTAGGAGCCACTTGGATTAGGTTGAAAGTGCAAAAGCACTTTTCGGATTTTATCTTTCCATTTAGTTGATCAATTTTCTCTCAACTTCTATTTTCTTCCTCTACACCTGTTGACTTTAGACTTGTTCACTGAATGAGGAAAGACTGGGATATGCTTTGCAGAAGGAATGAATTTTTGCATAGTTCATCCATTGTGCCATTTTTCTTCCAGGTAATGGAAAGGTTTCATGTATTTGTACCTTTTGGTGAACAATTTTTCTGCAATCCTTTTATGGAGAGCAGCTGCACTGTTAGTTGACAGAGATGTGAGTCAAGAAGAATTGATGATGGGAAAACATGCACTTTGACATGAACCAGAGCTGGAAAAGGAGAGAAGAAGAGGAAAGTGTCATAGCATTAGGGAATTTGATTATTTTTTTTCCTGAGAACATGAGGACTTGAAAAGTAAGCTGTGTTGTTCATTAAAGGAACACAACATTGTTCAGACACGACCCTGCTCCTTCCCAATAAAGACCGTATTGACATCTGATACAATCCAGGAAAAACAGCTGATGAGAAAAAGGATTTCAGTGAATAGATTTCTATTTAAACCTACTGACAGCAGTACAATAGGGAGATATAAGAAGTTTCCTCAGACCTAATTCAGTAAAGGTTGAAGGAAATAGAAAGGCCCTCAGAAGGCTGATGCAGTCCGGTGGCAGGTCATAGCGGGCTTCCAGGACTTCTGCAGAAGATCTGTTACTACTTAAAAATAGCAGACACTTGTTAAAATGTAGCTATTTCTCATCAGCTTTAGACTGGTACTATTTATTAGTTTAGACGCCACTGATTCCTAAAGGCGAGGCAGTTCCTACACAATTAGAAGAAAAATATACTTTTGACTCCCAGGAAAATTTCCCTCCCAGCTCCCAGTTTCCCGCTCAGGCTCTTTTGTGAGTCAAGTGGTGAAATTGGCTTTTGTGAAGAAGAGCCACACATGCAACCCAGACTCTTCAGACAAGGCGCCATCATTCATGTTCCTCGCATGTTGACAAACACTTTGGTTGTGTTGCTAAGGCAATGGTGCTGGTGTAGCAAACACATCCCTGCTAAACACCCCCCGAGGGCAATGGGGACGGAGGGCAGCAGAACCAGATGGTTCCACTCATTCCCAGCAGTTGGCCACTGCTCTGTGCAGGGCTGACTGGGAGCTGCTTTCCAGACGGACAGTCAGTTCAGAAGGCTTGTGGGCTGCTTTTCTTTAATTACCTCTTTTCGAGAAACATACCAAAGGCCATTTTCTTCTTCTAAGCAACACATTCAGTCACTCAAACATTTCCAGGCAGCGTGGGCTGTGTGAGGGATCACAGGGGTATTGAAACACAGATGTGCGAGGGGCAGGAGCAAGAGGCAGACAGTGGCTGGGGCTTGCAGCCATAAAGGGCTGCTGCCCTACCCTCTTTGGTCTTTGCCAGTGGCTTTCCATATGGGACACCTCTCCATAAAATCCTAGGTGTTTGGACAGTCTCATGGGTCTGTGGTGAGGGCACAGGAGCTGTCATGGGAATGGGAGCAGGAGAGCATGCTGATGCCAGAAAAAAAAAAAAAAAGTGGTTAGTTGCTTTCCTTTATTTTCCTTTTTTTTTCTCACCACACAAAGATTAGGGAAAAAAAAAAAAAAGTGAGGTCTACCTGCTTTTATTCCATTCCTTTTATTTTCATTTCTCATTGCTTGGAGGTGGTAGAGGGAGGTGGAGCACTTTGATTGAGGAGGGTTGCCACAAAACATGAGTTTCTCATCTCGCCTGCCTGTGCGGATCCAGTTTCCTGTCCTTGATCCCAGATTATTTTCTCCCGTCAGGAGGACAGACAGCTGGTTTGGCAGAGCCGAGCAAGGAGCGGCTGTGCCGGCAGTGCTGGGGTGCGGGGCAGGGCGGGCCGGGCAGCAGGAGCTGCGCCTGAGGGCACCCGCGGGTGAGCGGTGGCAGCGAGAGGTCCTGTGAAAGGCGGCGGGACAGCCTCCCCTGGCCGCCCTCCAACCCGCGCTGTTCACAGGCCTGTTCTCAGCCTCGCCTCGTCCACAGCATCCAGCCAGGAACAGAACGTGAATCCCTTCTTTATTGGCCTCAAAAGGCTCCTTTGATGGGCAGGCCCACGCCTGCTATTGCTGTTTGATCCCCCGCTGCTGAGCCAACCCTTTGCCAGTGGCAGGTGACATTCCCTCATCCCACAGGTGCCCTGAGGGGGTCTGAGCCCCAAGAAGGGGCACAGCCAGGTCACAGCACCTCCACTGGGACCTGTGCCCAGAGCTGAGCTCTGCCCCCAGCACAGAGCAGCTTGTGAGAGCTTGCCTGGTGTTCATGATATATTTACCTGGCGAGTTTTTCATCTTTCTCCCCACAACTGCGCTAAGAGAGGCTTTTGGAGAGTGCCTGACACTTCGGAAGGCACAGTAGCTGATTTCCTCGGGCAGTCATGGCCGTTTTGGGCCCCTGGAGCTGCCATCAGGGTGGCAGGCGTCCCCCCGGTGCCACAGCACAGGCGAGCCCGCACAGAAGTGGTGCAAAGAGGCTGTTTGGCATCGTGTGGTGGCTGGGTTCTGTGGATGGGCTTTGGAGACCATATATCCCAGCTTTTGTGCACCTCGGCAAAGGAGCAGGAATTGACTCAAGGAAAATAAATAAGGACTTTTAAAGACATGGTTATTTATGGACAGGCTTTCATGCATGGATCTTACAGCACTCTGCATAAAATATAATTAAAACAAGCATCACACTGAATATGATTCAGAAAATAAAAATGTCTTAAAATACAATTTAGCTGCCAGCAGCTCGACATTCTTCATTCCTCTGGAGAAGGAGTAAGGGAGACATGAAGTTACGTGACTACAGAAGCCATAAGACATGGGTATTTTTAGAGGAAGTACAACCGGGGAAAGCAGCTGACCTGTGACAAGGGTTTAATACAAGAAACGCTCCTGAAGCCTCCCAGCTCCTGAGGGCAGTCAGGCAGCCTTGGTCAGGCCCTTGGGAGAAGGATGGAGAGGGAGGTCAAGACCCACTAGCTCAGCTCAGCTCCTGCAGCTGGTCTCAGGCACCCCATGGAGGCATACCTCCACCCAAACTTATCTTCAAACATTTCTACTGGCAGGCCTGTCTGAAGGCTGGTTAATGTGAGATCCTGAATGCCTGCCACCAGTTTTCTGAGATTTCTGCCGTCTTTTTTCCTCTGTTCCCATTCAGGTCTTCAGGCAGAGAGGCAAGCAAAGCTGTCTTGGGGTACCCTGCAATGTCACTGGGGTTCCACACCGTATCTTACAGTGCCTGCTACCAACCCGAGACAGTCAGAGCTTGGTAACATCCCTGAAAAAATGGAGGTGTTTTTCTGTGTTTGTCACCTTTTTTGCCACCAGCATTGAGGTGAGTCAGCATGTTTGCTCACAGCCTCTATTGAGTAATCAAGGATGGACACATGCAGAAGTTGAAGTAAACTCAACCTATAGATAGAACTTTTTTCTTTCCTCCTCATGCTCATATTTACCAAGTCAGAAAAGTACTTTTCTGAAAGTAAATACTTGTCATACTGCAGTGGTGGAAAGGAGGGTGTAGACTCACCCAATTCTTTTACCTATGGACATTTTACCACTTGTGTGACTTTTCAAAGACTTTTGCCAGAAATCTTTCCACTTAAACATACAAGGACCAGGGGTGGGATTAATTTATTTTAAATATCTCTGGAAAATAATATGTCAGTCTAAAACTGTTTGTAATTTCTCCACATTCTTCACAGCAAAATAGGGAAACCTCAACCTTTCTTCCCTGTTAATTTCATATTTTATGTTTATTATCTGAACATTTTCTAGGGGAAGACCCTCAAATTAATTTTCATAGAAATGTTGTTGTAAACCTGATCCAAGAGTATGCAAATATTGTGAAGCAGGTTGTTTTATGAACAAATTAATTAATATTGTAGATTTAGATTTTTTCTTTCTTCTTAAAAGTCATCTCAATATAAGAAACATAATGTGTACCTGTGTTTCTTTTGAATTTTCTCATTCTGTTTGCAAAAGAAAATGCAATTCTGCTGCAGTTCCCATTGCAAATGAGGGCAATACCAAACACCCAAAAGAACAAGAAAAGAGTAAGAAAGAAACTTGTTTAACTGCGGAATCTATAGGGTAGTTACTCTTAAGAAAATCCAATTTGAGATTACAGATTTATGAAGTCAAAGATATGAAGTGATAGATTTATGCTTATAAATAAAAATTCTTGAAAACCAGGCATTTTTTTTTGTCAGAAAAACTAGATACTTTACCTGCATAATTGTACCTTTACTGCTGTAGCTCAGTGTCTTCTAAAAATGAAAAACGCATATAGAAGATCGATGTATGTTTTTACTAGTTCATTTTAAATGCACTTTCCAAGAAGTTAGATTCTACTTCTGAGCTGCTTTTTCTTAAACTGAGTGTTTGAGTGAATTTATTTCTAAATTTATGCATATGATTTATCAGTCCTCTACTTTGATGGATATCCTTTCTACTTTGCATGCATGTAATTGGACAAAAAATGATACACACATCAGAAAATGAAGCCAACTCAAAGCTTAACATTAGTGTGTTATACAAATACAAGTGCTTTAAATGCAATATTTTTAGTCTTGAACTTCATTTTCCCATTGGATCCTGACAGAATGGTAACAGGTAAGGAACTGAAGAGTCAGCCTTGGAGAAAGGATTTTTCTGCTGAATTGACTGGAACTTTTCCCCTAATTTTGCAAGCAACATGTCTGAACCCTTCTACTGCACAGGGTCTAGTTCTGCTGTATATTTCAAGTTATACACAATCCAGTGGTATCCATCATGGGGCAACAGATAATGACAAGGCCAATGCATTTGGTGTGGGCAATGCATCTACTAACCTCAAATATACAGACAAATACATAAACAACAAGAAGACAGACAAACCCGTTAAGCTCATAAACAGACTGTGTATGGTCATACATTTAAGTACAAAAATATGTACCAGTAGTTAGGGCACTAGGGCACTGCCCAGTGTTGGCTGCTTCATGTGCATCTGCAGGTTTGGAAGAGGAACCTGAAAGGTGCTACAGTGATGCAGGAAAGTATTCAGATTTTTGTGCATAACAGATGTTCTCTTTCAATTTGCTACATTTGAGGAACTTCCCTGATGGTTTGGGCTTTTTTTTTTTTCCTTTCTGTCCATTTATCTGCAATTTGGTGGTCTGAACAGAAAAGGAAAAAATGGCACTTGCAAATAAAACTGCAATGTTGAACCTCCTTTATAACACTTGCAGATATAACTTTGTCTCCTTGGAGACCTTAGACTTTGCCACATATTAAGATTAACTTAATCTACAGACTAGAATCTTGTGACCAGTGTGAAACCTACAGGCACAAAAATCTCGAAGTGCTGAAAATGGGCTCTGATATTGTCTAACTGCTTTTTTTCTGGTACTTAAACACAAGTTTGTTAAAATCACATCTTGGCTCTCAAGGTTAAAAAATGTAAGTGGTGTTCCTCACCGATCAGCAGACATCTCAGCTCTGTCCAAATGCATGGTTGTGTTTTCCCATGCACCAGGAGGAAATGGAGCGTCTCATTGCCCTACAGCTGTGACTCCACCAGCAGTGAATAGGCGATGACAGATGGGACGTTGGGTTTGGAATTCACATGATTTCTGAAATCCCATGAGCTTGCTGGTGGGCATGGCAGTGTTTCTTCTCATCATTTTACACCCAAAAATTTCCCTCTGCTGGTTTATCTTAGAACAGATAAGGACAATTACTATATGTGTATGTATACATTACTATTATTTAGAAAAATCTCTCAGATATTTCCTGCTCTTTTTCCACTCCTGCCTCCCACCATAGACCAGCCCAGCCCACCCTGGGGAAGCACTCTTCATGCTGAGGGCATGCATTGTGTGGGTGCTGGCAAGTGCTCAGGGGTTACACCAGGAGGGAGGCAGCAGCTGAGTCAGAAGCGCTGCGGTAGCGCTGGGCTGGGGGCAGTCAGCAAAGAAAGAGCAGAGAGACAATTCTTCTGTTTCTGGCTGCTAATGAGCTTTCGGGTGGCAGTGCTGTTCTCATCAGGACTATTTGTTTTTACAGGCTGCTCTTTGTTGACTTTAGGCTTGTTTTCCTTGCCAGGCAGTGCAAATATTCTCAGGCGTTAAGCTTTCCTTGCCCCTACTGCCTTCTTTTCATGTGGGACCATGTAGGAGCTAAATTTAAACTTGATTGATAGCGTTTAAGCCAGGGAGGGTCAGAGCACTATTTTCCTGTTAAACATTCTCTGGTTTGCTTCTTCTGTTTACAATCATGTCTTTAAAGTACTGTAGTCAGTCCTCCTTCCCAATGAAATCTTTTCTGCTTTCCTTGCTGCTGTGGGATAGTTGCTCTTAATTATGTGGAGCCTCATGCCGCTTTGTCTGATCCTAGATGGAAAAGAACAACAGCTATGGGCCTTTAAACCAGATGATGCCATTACTTACATACTCTCTCCCACTGTAATAGATCGCAGACCCTGAATTCCACTGCTGCAAACCACTAAACATGGAAATACGAAAGCAGTCCTGGTTGTGTTTTCCCTTTCCTGACAGTCTTTGAGAAACCTCTTCCTTGAGCAATCACATGCTCGGCATAACCATATGAGTGCATTTTTATGGCTCTGAAGACAGCAATCTTAGTGTCTGTGTCAGTACTGGATTTAAGTAAAAATTTTCTCTCTACCAAAGGTCTGTGTAACCTTACACATGTTATTTGCACATTCTTTGAGCATGATACCTCTTGCTGATGTCAACTAACTGCATGCATAGGCTTTTACTGACTCTACCTAGTTTATACTGTCATTGTCTCTGTGGCAAAACTCTGACATTCTTAGCAAGGTGGAGGGGTTTAACATCAGAGAAGGAAAGGCAGGGCACCCTCATTTAATGCTCTTCACATTTTCTCCTTTTCCTGGAAGATACATTTTTTTTATTGATGACTTACAGTATTCTGTTTTCAAAAATAATTCCTCCAGCCCTGATGAAATATGCATACATGCACACACAAAAGAGCAAAGAAAAGAAAAACACCTGAACCACTATGCAAAGTTGGAATCCTTTTAAATTTTTTTAAAAACCCTTTCCATTTGTTTGCCACTATAGTCATGTTGTATTCTTCCTAACCTACCTGCAGTGTTCCCTAAAGTACATTGACTGTACTCTGCCTTCACATGCGTACAAAGTTAACTCATTGGTGCTTTTCCATGGTATAGATCATCAGGCTTAGGAATTAGATTTTTTATGAGCTGCTGACAAATCTAGCCTAAAAAACACATGTCCTAACTGACACCGTTTGAGTAGCTGGTATTTTCTGTTCAGACAACCTGTGAAAAAAATGTCTTCAATGCACAGAAATCTGAGTATAAATTAATTTTAAAACATATAATGGCAGAGGACTATCTCACAGTCTACAACCTTGACATTTTGTACAGATGATTCTGCATTAACCAGCTGCTACTGCAAGAGCAGAAGTGTATATTCTCCTGAGGAGTTAGACAGCCATGTGTGCACACACTCAAACCCTCATTCAGAGAAGGAACAAGTAAATACACCTCTTGAACTATGCCTAGGATCTTTAGGGCTTAACTGCTAGGAAACAAACAGCACTAGACTGGCTTATGTGTTAAAATGATACTGGATGAAATATCATTTGTCAATTGGAAGTGGAAAATTTGGAAACAGAAAATTGCTCTCCCGAGAAATCCAAAAACAATGCAACACACCCACCTCCCACTCCAATCCCTCCAAAAGCCTGGCAAGAAAACATGAGGAAAGTACTTAGGAAGAAGTAGGGACTAGTATTTGACCAAGACCCTACGACCCTGTGAACTGCTTGAAAACAGAAGAAGGGTCAACTCATTTTTCAAGAAAGAATCACAAGGAAAAAAAAAAAAAAGATAAGTAGATCTCTGTATCTTGTGAATCCAAGAAGAGACACTTTACCTAGTGCAGTAAAATAAAAAAAAAATCAAAAATAAAAAATTCTATGTCTATCTGGAGTATTTTCATCTGACTCTATAAGCATGGAATGCAGGAGCGGGCACAAGAATGTGTGTACTAGTTGAGAGAAAATGTCCCTTTTACCTGGTGTCCCTTCTCCCTAAGTGTCCATAAATGGATGATAATGGGTCAATAAGGACAGGACAAGAATGTATGGTTCTTCCATCTTTAAGTTTTCTGCCATGTCCAACTTTTTTTGAGTGAGTAGAACTTTTGGAGACTTCATGCAATTTGTTCAATAGCCTTCAATGGATCCTTGCTCCTACTACTTCTCCAGTCTGTCTTTGTGCCCATATGAATTCTTTCCTGGGACAAGAACAGCTGTAGATCATTTTCCCATGAAGAACCATCCCCTTTTGTTTACTCCAACCCTGGATCTTACAGTCTTTGTATGATGGCTCCTACCTCATATATGGCAGTAGACAATAAAATGTTAAATCCTCCTTTAGACCAATCATGATTTTGTAGACATAGATCATATGTCATTCAAGTTGTCTCTTTTTCAGCCTGAGGGCTACTACTGCTACTCAATTGTTCCTCTTGGAGAAGACGTTTTGTGTCACTCTCATCTTTATTGCATTTTCACAGTTTTCATATATTCTTTTCAAAAGGAGACCACCACATCACACACCAATATGATATTTAGCTTCTGGGCTAGAGGGCATTTTGAGCCTTCCTGATGGGCTAGAATAATTTAGTCTGGGGTTTGAGTCCTTCAGCATTTACTTCTTGTTCTCTTTTGGCTTATGTTTTTGTATTCAATCTGCTAGAATGCGTACTACAGTGTATGTTCTTTGCCTGGACACAACTTAATCTTTTCGGAAGAATACCTTGTGTCTACAATAAAGAGCCTAATTTTGCTATTTAATCATATCAGCTTCCTTTTAACCTTTTTCAAGGCTTACCTAATTGATGACAGATAAGGAACCAATAGCAAGATTTCAGCATTCAGTTCTGCAGTGTTATCTCTGCTATTATACTTAGCAGCATTTTCTAGCTTCTTTTTAACCAGCTTCTTTTAAAAAAAATCAAACAAACCAACACCCAAAATCAAAACCAAAGCCACAAAACCAAACAACCAACTGAAAAAAACCAAACTTCCTTAAAAAAAAAAAAAACAAAACACAAAAAAGACCCCAGAAACCCACTGTTATCCTTTGGAAGCCAAACAAAATGTTTTGGACTTTATGACCTTAATGTTCTGAAAGACATCCAGCATAAGCACAGTAGAATCATGATACATAGAGAAGATTGGCAACCTCTAAGGGATTTTATAGAATTATAGAATGATAAGGGCTTGGAATGGACCTTAAAGATCATCAAGCCCCAATCCCCTTGTCATGAGCAGGGACACCTCCCACTAGACCAGGTTGTTCAAGGCCTTATCCAACCTGTCTTGGAACACTGCCAGGGTTGGGGCATCCACAGCCTCCCCAGGCAATCTGTTCCAGAGTCTCACCACCCTGGTACCCTCACCTCACCATGGTACAAAAAATGTCTTCGTAATTCCTAAATTAAATTCCCCCTCTTTCATTTTGTACCCATTACTCTTTGTCCCATTGCTACAGATCCCAATGAAGGGTCCCTCTCTGGTTTCCCTGTAGGCCCCTTCAGATACTGGAAGGTTGTTATGTCTCCACACAACTTTCTCTTCTCCAGGCTGAACAGCCTCAGAACAGCCCAACAGAAAGTATGGATGGAGGGACCACGGCTCTGGCACAGGTTTGCTTACAGACTGGGCAGAGGCAGTCATGAAACCGCACCCCTGATTTATGAACACTGATTATCTTTTTATGTTACCATTGTAATTAACACCCTAGTCCAGTTTCTTTGTTTATATCTCTCCCTGGGGGAATAATTTATATTTTCATTGTGTTTCTTCATAGACAAAAGGCTAAGAACTGCATTTGAAAAATGCATGAAAGCCTAGTAGTCCCTTCATACCCTATTTTAAATCAAGCAGTGTTAAATGTCTTTCAATAACATTACCTTAACTCTTAGTAACTGTATTATGTCTGTGGCTAAAGCAGAATTGTCTAAGTCTGAACACCAGTGTTTCCTTTGTGCAAATTTAATGAGTGTGGAAGAAAACTTGAGCACAGCATTGAAACTCAGGTTTGCACCTTTGCTATTTTACATGCAAATAAGTGAATTTCTGATAAAACAGTGATGATGGAGGGTTCTAACAAAAAGCAGCTGAATTTACTGGGCTTCTACTGGGTGTGCTGGCCTCTTTAGGAGAACATCACGGGGGCAACTTGTCTACTAATAAATATAATTTATGAGAAACATCATGATAACACACATAAAAGGCTAAGATAGAAAAATGTGGGAAATGTCTTTGACTTCAAAATGAAGACTCAGCTCACGACACTGCATGAGTTTTGCTTTCACAGAGCAATTTATACAGAGGACAAAACTGTATAACCTCCTTTGAATGCCTTATCTTTAGTCTCTCAACTCTCATGTCTTTTAAAGGAAGTCCTTTATTCAGTAGGTCACAAACGCCTGAGTTTCCAGGAAGTGCTTCTAATAAAAAGCAATTGTGCAGGATTAGATAGCACTCAATAATTTACAGCTTTCAGATCATCCTTTTTCCATCCTGTACCTGTTACACATAGGCTTTGCCCAAGTTCAGAATTATGGAATAATCATTCTCCCTCTCTCTTATTACTAGTGGCAATGACAAAACTATTACTGGTTTCAGTGTTGTGGAGCTAAACCTAAGATTACTGAAGGTTCTCAAAGCAGCTAATTATGAACAAGAGGTAAAACCCTCTCTTCCTCCATCAATATGTTGCTGGGGTTAGTTAGGTGACGTGTGAAATTTTAGGTCACACATGAAGCAAAATCTCTGCCTATGTCCTCAGATCAAGACCCAGTATTGACTGCAGTAAGTGGGCATCATCCTGTGCATTTTAATATGTTGCTTTTGAAACGGGTTTTCCTGGCATTTCTGATGTACTTTCCTACTACTTTAAGATATTCTGCTTAGAGTATTCCTCTCCTCTGCCCTCCTC